>OZ024904.1:864151-1234151 GCA_964017125.1 Flabesymbios commensalis | reverse complement strand
GAAACCGTTTTGAATGGGAACTTGGTAAAAACAAAGTTATATAAGACCCCCCCCCCCCCCCCCATACTTCATTGTATTAGCTAGCTCGGTGACAGCAATGGAGGTCAAGGTTATTGAGTTTCACAGATTTACATGAATCTTCCCACGCAAGGCTCGCTGATCCCGAGGTCGCAGCGACCTCGGGAGCAGCGAGCCTTGCGTGGGAAGATGACTAATATAAATGTAGATTCCGAATCTACAACAATCATGACAATGGACTGGCGCAATTAGCAGCTGACTGAGAACGAAAGACGCCTAATGAATATCCCCGGGTGGACACCACAACCCGCCCTGATTGGCTTATCGCTGTCACGTGATCTCGCTATGATCTCTTCCGCTGATGACAGGTGTACAGAAGGGGACGTGGCGCAATGGCTAGAGCGCCTGATTGCCTCGCCAGTCATGCACGCGTCCCTGTTTCGAACCCCGCTGTTCCCGTGTTAAGTTTTCAGAGAAGCAGCATTGTTTCTCCCTTATCAATGTGACTAGGCGATCACGCTAATGGCGGCCTCGTCGAGTTAATGTTGAGACCAGTGTATCGACGTTGATTTCGCGTAGGGCCACGTGCTGCGCGCTCCTAACACAGGTGTAGCAAGTGACGGTGGTCTCCATGGCAACTGAGGGTCACACAGAGGTCACGATCTACCTGTACCACCTAATTGACAGCGTAATCTGTCCTAGGCTCGCCTCCTACACATATTAACCCTTTCATCACTGATCACCACTATAGTCGTTTTTAATCCGTTTTGTTAGCACGATTAAATCACTGTTAATAGGAACAAAATGTGTGTTTAATCAAGATTTGCAAATGTAAATTGGTCTCAAATTAAACAATATGAGTAATTTTAACCCACTGAAAATTGTAGGTCGTGGTTAATGAAATAAATGGGGGTCGAACCCGCAATACCGACTTCCCAAGCAGGCAGCTTTAACCACTGCACCACGGCCCCCGCCCTGTGGATCGCGGTAGCGACACACAACTTCAAGTGGGTGAAAATTTAAATAAAATACCTTGGTGCTTCAAGAGTTAAAGTGGCATATACACCCTTTAAATTCAAAAGTAAAGATATATAATCATAATAGCAGAATCAGTTGTAAAATGTCATAGCCCATTAAAATTGAAATCAGTCTGTCAACGACTCAACCAACCTACCATTTTCATTTATTAGGCCTATACTTATCAAACACAAATACCTCTCCCAGAACCGTCATTTCATACGATAATAAACCATTTAAGCCCTCCTCACGATGCAGCCAAAGCTTGCTTGTTTCCGTTGTCGATATCATAGATATAGAATATCTATATAATACATCTAGCAACGGAAACAGGTAACTGTGGATGCAGCCAAGCATCATTGTTATACATATCTGAAGAATAACCTAATTTTTTAAACCCAGAGGGTTTAGAGCGCAAATTTCATGGAACGGTTTTAATAATAACAATATATTTTTTCATTTGTCACCCACTCCAACGCAGTAATTGTCGACCAAACTCCACCTGGAAACTCCTTTTTATTGCGTCCCCCGAATGTCCGTCCGTCCGTCCGTCCGGAAACAAACAATACAGCAGCACAAGGTTTAACCCTTTGAAGCCTGAATTTACCATTGTCATCTTCATCCACTACAAGCCGCGAATTGCTATTGCAATTCTCAACTTGTAGTGGATGAAGAAGACTTGAAGGGGGTGAAAAATGAAAAATATATTGTTATTATTAAAACAGTTCCATCAAATGTTTCGTTCTATGCGTAGGAAATGAAGTCATTCGTCAGAGATATAAAATGATGCTTTGATGCATCGTGAGGGTTTAAAGGGTTGATTATCGCATCAAATGACGGTTCGTCCCCTTGGATATGAGAGGGTGTATTTTTCATATCCAAGGGGACGGCTCTTGGCAGCTGTATTTGTGTTTGATCAGAAATAATTGAAAATGTTTGGTCTCAAATTAAACAAACATGAGTGATTTTAACCAACTTAACATGATGAAGTTGTGGGTCGAGGTAGCGAGCCACAAGTTTCAATCAAATTATTTGGCTGTTAATCATTGTAATAGGTCACCGTATTGCTCGTATTAGCCCTATAACCGCAAAATTATTTATTTTGAATTTTCACTGACTTGAAGTTGTGTCTCGCTGGCGCGATCCACAACTTCAAGTCAGTGAAAATTCCTCAGATTTGACAAAATGGAGGTTAACGATTTTGAAATGTTGGTAATTGATGTCACGGTTAATTATGTGTAACAATGTTCAAAAGCTGGTAGTGTATTAATAATAATGACAAAAACAAGTATAACCGGGAGCGGCCTTTAAGGGGCTTAAGCCGTCAACACACTGAACGGAATTTGACCGATGAAAATGTATTTTATTTAACTTTGCAGATATGACATAATCTGATGATCTACTATTTTTAATGCCGGATTAGTAGACCTGATAATTCTGGCGTGTTTGTAAAGTTACTAGGGTTAATTAAAGCGTATTCTATATAATCCTTTTGTAACCATGGAGACCAAAAGGGTTTTTCGATTTAAAATCATCATAAATAACTTACCTATATGTTATGGGTCTATACGGCCATTGTAAATATTGATTCAGTGAGGGACCGACTTTAGAAGTCAGAATTTGATGTGTAAAGACGGCCCAAGCGCTGACAGACAGACAGATTTATTTTTGACCAAGAATGTACAAACATATATGCATTAACATAACAGAAAAGACATTATAGCAATATATCCATACATATAATTGTGAGTCGGGAAAACTACCTTAAGGCACTGTAGTGCCGCTATCAAGTAGCAACCTCACTATTCAAAATCAAACACAAAACAATAGCTATACAATAGCACTAATGATTTTGATCATTCATGATAACTAATTTCAAGAAATATGCTAAATAAACAAAATACTGTAATGGTTCGCTGTAAATGCAAAAGACCGTAATTCAGACATTACCAAATGACGCTCATTTGCATTCGTGCAGCTTGTGTGTAATTTATAGCGAAGCCTCTTATATATAATACAATATAATATATAATATAATGACTTCTATAGCGCCAGTATCTCCCAACAATATCGAGACTCAATGGCGCTGTGGACTAAAATCAGTATTCAGTGGGGAGGTCCATAGTCGGAAAAGGAATTCATCATGCGACGGTCGGTGGATGCTCAGATTAAGGTGGTAGGTCTAATGTAAAACGTGTGTTTTTATTTTTTTCCGAAAGATAGTGACTGATTTTGCTTCACGTATTTCAAGAGGCAATTTATTCCACAAGCGCGGTGCGGCAACCACGAACGATGAATGGCCGTAATTTCTTTTTCACCGCAGTCCAGAATGTAATAACTTCGTACTTTCGGATCTCAGGTTTGCTGGTGTTTCTCGAAATGTAATAAATCGCTGAGATATGAGGGAGTACCCATGAATAGTGCTTTATATGTCAGAAGGTTCAGTTTAAATTTGATACGTGACTTAATAGGTAACCAATGCAGTGATTTGAGCAGGGGCAATTCTGTACACGCTGCAAGCTTGTCGTATATTTTTCGGAACAACCGACCAGCAACGAATTACAGTAGACAAGGCGACTGCTCACTAGAGCATTGGCTAGAGAAATTGCAGTAGCTTTATTCAAATGAATTCGCATGCGTCTAAGATCTCGAATATGGTAGAAAGCTGATCTACAAATATTCGAGACATGTTTCTTGAATGAAAAAGCTGGATCAAAAGCCCCACCAAGGTTTCGTGTGGAGTCTATTTCGGCAACATCTTGGTTCAGAAGTTCAACTGGGAAAATATGAGCAACTTCTTTCCGTTAAGTTAAATTTCCAATGATCATGAACTCTGTCTTACTAGGATTAAGTTTCAGCATGTTTTGATTCATCCAAACCTGGATTGCTAGCATACAATTTTGTACAACAATCAAAGACTGTGCTATATCTTCTGCAACGAAAGATGCGTATATTTATAAGATACACCATTGACTTTACCGGGCGGGGGCCCTGGGATGGTGGTTAGCACCTCTGCCTTTCACGCCAGAGTTCTGGGCTCGGTTCCCGGTCTCGGCGGCTTGAAAAAAAAACAAAAAATGTTTCTTCCCCATCCACGTGTGAAAGTCAGTATTTTGGGGAGCCTCCGTGACCGAGAGGTAGCGTGCTCGGCCTCAGACCGCCAGGGCTCGAATTTCGAATCCTGTGTCTGGAGGACATCGTCATCTCAATCATCTCACCATCCTCAGGAGGTTCTACTGGCCCAGTTTAGCCTATATGTGCACAAAGTTGGCCTAAAGCCCACTGCAACACCACAACTCAGTAAATCTACTGAGCAAGAGGTCATGATCGATCGTGTCAAAAGCCGCAGACAAATCCAGAAGCAAAAGAGCAGTAAGTTCACCACGGTCTTGAACTGACAAAATATATTTTTGGATATACAAAAGCGCCGTTTCGCTGGAATTCCCACATTTATATGCTGATTGAAAGTTATTCGAAATACCTGAATTTTGCATGTGAGAATTTATTTGGCTAGCAACGATTTTCTCAATCAATTTGGAAACAAAATTAATCCAGATACAGGTCTAAAATTGCTCAATTCATTTCGATCTAGTGAAGGTTGTTTTAATAGTGGTGTAACATGAGCAATATATACCCACTCTAGCTAATCAATTAAGCTGTGGATGTGTAATAATAGTTTTATAATGAACAGGTGTAGCAGTTTTCTATATTACATGATGTTTTGTTCTGATTTAGCGCATATTATAAAATATATTTGGAAAGGCCGTGGAGACTATAAGTATACATTTTTTCTGTAATACAAAGAGGAGTAGTGTTAACTATTTGTGTTATGCTATATCTAATGCATTTCCTTGCAAATTCATGCCGTATTTTAGGCGCTACAAGTTTTTTGTTATTTCGTGTAGGATATCAGTGTATATCATGGGAGTGCTGTGTGAGAATCATGTTGGTATGAAAGTATAGAGGAATGTTTTTTATGAATTAGCTTAAAGTAAAATTTCAGTACATTTAGTTTATGTAGATCTTCTATTTTTAAAATTTGTAAGTTTTGGAAAAGGGGATCTGTGTGTGCATTAAATTTGCTCATGGAAATGACTCTAACTGCCCGTTTTGGCAGTTTAAAAAGCCTATCAGTATTATAACCCCAAACCAATATCCCATAGTGTAAACTGCTAAGAATAAAAAAATTGTACAGCAACGTTTTGGGCGATACAATTTTTTTTAGTTTATTTATAATTCCGATGTATTTGGATATTTTATTTGCAATACTATTTATACACTGAAAGGGTTAGGGATGCATACGCAATTACGTTCATATTGTAATTGTTAAGGCATAATGTACTATCAGCTATATTTTATAATATTTTGTTTCCTGTTGTTATTAATTAGATAAATCCATACATACTACATGTACTAAGTTACTTACAACATATTTACTATAATATATTTAAATTGTAATACTGCAGGACATGGCATGCCTGGCGATCATATCCGTGATAAAATGTAGACGTAATACGAAAAGTGAGATAAACGAATTAAATAATGTACCTCTTTTGGATCGGTCACACTTGCACATTTACATTTGAAATGCTAAAAAACGATCAATTATTGTGGGAGTGCTTGATTTGCAATTACGCGATTACGTGATGTGGTAACAGAATCAACAAGTGCTTTATCTGTTTATATCACATGTCATGTATTGATACAGTATGATGCTGAATTGTGTGTTCATATTTTTCATTGTGAAGACATCAAGGACTGCTAATTGTGAGTAAATGATAGACAGGTAAATTTTCTTCTTTTTTTATCGTTCTTTTTTCAACAATTTTTTTTGTGCATTTGGAAAATAAATTGTCGGAATTGTTTATTTTTTTCTCGAAATATATATATTCCTTCACTGACAGTATTTCGTGAATTTATAACCCATGGAGACCAAAGGTTTATTTTCAATTTGAAAATATCATACATGTCTTAGTAAGCTCTTTCCGTTTCATTTGAATACCTATGGTATAGGTCTACGGCCGAGAGCTGTATTATTTACTTATCAGTAGGCCTACTTATAATGAATCTGACGTCAAAAAGCCGATGCTGAGACAATGCATGTATACAATTATAATGGTCCTACATTTATAATGAATAGGAATTCAAACGAAGGTCAAAATGCTAACAAAACCATATTTATATTTTGTAATGTTTTTATTTCCGAACAGCTCGGTGACAGTGACAGTCAACTGTACATAACGTCAACTCCTGACAGCAAAAATTAGTCCCCGTGCTGAACCCTTTCGGCGCGAGGATCTACTTTAAACGTCAGAATCTGACGTCTATTGACGTCACATTCTGACGTCCAAAGTCGATCCTGAAAGACTAAACTATTTATAATGTTCTCCATTATTAAAACAAAGACACAGGAACGTGCGATTTTGCGGTCACTGGTCCACGAATGTGGAATGATCTGGATGTGCGAAACCATCTCGCGAAACATTTAGAAAAAAAGCTAAAGACATACTTCTTTAGATGTCACTGTTTTGTGTGATAGTTGAGCCACAAGCGCTTTGACTGGCATGTACATGCCATTCACGCGCTCCATAAGAACTGTGTGTTATTATCATTATATTATAATGGCTGTAGACCCATAACATAGGTATTCAAATTAATCAGAAAAAGCTAACTAAGACATTTATGATGATTTCAAATTAAAAATAACCCTTTGATCTCCATAGTTTGTATAAACATACTTCAGCGCTTTAACCCTCACATCGCGGGGATCGACTTTGGTATACCTATGTTATGAATAGAATACCCATGTTATGGGTCCACGGCCATTATAAATATATTTACTCTTACAGCGCGGGGATCGACTTTAGTCGAAAGAATCTGACGTCTGTAGACGTCAGATTCTGACGACTAAAGCAAGAATCAACATATTTGTAATGGCCGTGGACCCGTAAAATAGGTGTTCAAATTAATCAGAAAAAGCTAACTAAGACATTTATGATGATTTCAAATTGAAAATAACCCTTTGATCTCTTGGTTTATTTAAACATATTTCAGCGCTTTCAGGGTTAAAGGGTGGTTTCATATCAGTCGGCTCTGGAGAGCGTACATATTTACATATTTATTTTGCCTGTCCCCATTATTATGACGGTATCGATCGCTTGCACACAGCAAAAACCACACGTTGACCCAATACTGGTACAATGTTGGCCCATTGTCTGCGACGCTGGGTCAACATTGTACCAGCATTGGGTCAACGTGTGGTGCTCGGTTGCACATTATTGATATTATATAATTGCCGGTATGATGTTTACCGCGCATTCACCGTGTACACCTGCACGGAGGCTATTAGTCAGTGTTAGTCCTAATGCATAATTCCCTAATTGATTTCTGCAGCAGAATGTGGTCGATTCCACGAACTGCTATATAACAGGCCAGTAAACACGATGCGCCGAAACAATGCTGGTTTAACGTTGGGTCGGCGTTGTAGACGATTGGCAAACATTAAAACAACATTGTTTAAACGTGGTGTGTTTATTAACCCTTTCAGGCCTGAATTTACCATTGCCATCTTCATCCACTACAAGCCGCAAATTGCTGACGCAATTCTCGCCTTGTAGTGGATGAAGATGATTTGATGTGGTTTAAAAATAAAGAAAATTGGCATGTATTGGTAAATCACTTTCATGGAAATTTTCGTTCTAAAACCCTTTGTTGTAGTAAAAATAAGTCTGTTTTCAGGGATGTAAAATGATGCTTTAATGCATTATGAGGACTTAAAAGTTGGTTAGTTCCCAGAAAACTCAACATATTAAACCAATGTTGGTTTAATGTTGGACCAGCGGTGCAGACGGTGGGCCAACATTAAACCAGTATTAAGCCACACATTATTATTTATTGAACGAGTGCTCTATTTTCCCATATCGCACTCAAATGAACAACGTTCACGTATCTTATCCCTTAGAGCGCTAAATTGAACACATATTCACCTATTTGAACATGTTAAAGATGTGTCTCGCTACCGCGATCCACAACTTCAAAAATTACCCACATTTGCTTGATTTGAGACCAAACATGCGCAAATCTTGATATTTAAACACTCATTCTCATTCCCAATTAACTAGATCTATGTGCATTCTTCATGGCCAGATGTATCGTCTCTGGTAGTAGTATATGCCATAAAACCTTGTTTTCCAGAGTTTCAAAATTGGGTATATCCCCGTTACTATATGTTCTCTTAATGCGAATGGATACAAGATCATTTTAACTTGTGGCACTGAAGATTCCCTAGCAACTCTATTAAGTAGTAGTAAATCATTGCTTTACGTCACTTTTCGGCACAAAAGGTCTTTTAAGTGACATTATAATACGATAAAAACGTTGTAGTCAATTGATGAGATGAATGATGTACAGATGATGATGTGAGGGTGGGGGTGATAGGGCATGGTGGGTTATTGAGAGCGTTTTCCTTCGCTCGCCCGATAAGGTGTTCTGGGCATGTCTAGGGGATATACCCCCAGACATACCCAGACGGCCGGAGACTTGAGTTTCGCTGTACAATTTAATGATGAAACTGTGTGGCATTTCGCGCAGCTCCGCTATCCTCGGGTCGGATAGTCCCCAGAGTAACAATAGGAAGGATCACTCCCTCTGGGTAACTCCATTCATCCCACGTGAGAGACCTAATGTCAAACACGCTATTGCCGGTTATTTAAGGCTACCACGGCCTACATCAGCGCTAGCACTGATGCGGGTGCTGCATTGGCTCCGCTGTTGAGCGGAGGAACCAGGGTACGCCACTGGCAATCCGCCCGAAGATTATAGCCAGATACGAGGAGGCTGCAGCTGCCCTTGGATGATTGCTGTAGACTAGAACTTCCGTACAATGCCGTAACAGCATCCAACAGACGATAGACGAAAGGGACCCGACAATCCAATATGGGGAATCTGCGTCCCATACACTTCGACGTTTAATTACAAAATATTAATTCCCATGTATCAGTACATTGTGTTTTTACTGTATTTATGTTTTACCCAATATCATTTTATAATGCATTTGTATGTTTTAAATTTGTGCATTGCATGTTCTATTTATGTATACTCTCTCCATCACTGGGGGTTGAACAAATAAATAACGTGATTTCACCTGGTAATAAAGAGATTAAACACGACTCTAGTCATACGTAGCACTTAAAGGGTAAAAGAAGGAAGTACTGTCGCAGATTTTTCCATGAGAACTATTTTAAAAAGCGATAATATATACTGTCTACGAATTACGTCGCATTCTAAACGATAATTAAATATGCAGTCACCGTCACTAAGCTATCCCGTATCCCGTATAACAATATACCAATTTATGGGCCTTGTTTTAATGTCGATACGAATGGTACTTTTAGTCTTGGACGTATAGAGCTATAGTATAGTATGAGAAATGCATAAGACAAATGGATTTATCCTGAACAAGAAACTAATATATTTGTTTAAAATCGCTGTTGGTAATTTCTATGGATAAAAACTTTACCACTTGGATTTCTAACCCAGCAGACACAAGACGTTTATTCAATGCTGGTTTAACGTTGGTCCAGCGTCGTAGACAGTGGACCAACGTCAAACCAGCATTGATAAAACGTCTTGTGTCTGCTGGGAAAGTTATCACATCCAGTACGTCACGACGTCAGTACGTTAGTACATCACGACGTCAAGACGTCACAACGTCACGACATCAGTACGTCATTACGTCACTACGTCACGACGTCAGTACATCACGACGTCAAGACGTCACTACGTCATCACGTCACTACGTCACGATGTCAAAACGTCACGACATCAGTACGTCACTACGTCACGACTTCACTACGTCACGACGTCACTACGTCACGACTTCAGTACGTCACGACGCCACTACGTCATCTTCTGAATAATAAAAACGATAGGGGCCTAATATTCCAAATCGTCCTATCAGCATATCCCATATGTTTGCTCGGCCTTCATTTCACCGTAAAATGTCTATTGCTGGATGACGCCTTGATGGCGGCCAGTAATCAAACGGAAGTAATTAGCGAACTGTGATGCAATCGGCCAATACTCGCTTAGCATGATACTGTCAATATGTATAAGAGAGGGACGTGGCGTAATGGCTAGAGCGCGGAGCTTTGTCAATGTTACTGCGGTATTGAATCCTGCTTGGTGCAGGATTTTCAGAGAAATTTCATGTTTCTCCCCTTTCAATATTAGGACATTATTTCGATGTTGTGTCCTTGGGCAAGGTACTTTACCCTCACATGCTTCACTTGACCCAGGTGTAAATGAGTACCTGGTAGGTCAGAGATGGCAATGTGTGCGACTAGTTCCTAGCGCCGAAATGGCTGCAAATGCGGTATGCTCCAAAAAGGGAGTTGAAATGGTACATGAATGAACAGGTCCAGTGACCAGGGGTAATGTGTGTGAAGCGCACAGAGCATTGTATGTGCGCTATATAAGAACTCATTATTAGTATTAGTATTATTTATCTCTACACAGTAAATATGAGACTTTGGCCCAATGCTGGGTTATTGTTGGGCCAGCGTCGCAGACGATGGACCAACATTACCCCAGCATTGGGTCAACGTCTTGAATTCACTGAGTAGAATTATGCTGCTTTGCTAATGGATAAAATGAGTTGGTAGGTTTTATTAAATTTATCGATTTAATGTGGTATTAATGTCTCTTCGTGCAGCATAAACTCGTTTGCTCAACATTAAAATATTTGGTACATCGTTAATATATGTGTTTTATGGCGGTTTTATGGCGGTTTATATCGTCACAGCAATATAGCAGTGTATAGAGTTACCCGCAGAAAGCATCGTCAGACGTTTACCAAAGAGATCGATTAGATTGTGTGCTAGCATCGACCGACCGACCGACCGACCGACCGACCGACCGACCGACCGACCGACCGACCGACCGACCGACCGACCGACCGACCGACCGACCGACCGACCGACCGACCGACCGACCGACCGACCGACTGACTGACTGACTGACTGACTGACTGACTTATTGGCTGACTGGCTAGATGGTTGCCTAGTTGGCTGGCTGGCTGACTAACTGATTTGACACACACGGAGATACTAGTAAAAATATGTAACATGAAAAAGGAAACCGAAATACCATCCATCCAACCAAGGATTTTTATTCAACTGAAGATGAGTATTTGCTCTTTTGAAAACCATTAGAAATTTACAATAATGCGAGCGCAATTTTTTTTTCTTGTTAAGTATATCTTGCCTGGAGGACTGTACATAAGTAATCTATTTATAGGTTTAATGATATGGCTGCTGTGTGGAGTATATCAGGTATATCGGCCACAGGTAATCAGTGGCGGTGGTTACACCCACCCGTAATAAAAGGTGCGAGTCGTGGATCGATCAATGCGATACCTGGGGAATCAACGTTATTCAACATGACCTGATGACGTCCCACTGGCGCAATGTTGGTTTGATGCTGGCCCAACGTCTGCGACGCTGGGCCAACATCAAACCAACATTGCGTCAACGTATCCTGCTTGCTGAGTGAAGGCGGTCCCCACAACAAGATCCCTAAATACACCATGCTGATTATAATCAACCTATTTGACCTGATTAATTCCTGCCAAGTCCTAGATTTGAAATTAAATGAATGGTGTTTTAGGCCACCTTTGTGCCCATATTATAGGCCAAACCGGGCCAGGAAACTTTCTGCGGATGAATGAGATGTCATTGCCCTCCAGACACAGGATTCGAAATTCGAGCCCTGGTGGTCTGAGGCCGAGCACGCTACCTCTCGATCACGGAGGCTCTCCACAATATTGAATCTTCAGAAGTGAGCGGGGAAGAAACATTTTGTTTCAAATTTGAAGGCCTGAGTGGGGTTCGAACCCGCGATCTCCGACTTTCCAAGCAGGCAGCCTTAACCATGTTAACCACTGCACCAGGGGTTAGATATGCGCGTCCAAAGGAAGTAGTGCACATTTTTTATGGGTTCAATCTGTGACTAAACCCTTAAGTTTTAGTAACAGTCAGGGCTATGTCGGCTGGAGGGGGGGGGGGGAGCTGGAGGGGGGGGGGCTGACATGAGAATAACCGGACTGTGAACAGTGTGTGATTATTATGACGGGACTAACAACCGGTCACGGTAATGACTCTCACAGCTATCGCAAGACATTCTCTCATATGCTGGGTTAACGTTGAAACACTGGCATAGACGTGGGCCAACATTAGACCAACGTTATACCAACATTGGCTACAACCCACGTGTTTGCCAGGCTGTAACGAGGGTGTTATAAGTAGGGGGTGTGTAAAGTGGGTAGATTAGCAAATGATTATTCGGACGATAACTACAATCACAGCGCCCGCTGTACCATGTGTACATGTAGGTAGTCAGGGTGTAGTGGTTATGCCGATTGCCTGTCACGCCGGCGCTTACGGATCCGCTTCATGCCAATTATCCCTTTAACCCTTGAAGCGCTGATTTTTTTCATGAAAACCTTGGAGGCCAAAGGGTTTTTTTCAATTTAAAACCATCATAACTTGTTTTAGTTAGCTCATTCATTTGAATACCTGTGTTATGGGTCTACGCCCATTAGAAATATTTTAAATCGGGGAACGGCTTTAGACGTCAGAATCTGACGTCTACAGACGTCAGATTCTGACGACTAAAGTCGATCCCCGTGCTGGAAGGCCCTCACGATGCATTAAAGCATCATTTCACATCCCTGAAAACATATTTAATTTTCCTACAACTAATGGTTTTAGAACGAAAATTTCCATGAAACTGGTTTACCAATACATAGTAATTTTCTTTAATTTTTAAACCACATCAAATCATTTTCATCCACTGCTACAAGTCGAGAATTGCGACAGCAATTCTCGGCTTGTAGTGGATGAAGATGACAATGATAAATCCAGGTCTGACATGGTTAAATGTTCGTTATCTAACCCCTGGAGCAGTGGTTAACATGGTTAAGGCTGCCTGCTTGGAAAGTCGGAGATCGCGGGTTCGAACCCCACTGAGGCTTTAAAGTTTGACACAAAATGTTTCTACCCCGCTCACTTGTGAAGATTCAGTATTGTGGAGAGCCTCCGTGCTCGAATTTCAAATCCTGTGACTGGGGCCAATCCTCAAGTGGTTATCTTGGCCCAGTTTAGCCTGTATGAAGAATTGTGGCCTAAGCCCCCATGTATTTTTCTTTACACTGCAAGTATTGTGAAAATAAAACCTTATCACAATATCGGTATGAAAGGACCAATGGATCTATAATAGAGATACCTTGGAAGGATGGATGAATATACGAATGAACGTTTTTGGACTCAACTGTTCTATAATACACATTTTTTAGTAAAATGGGATACTATTAAAGAATAGTGTATGTCACTAATTATTATTGTTATTGTTATTATAATTATGTGGTAGGCGATCTTACCAGAGACCTCTTATTGTCTACCAGTCATAGCATGTTTTTTTGTTTTTTAACTCAGCATTGCTTGTATTTATATTGTGCTTGCAAACATTCCTTGTAATTAATGCTGTACAACACCATTGCCATGACAAATCGAAATTAATAAAATAAAAATAAATACAGGCCCGTCTCAGAACACGGCATTTTTGTGACCGTTTTTCACTTAGCTCTAGTACTACTAGCATGATGATAGACCGGCATATAAATACAGTGTGGAGAAAAGAAAAATGACACTGGGAATCGATAAAATTGCTTGAGATAACTACATGCTCAGTTCATGCAATTTTTTATATCTCGTACCCTTTTAGCGCGGCCGGCTGTAAAGCGTCAAACCATTGACCATTTTAAGCGCGGGGAGCGACTTTAGTCGTCAGAATCTGACGTCTGCAGACGTTAGATTCTGACGTCTAAAGTCGATCCCCGCATTGAAAGTGTAAAAAAATATAATGGCCGTAGACCCATAACATACGTATTCAAATGAAGCGGAAAGAGTTTTATGGAGACATTTATGAAGATTTAAAATTGAAATAAACCATTTGGTCTCCATGGTTTAATTAAAAATATTTCAGCGCTCCAAGGGTTCAATAAATATTGCTATTAACATGATTAAAGACTATTTTAAAGCACCGAAAAAGAGTGAAATAGTTGTATTTCCAGGTCGTATATTGCCATGTAAACAAAACAAGTCAGCAATATTCAGCACTTTTCATCACATATTTCCACGTATCAGACGGTAAGATCAGAGCAGTCGCCGCTAATTGGTGTCTTATAGTCAGGACACGGGAGGACACACCTGCAGCACTGATTGTCTACACAACGCTGGGCCGATGCCATCAGCATGTGGCACAATGCTGTGAAAACATTCAATCGTCCTTCAGGTATACAAATAGTTTGTTTGGGTTACTTCTGATTTCATAAAAATGTTGATTAAAAATATTTGTAAAAATATGAAAATTCTGAAAAAAATAAAAACATGATCCGTGGGATACACTACTTCAGTACGGAACTAAAAAACGAAACTTGATGTCATCCCAAGGGGCTGCTTTAACATTTTTGCTATTTTTTCGATCGTCTCAGAATTTAACCCCATTCCTTTCTTTCAGTGGACAAGGGTCAACCCTTAAAGGGCTGATTTTTTTATAAAAAACCTTAGATACCAAAGGGTTTATTTCAATTTGAGATCATCATAAATGTCTTAGTTAGCTCTTTCCGCTTCATTTGAATACCTGTGTTATGGGTCTACGGCCATTACAAATATTTTTTCTCTTACAATGCGGGGATCGACTGTAGTCGTCAGAATCTGACGTCTGCAGACGTCAGATTCTGACGACTAAAGTCGGTCCCCGCACTGCAATGATTTAATATGGACTTTCAGAACGCGACCCCTTGTGGTCTGTAGGGCTTATTGATTCACATGATTGATTCATTTGATCCAGTTGTGGCTCTAAACTCTTGGCCGGGTCGGATATTTGTCATCGGGGATATGCATATACAGTTCTCCAAACTGTTCAAAGGCCTTGTGTGTGCAGTGCTGTCTATGGTACTGAGCACTATAAAGAACCCTTGAAGGCATTCGTAGAGCGTAGGGTATAGTCCCGGCTTCGGGCTTCCTTCTGTCGCGATATTGCCATGATTGTGCAGAAAGCGATGTGGAGCAATATATCGCGTATAGAGCAGAATGTGCAGCCCAGCAAACACGACATATCGAAACAATGATGTTTTAATGTTGGTCAAACGTCTGCGACGCTGTCCCAACATTAAAACATCATTGTTTCAACGTGACGTGTTTTCAGGATTTGATAATCACTTGGCGTGCCTGGCACTGTTTACAGCGGCTCATGTCGCGGTTATGTCATCCACCTGTTGCCAAGAAGAATCACGCGATCTGATCACTTGGCGAGATCAGGTGAGAGCGAACATTGCGCTAAAATGTCTACATATGAGAATGGCAATATTGCGAGAGAAGGAAGTTAAGGGTTCTTTATAGTAGCCTATATTAGTGAAACCTCCTATATATGGCAATATTTCACTTCTTAAAAATCACAATAACATCATGTTAAAGTCAGGTTAACCAAAGGTGTTTTTTTCAATTTGAAAAAACCCTTTAGTTAGCTCATTCCGACTCATTTGAATACCTGTGTTATGGGTCTACGGCCAATCAAAATATTTTACTCTTACAGTGTGGGGACCGACTTTAGAATCTGACGTCTACAGACGTCAGATTCTGACGCCTAAAGTAAATTCTCGTAAAGGTTAAGGGCTTATACAAACATATACATATTAACTGAAAGTATTATATAGGAGCGCACTAAAGAATTATTTAGTTGGCTACAAAGTATTTGGCATAGCACCAAATTGTTTGGTGCCGAGCCATTCAAATGATGTGACTCGTACAGAATAGTCACATGGTGCGCGCCAAGCCATTGGATGCGATCACGAGCCAAACTAGAAAAACGAACACGAAAGCAGCCCTCCGTTATCGCTCGACCACTATTTTAAAATTGTTTGCAAAATAAAAAATAAAATTAAAATTAAAAAAATATTTTTTCAGTGTGAAATTTGTCATGGGTTATCCGTGTGTGAGACATTACATTTTGTTTTATATTCATGGTCCAGTTATTTTGCATTTCTTGAGTTAAGTAAATATTACAAAATTCAAAATGGCCGCTAAACAGCCATTTTGAAATTGTTTGATCCCAAAAGGTAATCAGGTCATTGGCTGACATAGCTGAGCATATTTGCCAAATTAAAAGAAGACCTGATGGCAGCTTTTTCCTGAAATACGCCAACAAGCATTTCTTCGTTAGTGGCCATAGTAATCAAAGGGTTGATGATATTTGGATCAAAATGTCACCAGAACAATTCCCCAGTGCTATGTGATGGCTATGTGAAGTATGAGGAAGCACAAGTTGATAGATTAGTAGCTATTTTGAAAACAAATAACTGCGGCGGCGGCGGGCCGTGTGGAATACATTAAGCATCCCGCCTCGACAAGGGCTGCTTAACCCTTTCAAGCCTGAATTTACCATTGTCATCTTCATCCACTACAAGCCGCGAATTGCTGTCGCAATTCTCGACTTGTAGTGGATACAGATGATTTGATATGGGTAAAAATTGCAGAAAATCGCCATATATTTGGCAAACCAGTCTCATGGATATTTTCATTCAAAAATCCCTAGTTGTAGGAAAATTAAGTGTTTTTTCAGGGATGTAAAATGATGCTTTAATACATCATGAGGGCTTAAAGGGTTAATAAACACTTTTATTGACCATTATTTAACCCTTTCAGCGCGGGGACCGACATAAGACGTCTATTGACCATATAATAATGTCTTTATTTTCGTACCAAACAAGTGAATATGAATATTACTTTACGTCGTTTTCTGCACAATCATGGCAATATCGCAACAGAAACAAGCCCGAAGCCGGGACTATGCCCTACTCTTATTTCGAGTGACTTCAATGGTTCTTTATAGTGCACGGTACCATAGGCAGCACTGTACACTCCAGACCTTTGAACAGTTTGGAGCACTGAATATGCACAACCACGATGACAAATATCCGGCCCGACCGGGATTCGAACCTGGTACCTCCAGACTACAAGCCCCAGTCGATACGAATCGGGGTCGGCTACCAAACAAGTCAGCAAACACTGATTTCACATGCGTCACACACACCATGTTATAGAAAATAGTAAAACAAAGGCAAATTGAATGATATTATTAATAGTTCTCAAAGTGTAGTAGATAAAAAAATATGTAATTCATTAGGTAATTATGAGCACAATAGTTTATTTAGTATTAAAGGTGATCTATCACCCCTTATATGGTATAATTAATGATGTCCTTATATGGGGTGATTGGCTATCATGTGACCCTCTCAGAGGGTCACATGATAGCCATTCACCCCATATAAGGAAACAATGTGCCCCATCTTGTGTCAACTTTGATTTATTTGTCACAAATTTATTCATCCCATATAAGGGGTGATAGATCACCTTTAACATTGTCTCTCCAGATGTGAGGGTTGTTCACCTAGAGTCTCGCGATTCAATGAGTTATCTTGCAATAGTAATGGTAGGTGTATCATGTACAATATGTTTTGTCAATAAATGTTTGATATGATAATACGATACATAGTTAGTAATAAGTCCTCGTCGTATGATGTATTTATGCATTACAAAATTTATATTTCTACATGCCGGTGACCGGCTGCCATTAATGGCTGATAAACTACACATCGTTAAAACGAGCATAGATAGAGATAGGAGCGTTTGTGTCAATTGTAATTCGCATGGACGTATTGTGGTTTTAGATTTCATTATTTGTCGGAGTATAAAAGATATATAATAGAATTTCGCAATTAAATAAAAGCTGGGCGTCAACTTCCGCCGTCAGTGACGTCACTAACGTGTTGATTGGTTTGTCACAACTCCTGTCAACATTCGGTCATACATCCGGGCACCTGTCGCCATGTTTACGTGCCAAATATAATTCCCCGTAAACACTAGCCCTGAAAACAAGGCTATTCCGCCCGAGCTGTAGGGCTAGTGTTACATAAACACCTGGACCGTCTCAGTAGAAGCCCTAGTGTAGTGGTTAGTGGTACCTGCCTGTCACGCCGGATATCCTCCTCTCCCGCTATGGCTTCACTTCAAAGCCACCAAACGTTGTTTGTTTTCAATTCGAAATCATCATAAATGTATTTCTTAGCAAGGAGAATAGAACCATATTTAAATTTGTTTGTTCTTAGTTAGCTTTAACTGATTCATTTGAATACCTATGTTATGGGTCTACGGCCATTATAAATGGTTTACTCTTTTAGTGCGGTGGTCAACTTTAAATGTCAGAATCTGACGTCTAAAGACGTCAGATTCTGACGTCTAAAGTCGGATAAACCTACATTGGCTCTACATCATTCATATGCCTGCTAGCACTTTCCTTCTGCAGTAAATACAATAATATATCGGCTGCGATGGGATTATAAAAAGATAAACAGGCAGGTAAATCTCGCCTGTTTTGTATTGCAGACACCATGACTCTGATTTCTTTACAGCCACGAGGGTATTACAACAATCATAAGAGAATGAAACAAAAGTGATTTAAAGTTGGCATCTACGACGCTGGGACAACGTTACCATTGCCCAACATCTTGTGTTAGCTGGCTTACAAGCAAGTATAGACATTGAGATAATGTTTAATTGATGGCAAGGGTTATTCTCGTCCAAGTTACGATACATCGTGGGCTTTGGATTGGTCGTAATGGTCGAAAATCTCGACCAATCCGAGAAAAGCAATACGAAAATGCCAATTGATACGAAAACACGGGTCCGACGTCACAGACGGTGGCCCTAAATTAAATCAGCATTGGACACCTTTTCGTGCACAGTACACATTGAAGCAATGTTGATTCAATGCTGGGCCAACGTCTACGACGTTGGACCAGCATTGAATCAGCATTGGTTCATTTTCTGTAGCTATCTAGTACCCGCTACATACCACAGGTATTATATATAGTGTAGCATGTAGTACATCATGTACATAGGCAGGCCAGGTATAGTTCTTAGAGCGGTCGGCTTTGAAGCTTGTCTAGTTATATACGTCCATGCCGCATATATCTGTATATATACCTGTATGCTGATACTATACAGTACAGTACACATGGTACACATCATACAAGTATACTGCAGTGTAAAGCAATAAGGCAGTAACTGCTTACATTGCAATGAAGCAGTTACTGCCTTTTGGCTTATCAGAACAGACTGCCTATATCATGTATATACTCAGAGGGTATATTGGCCATCATAGCCTGACTCTCGCTGATTCCGCAGTCAATCAATTCTCAACCAATTATCATGCAATTTATTTTGCAAGAACTATTTCCTAGTCCAGTGACAACTACCCTGAAAACTATATCAAACTATTGTGCAGATTAAACACTAGTCTGTGTAGTAAATTACTAATTATGACGTCTCTCCGTAAACATGATAAACAGATGAACCCATTAACTTCAGATCAGCTTCTGCAAATCATATTTACCTGAAATAATTTGTAAAAAACATCGCAACCAAATGAGTTTTTTTCAATTTAAAATCATTATAAATGTCTCACTTAGCTCTTTCTGATTCATTTGAATGCCTATGTTATGAGTCTACGGCCATTAGAAATATTTTTATTCTTACATCGCGGGGATCGACTTAAGTCGTCAGAATCTGACCTCCACAGACGTCAGATTCTGACGACTAAAGTCTATCCCCGCGCTGTAAGAGTTAATGTCAGAATTACCATGATTAAATTTAAAATGCTCTAACATGTCTAACTTATGCAAAAATAATTGAAAAAAATTCCGAGGTTTTTGTCGGAAGAGTCAAGACCGTGCTTGCTTTCGTCAAAATTAGTTGTGGATTTACTGCTAATTCAGAGAAAACGAGACAATCACCCAGTGTTGGTTTAATGATGATCCAACGTCTGTAAAGCCGGCTCAACGTTAGCTCAGCATTGGGTCAACAACGTTTTATTGTGAGAGCACACACGAGACATTGACCCAATGGTTCAACGTTTCGTGTTTGCTTATTTAACAAATGAAATCTATCGGGCTTTAGGCCACCTTTGTGCACATATAGGCTAAACTGGGCCAGGAAAACCTTCTGAGGATGGTGAGATGAATGAGATGATACTTTCCTCCAGACACAGGATTCGAAATTCGAGCCCTGGCGGTCTGAGGCCGAGCACGCTACCTCTCGGTCACGGAGGCTCCCCACAATACTGACTTTCACACGTGAATGGGGAAGAAACATTTTTGTTTCTTTGAAACCGCCGAGACCGGGAACCGAACCCCGAACTCTGGCGTGAAAGGCAGCGGTGCTAACCACTACCCTAGGGCCCCTGGCCTGCTTATTTAACAATGAGTACAGTAAACAAACATGACAGTGTGAGATGTTGAACTGATGTTGTTTCAATGTTGGCCCACCGTCTCCAATGTCGGCCCAGCACTAAAACACTATTGGTTCATCGTCACGTGTTTGCTGCGGTACAGTAAACAAACATGACACCTGTCAATGTCAACATTAACCAATGATTACCGGAATATCTAGGTTAACCTCCTGACCCTTGTCCTGCTAGAGCCGTGTAAGCCTGTGTACATGATACCCAAAAATTTCGCGAGGTTTTCATAAACATTTTAGAAGCTAGACCATTTGACATGTAATAAAATTCCGAGACGGAGCTAATGTGTTTATAGAGGGCAACATTTTTATTTATTTACTACATGTCAAATGGTCTAACTTCTTAAATACTTTCAGGGTAGTCACGACATGAATGGAAAATAGTGTGTGTTAAATTTGATGAAAATTGGTTGTGAATTGACAAAGAAATCGGCGAAATTCATTCACCACGGTTATTGTGAATCCGACTTATAGAAGTTAACCTTTGTCCTCCTAGAATCGTATAATCTGATAATTATATACGTTGTGAAGTTGTTTCAAACAAAAGGAAGTGACACTAAAAATAATCAGAGTTTGTGGTCGAAGATCAATTCATCAAATTGCGTCAATTTGCGATATGCCTTTTTTTAAAAGAAATCATTTTTTCGTCATTTGAAGCTGGAAATTGCGTCAGCAATTCAAGCTTCAAATGACGAAAAATCATTTAAGGCACGTAATTGTTTGTTTCAATATCTCATTAATTTGAAGCCTGGAATTGCAAACGAAATTTCTAGTTTCTAATGATGACATATATCACTATTCTTTTTATAAAGAAACATCTCGCATATTAAAAACATTCGATGAATTGAACACCATTTACAAACTATTTTACCAGCGTTTATTTTGATTTGGAACTAGTCTGAAGCCTATCAACACAAGGATTATTACACCGTATATACACTCCATGGTACATGTATATAGGAGCCTAGCATCACAAGGGCTATTAAATTTTATATGAGAGCCAAGCAACAAAAAAGGGTTATTAAACTTTATATACGGTCTAGCAGCACAAGGGGTATTAACCTTATATAAGGACCTAGTATCACAAGGGTTATTAATCAGATCAAGGGGTATTAATCTAATATAAGGACCTAGTATCACGAGGGTTAATGTTCAGATACTAAGTACTATCGATACATGTGTAGAGGCCTATACGCCATGGATATAGTCTACTATAAACAGTGAATTATTTGCTGGATTGAACACCATATACAAAATATTTCAGCAGCGTTGTATTTGGTTTTGAACTAGCCTGAAAGCGTATATCATGAATATATACGGATTTATAAATTTATAGTAGCAAGAGGATTATTACAGTATGTAGGGGCCTAGCATCGCAAGGGTTATTATTCAGATACTAAGTACTGTATGGCGACATATGTGTATACGGCATGCTTAGTGTACCATAAGCAAACAGTGTGACTGATCTACACACTCTGGCTATCACTGTTAACTACATACAAGTAAAACACGATAACAACTGTAACGTTAGCATGGTTAGGACATATAGGCCTGATGCAGTGATGTCCAGTCGTAAAGCAGAATAAAATAATGGCTGTCGTCATTCCGTAAACGATGTTAAATAGGCCCAATCACTGGCCGGACAGTTATAAAATATGCGAGTACTTTTATTTGACAAGCAAGCTATTTCATTAATTATGAAATAATGACTGTCAATGAGAGCCCGTCATTCCGTAAACGTCGTTGCCTGATCATTATTGTGAATAATGTAGGGTTAACCCTTTCAAGCCTGAATTCACCATTGTCATATCCATCCACTACAAGACGAGAATATGACTTTGCAAATTGTGAAAAATTGTGATATATTATTGAAACATTTTCTTGAAAATTGTTGTTCTAAAACAGGTTTAGGAAATCAAGCCAGTTTTCAGGGATGCCAAATAACGCCTTTGAGGCACCTTGAGGGTTTAAAGTGTCAAATGGTAAACAGCCAGTAGTGTGCGTGGCTGGCTTATTGATATTACTATTATAAGTACACCATGGTGTGTATGTGTGAGTATAATATATTATAGCCTGTATAGGTGTACAGGTAATATATCAGCTAACAGGAGAGGCTGACGCAACGTTGGGCCAGCGGTAGGCTAAACCAACAATATGTAGTAGTGGGCCATGGTAGTCAAGCCTAAACAACGTCTGTAGGTGTTGGATCTTACCAGATGTATCACCAGCGGGGTAATGATCCAGTGTTGGTTTATTGTTGGTCCACCGTCTGCGACGTTGAATCAACATTAAACCAACATTGGGTCAACTGCTGCAGCTTACTGTGTAGTATAAGCTTATACATTAGCAGATATAGCAGATTAGAATACTAGTAGACGTTGATCCAACGTTGTTTTAATGCCAGTACACCGTCTGCGACGCTGGCTCGACATTAAACCAACATTGAGTGAACTCGTCCTGCTTGCTGTGTAGTAGGCCTATAGGCCTATGATTTAGATGGCATTGATGATGATATTAACAGTGACTAGTACACGTCGATCCAATGCTGTTTTAAAGTTGATCCAACACTAAAAAAACATTGGATCGCAATAACACATAGAGCTCTGTCTGAGATATCAAATTCAATTTTTACCCACGTGAAGTTGTGTCTCGCTACCGCGATCCACAACTTCAAGCGACTAAAAATACTTGTGATTTTAAAATTAAATTTACGAGAAAATCTGTTCCACAGAATTGAGATATGATTGACTTTTAAAAACTAGGTACACAAGTCGTCTCCTTGGATATGAAAGGGTGTATTTGCCACTTTGTAAAGTGGCAAATACACCCTTTCATCCAAGAGGACGCAGTGACATTCGTGTAGTCGACATCAGTGCTCTAGTGCTTAAAGTGTAAACGGCGATGATCCCATCAAACGCGAAACGTTGACCCAATGTTGATTTTATGTTGGGCCACCGTCTTCGACGTCTGCCCAACATCAAAACAACATTGGGCCAATGGGTCACGTTTGTTGTGTAGTGTTTGTGCGCGGTACTGATAATATTAGTATTATTACATAGTGTGTACGTGCGAGTGATATTGCATATAGGTGTAACAGTGTACAGGGATGAGAAGGGGGGTGTCTGATGCTGCTGCTGTACTCGATGGTGAAGCCAGCACCATCCCAGCAGCAGCAGCAACAGCAGCAGCAGCATCAGCAGAGCCACCACCCCCTTAGATGAAGTAATTCATGGACTCACCAGATGAAATCCTTACAGTGACTACAGAAGGTGGGCTGCTTGAAGAACCTGGGCATGAATTTATGATCCTTGACTTCGTGTACATTTTTCTGCCTTAAAGCTCCTCGCCTGTGTACACCGGGTCCTTTGGCTCTCACCGACCCGTTCTCGTTGGTGTTGTCAGCCATGTTTTAGGCCTGGTTGCTGCCTCCTAGCTGCCTGCCTGCCTGCCTGGTATCCTGCCTGCCTGCCTGCTGGCCGCCGTCTGTATGAACACCCGCGCGGTATGCTCGCTCACGGGCCACGCCCCGCTCGTTATCCTCGCTCCCGGGCCGCGCCAACAGCTGACGGATATTAATTGCCACAGTGGCCGCGTGGGGCCGCCACTGTCTGAGTCTCACCTGGGACTCGTTATTACCATGGCAACCAAACCACATGATGTACATGCTTTTCCATTTATCTCTAAATAATAATTATTATCGAGAGTGAAAAATGTCTGTTGAGATTACAATTTTGCTTTTCCACTTTATTTTGTCAATATTATGCGCCTTGGGCCCCATTTAGGCGTAGGCCTCCTATATCATCAAAGATAGTGTACAATCTTTGGAATAATGTAGTGGACGTAATACTTTCTGAAATGAGCCACAGCCACGCGTGGCCTATAACACTGTATAAAGGCCTATATATTTATATAGGCCTACGTTACAGCTACCTATTTTGTAATTCTAACATTACATAAAATAGTGAGTGAAAATTAAAGGGACTGGCCCAGGCTAAAATCATCAGAAAGTCGGTGATTTTATTTCGGGTTCTTAATATGACCATATGATGTAAGCATGTACATAGACTAGAACTGCAAATTTTTATAATTTTTGTGCTGCGCATTCACCAGTTAGGCTAGATATAGAGACGAAATTCCCGCATTTCCTATTTTTGACATGGTTGTCAATAATTAGAAATCAGGAATTTCGTCTCTATATCTAGCCTAACTGGTGAATGCGCAGCACAAAAATTATAAAAATTTGCAGTTCTAGTCTATGTACATGCTATGTACCCGCAATAAAATCACCGATTTTTTTATGATTTTAGCATGGGCCAGTCCCTTTAACTGATGGTTTTACCAAGAAAATTTTACTCCAAAGCTAAATCAAGTCTTTATAGATCTATAGATTATATTTGTACCAGTGTTGAGAACTGCCCAGCCCAGGATCGAATCATCGACCCTGACATAATGATGCCTGAGCGTTACCAATCGAGCTAAATAGTCAACTCGTTGGCCAATGTAGTTATCACTCCAGTCCGCCATACACACACCCCGGCTACATATTGATAAAATATTATGCCATAATTAGAACTCAAGGGACCGCCATGTGCATATCTTAACACTTGTGCTGCTGTGACTGTATATATCGTCCCCTTGGATATGAAAGGGTATATCTGCCACTTTACAAAGTGGCAGATACACCCTTTCAGATCCAGGAGACGATATATATATATATATATATATATATAGTCTCAAGCAAGTTTCAAACGAAATGAAATGTCTCTGGAATTGATAAATTAGTTTGTGATAGATGCTCAGTAAGTCTAATAATTCAGTTTTCCATATGTCTATTTTTTATAAATAGAAACATTTTTCGTTGTTTGTAACAGGAAATTGCGAGTAATTCCAGCTTCAAACGACGAAAAATAGGAGCAAACAATTCAGCTACACAAGGGTTAAGGTGCACAAGAGGTACCTTCGTAGTTTCTGATAATTTCGGTATATTCATTAATAAAGTTATAAACCAATCACTAACACATATTTCTGTTTAGCCAAGCAGCCATTTTTTGCCAAGAAAAACGAGCAAAAACAATGCTGGGTATTTGTATGAAGTCAGGGGTTGTATAAATAGTCGCATGGATTATAAAGTCCATGATATAGATATATATATATTTCTGATGCCATTCACTTGGTGGCGAAATTGTATTCTTCCTGTACAATATATAGATACATGTATTTGGCAAATAAATATTTTTTCGCAGATTGAACGTGGTAAAAAAATTGTATGACGTCTCGGGTGATACACTGGCAATGCAGGCTGGTCTCGCTGCACCGGCGAGGTTCGATTGCTGTCGTCTTTGATTTGTTTCAGTTAACAATTTAATTGTCACACTTTCACATTAAATAGACTAAATCCAACAATAGGATTGTTTAGACTGACGGACCTTTTAGACTTAGGCAACAAGTGACGTTCTGATCACTCCATTTCTGCTGGAAAGGCTGCAAATGATAAATTAGAGGCTTCTATTAACCAATGTTAACCCGGATGAAAGGTCTTTCCATAATTTACACAGGTTCTAAAACTTATGTCGGACATGTGTTCTCTTCCCGCCGTATTGCGCTTCGAGGTCCACTTTTCTACAGCTTGTCGGAACATTGAGAGCCGATGGCTCATTCTGTCTGGTTGTGGCCCGAAACAGGTAGTGGTTTCGAATTCTCAACGTGTCGGATGTTGGTCATCAGGGTCGTGCATATACAGTGCTCCAAACTGTTCAAAAGACTGGCGTGTGCAGTGCTGCCTATGCCCGGGTGTCTATGGTACTGTGCACTGTAAAAAAAACCTTGAAGTATGGTATAGTGCCGTCTTCGGGCTTCTTTCTGTCCTGATATTGCCATGATGGTACAGGAAGCGACAAATATCAATATTTACTCACTTGGTAACCTTGTCAAAAGCTGTATTTTTTTATTTCCCACTATCCATTGGGATTTTGCGATCTATTTGTTGATTCATTCTATGTACGATATAATCCCACCTAATCTGTTTTATCAGCAGGCTAAATCACAGTTATCGGGAATGAAATGAGTGTTTAAACATCGATATCTGCAAATGTTTTTAACTAATAAACAACAATTGCATGCAACAGATCTTTTGCGGACTAGCATATATTAGAGAATCATAAACTTGTGCACGCTGCTAATAAATCATAATAATAATTAAGACATTTCTGCTGGACGGCGGCCATCTTGGATTTTCACATGAAGGAAGCACACAGTTTTAAAAATAACCCCACAAATCGATTCCCCACCCCAAAAATATATAAAAAAGAGGTGTTACATGAAATTCTAGGTAAATTAAATAATTTAAATTCCCACTCACTTGAAGTTGTGTCTCGCTACCGCGACCCACAACTTCAAGTGGGTGAAAATTCATATTTGATTAAATTGAGACCAAGCATTTGCAAATTTTGATGTCTAGGCCTAAGCACAAATTTCTTTCCCAATAACAGTGATTTCACCTGCTCATAAAACAGATTGTTAAAACGCTAATAAACAATATATATATGTTGTGTTTAGCAGATACCAACCGGGATTCTAACATAAACCAACTGGGAACAAAATGACATTGGCGCTGGGAGAACTGTCTGACATCGGTGCGTCACTCATCTATATTAGGACTAACTAACACGAATGGTGACCCAGCATTGATTTGATGCTGGGCCAGCGTCAGAAGCGGTGGGCTAGCATTATTCCAACATTGTTTTAACGTCTCGTGTAAGCTGAGAGACCAGTCACGCGGGAGTCGCCATGATGGCTCCGACACGCACTTGTAACGCGTGTCTCTACTGGCTGAGGTGACAACGGGAGCCCCCTAGCGACCACTGGGAATACCATTGATCTCCATCTACATAAGTGATCGGGACGCGCCAAATTATTATGCACTTTTACGAATGTCAAGGACGATGTGAAGGGCAATGTCAAGGACGTCTCCACCCCGGCCGCCCACACTATCAGACCTTAGATCCACACTACAATATGCCTACATCTAGGATCCTTCATCATACCTTAACGTTTTCATTGCGGTGATCGACTTTCGACGTCAGAATCTGACAGGATCGACTTTCGACGTCAGAATCTGACGTTTATAGACGCCATATTCGATCAAAAGTTGATCCCCACACTGAAAGAATTAAAAATGTTCGTAGACTCATAACATAGGTATTCAAATCAAGCAGAAAGAGCTAACTAAAACAAACATTGATGATGATTTCAAATTGAAAAAACCCTATGATCTCTATGTTTCGCATGATAATATTTCAGCATATTAAGGGTTGACAGTTGTCCTGCCGATTTGTCAGTATGTGTTTTTTTGTAAATGGAGACTGGAAATTGCGTTAGCTATTCCAGATAGCCATCTCGACCAAACCGAAGCCTATACGATATCGTAACTTGTATTAAAACACACCACTACATTATTTTCTTTGTCCGACGATCACTACATTCTAAGGCTGGAATAGAGAGTTATTGTTTGATCAAGTACAGACCAATTATCATGGTAGGCCTATGGTATAATAATAAGTCAATAAGTCAAGTGTGACCGAGCTGTTGATTATGAGGGATACTTATTATCAGATTATGGTCGGATGTGTTTCAAATCAGTTAAAACCCTTGGAGTTCTACATTCTCAGCTGTGAAAAAAGCGTCGGCCTTCGGCCTCGACCCATTTCACAGCTTAAAACTACTCCTCCTTTTTCCTATATCTGAGAATACAGACAAAACAGCCTAGGCTGTAATAGCTATCGCAATTTGCAGCTTCAAATTTCTCTGTTATAAATATATTCAAAACATTTAAAGTTGTGGATCACGACAAACAACGCCATTTAATCATTTCCAGACCATCATCACAATGTTAAACTCAATTCTGAGGTTCACTGGTAACCAATGTAGCTCCTTCAGTCTTGCTGTAACACTCATATTTCTGTTTTCGCAGGATCATCTTGGCCGCCATACTCTGCACACGTGGTGTCTCATGGCGTCAACTATTATCTCAACTAATCACGCTTATTTATAACCGTGTTATTAGAATATTTTGTTTGTCCTCCAATTCTATATAAACTGTATATATATATATGTACAGTGTTGTTCTTCCGGCTAACAGGGGCAAAATCTAGAGGAACGAGAAAAACTCCCCTCATGAGAAGTGATGGTACTCACACTGAAAATGACAAAGAGAGAGCTGACACGTTCGCAGCCTCGCTTGAAAAAGTACACAATGTCCACCAGGGGACCATCTTTGACGATGAGTTCAAAGTGGAGGTAGAAAGCACTATTAAAGAGCACGAAATGCTCTTCAAGCCACTAGTAAGCCACGTCCCCGAAGAGGACGATGATCACGAGACACTAACCCCAATAACAACAGGGGAAATCAAGGCTTATCTGAAAAAGTGCAAATCTAACTCGGCCCCTGGTCTGGACGGTATCAGATACGGTGTACTTAGGCAAGCAAATGACAAGGTTTATGAGGCCCTGGCCCAAATCTGTAATGCTTGTATGGCTACAGGATACTATCCTAAGCTATGGAAAAAGGCTGAAGGTATCATGATACCTAAGCCAGGCAAAGACGGAAAAATGCCGGGGAACTATAGACCTATCAGCCTGCTGAGCTGTATGGGCAAACTCTTTGAAAAAACGCTAGCTGGTAGAATAAGGAACTTTCTTGAGAAAGAAAAGTTATTTAACAAATGGCAGAATGGCTTCAGGAGCAAGCGCATCGCCATGGAACATGTGTTCAGACTGGTAGAGGAAACTCAACTGGGATTCACTAAGAAATGGAAAGGTGGAGCAATCTTTATCGATGTTGAGAAAGCATTTGACTCGGTGTGGCATGACGGACTAAGATACAATGTGATGAACGGCAGCTTACCTAGGAAGATGGTCAGGTTGATATCATCTTTCCTAAGTGACAGAACGATCAAAGTCAATTGCTGTAACAACTGCTCAGAGGAGGTGACCCTCAATGCGGGCACACCTCAGGGCTCGGTCCTAAGCCCTCTCCTTTTCATTATCTATGTGAATGATATCCCAGACATGAGTTCACTCAATGTCAGGCTTTCCCAGTTCGCAGATGACATGGGAATCTGGGCACATGCAAATGAAATGAATTGGGCTTTAGGCCACCTTTGTGCACATATAGGCTAAACTGGGCCAGGAGAACCTCCTGAGGATGGTGAGATGGGCACATGCAACCAATGCCAAATGGGTGAAGGCAAAGCTATCAAACGCTTTAAAACTTATTGAAGCATGGTGTTCCAAATGGCGGATAAAACTAAACGCAGGAAAAACTCAGCTGATTGTGTTTAGTGTCGGTCCAAAACCAGAACTTATAGATCTGGAACTGTTTGGTGAGCCTATTATTCAAACTCAAACAGCCAAACTGCTTGGAATCCTATTTGATCGAAGGCTTAGCTTCAAAGACCATATGAAAGACCTAATGACAAAGGTCTACAGGCGACTGATCCTGTTGAAGTTGCTCAAAGGGACAAACTGGGGCGCCAGACCATATACCATCTTAAAAGCCTACAAGTGCTTTATACGCCCTGTCCTTGAATATGGTTCACTGATAACTAGAGCTTTAAGGGAATCACAAGTGAAGGAAATGCAGATCTTTCAAAACAAGTGCCTGAGACTAGCACTTGGTGTAACCTACCTGGACAGAATGAGAACAAGCATGACCTCACTAATGTCCCTATGTACAAAAATAGGATGACGGCACTGGCGGTTAAAACATTTAGATCACTTGAAAACACACAGTGTTTCAAGGATCTGGTGTTCAATCATGAGATCGTTTAAAAACGATCAGGCTCTAATACAATTCTGGATCAATTGCTGGCTGCAATCCAGGCTGACGCTTAAACACGGTTGACGGTTGACGGTTGACGGATAACGGTTGAGCTCCTGTTCCCACATAGAACAGGGGCTCTGGGGGCGCCGTTCTGTGTGACATACCAAAAGCAGTGAGTTCCCTATCACTCCACTGCATGAGACAAGAACACGGTTGACGGTTGACGGTTGACGGATATCGGTTGAACTTCTGAACTCCTGTTCCCACAGAGAACAGGGGCTCTGAAAGGAGCCGTTTTGTGAGACACATAAGGCAGTGGGCTTTCAATCATAGCACTGAAGGAGGCGGATTCTGGTCTTAAGCAATGAGCTCTTTATCAGTACATTGCTAGCTTGGGTGATGGCACGGCGGACACGGATGGTTGGCTGACGATGACGGTTCATGATGGTGGTTTCAAACACACTGCTCAGAAAGCAGAGCACATCTCAAAAGGGTCAGTCCTTGCCCTTACTCTGGTGGCTGGTCGCTCAAACAGCTGTTTCTTTATGATTCAGCAGCCCTGCCCTGGTTCCTTGTCTCCTGGACTTCTTGCCAATGCTTGTACAATCACCTACCTCACCAGGTGAAAAGAGAGAGGCACTATAAGGTTTATACCAGAACTAGTGCATAATCTCGCGTCAGCCCTCGCGCTGCGCGCTCCTCTAGTATGCACATTGTTTTCAGCCAATTAAAGATGTGGGTCGCAGTGGCAAAACACAACTTCAAGTGATTATAAAAAATTAAAAGTATTTCATTTGAAAATATACCAACTCCTGGACTCCACAGAGTCTATAGACGTCATTTTCTGACATCTACAGACGGTCCCCGCGCTGAAAGGGTTCCATTACATCACCAGAGCGAAATCCACCCATCCCTATTTCCGCACAATTTCACTTGATCGCTCGGCATTTAGTTTTTATGCCTTTCTGTGACGCTGGGTAAACAGGACATATTTCCTATAATAGTATTTGGGTCACCTCTTGACAAGAAATCAGACTAAATATTGTGCAATGCAGACCGAACTATTTGATTTATTGCTTCATAAATGATAATTATTTGCATAAATAAATATATTATTTCACATCACAAAGCCTGTATGCCTGTGTCATTGTACACTATTTTTTCAATATTTGTTTTTTTGTTGTTACGTGGTGGAGGCGGGTAGATCGTCCGTCCGTGCGTCTGTCTGTCTGTCGTCCGTCCGTACTTCCGTCCATCTCTCTGTGCAAGCCATTTTTCGCGAATATATATATAAAGCTTCATTGCGAGTGACAGTTGATTGCAATGAGATAAATGGCGCGACTGGTGGGCATGGACAACTGTTGTTTTAGATAACATCCAACACTAAACGTTCGCTCAATGTTGTCTTAATGCTGGTCCAACGTCGGCGACGTTGGACCAACATTAAAACAACATTGGTTCAACTGCTCGTGCTAACGGGAAAATCCAGAGCGGGAATCGATGCATCCCTATTTTCCAGACAATTTCACTTTATCGCGGCATTCAGGTACAGTATGTTTATGGCTCCTGTTGCTCAGTCTCTGTATATGGAATATTGACAATGGGCGACACAGCCTGTTTAATAATTTAACATTTGCTTGATAATATTGCTTGGCAAAAACGGATTACAATCCCTTCCTCTCGATATTCACGAAATGACACTTGCCGCGCGGCATTGCTGAATTGTTACTTGAACTGAAATTCGTAATGCAATTTTCAGATTAAACATACGAAAAATATATCATTTTAAAGGAAGGAAATCTCAGAAATTTGGAATAATTAATTACATCTACCAGAAACTATTTTATCAATTTTATCAATGTTCGTGTGTCTTCGTATGAAACGTACATGATAGGATATATATATATAACTTCTTATGCGCATAAATTCTTATTATATAAGTTCAGAGACGCCTCAAAGCATTACATATTCAATATCAAGTCAATTGCCAGTCAAAAATCGTCATTACCCATTGTATTCAGTGTTGGTTTAATGTTGGCCCAGCGTCGCAGACGGTGGTCCAACATTAAACCAGCACTGGAAACGCTGGTCCAACATTGGGTCAACCATGGGTCAATGCCCCATGTTTCCTGGGAAATAGCATGTGACATTTTAGCCCCTAGAGCACCGACCTATTCAACTTAATTTGTCAGTGAATTGTGACTGAAAAGTGTGTGATTTGTGAAATTTAAGTTATAGATATCAGTGTATCAAGATTGAAGGAATATTTGACTCATAGCAACATGTCATACAGGGGCCAATGCAAACAATAAATACCTACTGTGGTCGACTTCAGTGCTATAGGCGTTAATAATCAACATATTTAACATAAAATATTCATATAAAAGTAAGGGATATTAGACATGTGTCGTTAAAAAAATATATTTAAAAGAACAGTTTGTGTGACACCAACTTTAGTCCCATCTCACCCTTACAACGTTGTTTTTTTTTATCAAACAATGGAGACTAAAGTGGTTTTTTCAATTAGAAATCATTATAAATGTCTTAGTTAGCTCTTTCCGGTTCATTTGAATATCTATGTTATGGGTCATTATAACGGTCATTAGAAATATTTGAATTCTTTTAGTGCAGGGATCGTCTTTATACGTCAGAATCTGACGTCTGATTCTGGCGTATGAAGACGGTCCCCGCACTGAAAGGGTTAAATTTGTTATTTCTTTTTTTAAGAGTAAAATTTCACTGAATGTCACGGTATAAGCAGCAGGTTCCATTTTCCATGATTTCCAATCGGTTGACTAGATGAGAAAATGAGTAATTTATTGAGTTTTTTCGCGAAATAATTGCGTCAATAAAGTTAGTCACTTATTACTTATTCCTTGCTCGAATAAGGAATAAGTAGCTGTTACTTATTCCTTATTCGTTCGATTAAGAAATAAGTAACAGTTACTTTTTCCTTATTCGAACGAGGAATAAGGAATAAGTAACTAACTTTATTGACGTGAAATAATATTACCCTTTCATAGCTTAGAGTACGTTTCTCCCCTGATCAAACATGTGAACATGTGTCTTGTTTTCGCCTGAATGACCTGCAGGCATTCTGTCGTCCACAAAGAAACCGCTTCCCACGAAATGACACCCATAAAGGCTGATGAAAATACATAAAAAGGAGGCTCAGAACCGAATGGCTGGACACACCACGCAATATCAACGTTGCATCAACGTTATTTACGTCGATTTAACGTCAATATAACGTCACGTATTCAGTTGGTCGCATGACGTTAATTACAAATATGTTCAGTCAATGGTTATACATCGTCGTGTGTAGGCCTACTGTGAAATATTGGTGGTGAAAGATCGTAGGTAAAAGAAAGAATGAATCAGTCATGAATAGGCTAAACTGGACCACGAGGAGAGCCGCCTGAGGCTGGTGAGATGAATCAGGTTACGCTGACCTCCAGTGTTTGAATCTATCAATCAATCAATCAATCAATCAATCAATCGATCAATCAATAAATCAATAAATCAATCAATCAATCAATCAATCAATCAATCGATCAATCAATCGATCAATCAATCAATCAATCAATCAATCAATCAATCAATCAATCAAAAAATCAATATATCAATTATTCAGTCAATCAATCAATCAATCAATCAATCGATCGATCGATCGATCGATCGATCGATCAATCAATCAATCAATCAATCAATCAATCAATCAATCAATCAATCAATCAATCAATCAATCAATCAATCAATCAATCAATCAATTAATCAATCAATCAATCAATCAATCAATCAATCAATCAATCAATCAATCAATCAATCAATCAATCAATCGATCAATCGATCAATCAATCAATTAATCAATTAATCAATCAATCAATCAATCAATCAATCAATCAATCAATCAATTAATCAAACAATTAATCAATCAATCACATATATTATATAATAAATAATTAGCAAAATAAAGCTAGGTAAAATGGATAAACAAACAGTTATTTTTGTTGATGATTTAGCTTATTCTGAAAGGCTGCAACATTCCATCAATGTACAAGCATGTATTTACGTAATATACGGTATTGGTTAATAACATAATTAATATATATAATTATATCGGTGTCTTGGCATTTTGAAAACTTTGGCGATTTTGCCGACCTCTAAAATTTACTTTTGTATACTAATATCAGGAATAGTAGACTGAGATAAATAACGTCTATCATCTTTTGACTCAAAACGTACTTCGTGATACGTGAGTGCCTTGCGTGTCAAGCTGACCTCCACATTTCCATGGTAGCCGTTGCTATGTGTCTCTAAATGATAATTATGCTTTGCAATCCGTCTGGTATTGGTCATTATGCTGGCAATGCGTCCCATTATGTCCGTGTGTTTGAATACCGTATAGGATTAAGCCAGAGGAGGTCTACATTCTTAGCTGTGAAAAAGAGCAAGGCTGAAGGCTGATGCTTTTTTCACAGCTAAGAATGGAGAACTCCGAGGGTTTCAGCTGACTTAAAACACATTCGACTATGAGGATCCCTCATAATCAACATCTCGGTCACACAATGGTTTATCTGGTTCTAGAGGTCTAGGTGACATTAAGAGGTCTGTCTGGCATGGTTTATCTGGTTCTAGAGGTCAAGGTGACATTGAGAGGTCTGTCTGGCATGGTTTATCTGGTTCTAGAAGTCAAGGTGACATTGAGAGGTATGTCTGGTTCTAGAGGTCAAGGTGACATTGAGAGGTCTGTCTGGCATGGTTTATCTGATTCTAGAGGTCAAGGTGACATTGAGAGGTCTGTCTGGCATGGTTTATCTGGTTCTAGCGGTCAAGGTGACATTGAGATGTCTGTCTGGCATGGTTTATCTGGTTCTAGGGGTCAAGGTGACATTGAGAGGTCTGTCTGGCACGGTTTATCTGGTTCTAGAGGTCAAGGTGACATTGAGAGGTCTGTCCGGTTCTAGGGGTCAAGGTGACATTGAGAGGTCTGTCTGGTTCTAGAGGTCAAGGTGACATTGAGAGAACTGTTTGACATGGTTCATCTGGTTCTAGAGGTCAAGGTGACGTCGCTCAGAGTGAGTGGACGTGTGAGATTTTAGCTCATAATTATTGTCATTTTTGATGCGGAAAGAAGTCAAGTATTTTATCACACTTTATATCACATTCAGTATGAACGTACAAAGAACATAGAGAAGGTATTTTCATTTGGAACAAACAAGGACAAAAAGAGTAAAGAGAACATTAATATTTTTGCATATTACAAGTTGTATTGTACAAGAGGTCAGCGTGGGTCAGCTCACCTGTCATTTTACCTGTACAAGCTTACCTGTACAGCAATACACATGTATACTTACCCTTTCCAGTCAGTGTCAACCCGGGAGAGGTGTAAAAACACTCACCAACGCGCGTCAAAGCAACGTGTGAAAATAAACATTACTGAGGTACGTTCTGTTATTATTTAATATACTGTCGTGGCCGGGTGTCTTTTGGTAGCCCTTTCAATCTATAAAAGACGGTATAAAGCCAATTTGCCACTGCCCGAGGCCGGGTATTTAAGTACAACTTGAACAAGCAAAAAATACAAAATAAACATTACTGAGGTACGTCCTGTTGTGATTTAATATACTGTCGTGGCCGGGTGACTTTTGGTAGCCCTTTTATATAAAAGACGGTATAAAGCCAATTTGTCACTGCCCGAGGCCGGGTATTAAGATACAACTAAGATCAAACTTGAAAGATTCAAGACTACAAAATGAACACCAGATCGATGAGTCACACAAAAGAAAATGAAGCGCTTATCACATTCAGCCCAGATCCATCTACCACAACTGGAAAGAAAATCAGAAATAAACGACGAAAGGATACATCAGCCTTGAAAAAACGCCCTGAACACGTCGTCATTGACTACAAGTATGTGGATCTTGAGGGTTCTGGAATTTTGGCTGTAGAAGGTGAGCCCACAAATACCAAGTTCTACACAGAGCGGCCAGTACTGTGGAAAAACGCACTCTTACAATACCACATGGGCCTTTATCAACAGAACATCCACAGTCAAATGCCAACATTTAAACCTTCTGAGAATGGTGATCAATTGCTAGTACGAGGAAACTATCCACACGGCAGTAGTGAATATCTTGTCACCGTATTTGTGTATAAGTCAGGAGTAGTTTTGATTCAAGGACGCGACTTCATGGACTGGGTAGAGCGTGATTTAAAAGTCATACGCGCCCTGGTGGAAGACGACCAAACTGCAATAAATCAATCCCTGAACGAGTCAAGACAAACAGTGAAAAAAAACCTTCAAGTGTAGCGCCTATCACACCTGTACCTAAACCGAGAAGTATGCCTACAGAACAATTGATCAGCACTCCTGCCTACGTTGACTCGACTATATCTCTTCCTCAACTAAACCTTTCATCAGAGGATACTGTCTCAACATCACGTGACAACAATCTCATCAGTGATCCAGCAGTAAAAGCTAGCCAAGATAACTTGAGAGATCTAAATATATTTTGTGAAGAAGTACAGAAAATGAGCGACAATGATTTCATCTGTGACACCAGCAGCCGAGATGACGATACCGCATTGAATACATTCTCAGGTTGAGATGGATGCAAAGCATCTGACTTGATCATTACTAAATTAAATGAAGAATGAGCAAAATTAGAGAACAAAATCCAAGCAAATGAAGCATCAACTCGCCTCAAAGAGACATTACTACAGACAGAAGCATCTGTGAAAGCGTTGATAGAACGAAACAAAGTTCATGAATTGCAAATACAAGATAGATTGCCAAAAATGGAAAACAAGAAAAAGGAACCTGAAAAAGTTGAACTTACCCGCACAGAGACATGTTTACAAAAAGATTATCAAAAACCAAGATCCAAAAAAACATCACCGGAAACAAGAAAACCCCCAAAAGTTCTATGATTATCTGATTATCAGCAGTTCCATGGGGAGAGGTGTGGCGCATAAGATGCGCACCGTCCACGACACAAATTGCATTGGCATGGTACATCCTTCTGCTAAAGCTGAAAACCTTGAGGAAAGCGCTAAAGACATGCTATCAACATATAAGCCAGATACTGTGACATTGATGGGCGGCACCAATAACCTATCATGTGGTGAGAGACCAAGGGCTATGATTAGTAAGATAAAACATCTTGTGAGAAAATGCAGACAGGCAAATCCTTTTACAAAAATACTGGTATCAGGTCTGATTTCACGACTAGACAAACCTGATTTAAACAATTCAATTACCACAATCAATGCTGTGCTAAAACGCAATGCGTCAAACAAGGACTACACATTCATGGACAAAAGCAACATAACCTACGCACATCTGAAAAGAGACGGACTACATCTGAACGATTACGGAACATCACAATTAGCCAGCAACATCAACAAACTTGTGTTATCAAATACCCATTTTCACAATTGCCACCAGAAAATTCATCGAGACGAGCCCCATATCAGAAGTTATGCACAAGTAGTGAAAGACAATTAAAGTGTGCATATCAACTACCCATCAGCCGAGAAGTGACGAACTTTTGTGACTCTGCTGAATATTTCACCCGCACTGACAATATGTCCCGGTATAGATCGAAATAATCATCATAGAGTGTCAGACATTTTAGAGACTAAAGATCTTAGTGTGTCATGTCATAACATAAATAGACTTTACTCAAAAATGGACGAAATTCGGTACTATCTCAAAGTGTATTTCCCAGTGGATATTTATGGTGTTGTAGAAACGTTCCTAGATGAAAATGTAAACGACTGCGAAATTGCTATCAATAATTATAATGTGGTACGAAAAGATCGAATACGTAGTGGCGGTGGCGGTATTTTAATATATGTAAAACAACATCTTAATTATAGAAGGATTCCTGAGTTAGAATTACCAAATATTGAAGCCATTTTTATTGAACTTCAATTTAGCAATGGAAATATTTTAGTTGGTTTTATATATAGGCCACCAAATAATAATTTGGTCAACTTTTCTGAATGGCTTATAATTATGGATAACCTACTAGACAAAATAAACAATACATACAATAGAGTAATTTTATTGGGAGATTTTAATATTGATCTTTTACCAACTGCTGTACAGAAAACGTCATGGATAAATACATTTCAAAGCTATTATCTAAATCAGTTAATTGATGAACCCACCAGAATTACGTCGCATAGTAAAACTCTATCAGACCACATTTATGTTTCCGAAGATGTGAATGTTTTCAAATCAGGTTTATTATCTTGGGCTATTAGTGACCACAACCCTATATATATTACTATTAATAAGTCAAATTATGTAATGAACCACGATAAGATAAAGAATAAACATAAAACAATTAGTTATCGTAAACTGGCTGACGTAGATATTAACACTTTGGGTCCGTGTATCCTAGATAAACTAAACTTCATAGATAATAGTAAAGATACAAATGTAAATGATTTGACCTCCTCTTGGACGAGTCTATATTGGACACGCACTGGCCAGTAAAAACCAAGGGAATTAAAAAAGAACACCAACCTGAGTGGTTAACGGCCGACATAAGAAAGTTAATGAAAGAACGAGATACATTTAAATCTAGCAAGTCTTTTGTAAAATACAAGTAATTATGAAATAATTGCAAGAAGGAAATCAAAAAAGCTAAATCAAATTATTACATAAACTTAATAGAAACAAATAAAAAGAACCAAAATATTATCTCCAAAATTTTTCAAGACCTTGGATCTAAAATTAAACATAGAAAAACAATCAACAAGTTAACAGTTGTTGATGGACATGATATAGACAGTCAGGAATCTATAGGTAATGAATTAAATCAATATTTCACAACTTTGATAGATAAACTTATTGGTCAAAATGTAAATGAGCGACCAAATTTTACGATTTTAGAAACTTTTGTAAATGCTAAACTATTGCCAGGTACTGTTTAGAGCATTCCTCCTATTCCTCATGCATTTGTATTCAAATTTCTTTCCTCGCTTATTAAGTCTTCTAAAGCTACCGGCCTGGATGGAATTAGCACAAAATACTTAAAAATGTTCGCCCCGTACATTACTGACAGCATAGTAGAGTTGTAATGTTAGCATAGCAGAAGGACAATTCCTGATAGTTGGAAAATTGCTAGAGTAATTCCCCTGTTTAGAAAGGGATCTGATGCTGATATAAATAACTACAGACCAATCTCCATCCTACCTGTGGTATCGAAGATTATTAAAAAACATATTGCATTATCTTTTTATGCGTTTTTAAATAATAATAATTTGCTACACCGAAGACAGTCAGGGTTTCGGTATAATCACTCTTGTCAAACCGCCTTAACCCTAATGAAAGAAGAATGGCTAGAAGCAATGAATAACGGTGAATTAACTGGTGTTCTGATGGTAGATCTTTGCGAGGCATTTGACTTGGTAGATCACTCATTATTATTGCAAAAACTAGAAATATATCGTCACTACAAATGCCCTAAATTGGTTTACTTCCTATCTATTTAACCGTAGTCGAAAAGTCGACATAGACGGAATTTTGTCTGATCCTTTAGAAAACAAATCCGGTGTTCCCCAAGGCTCTGTCCTGGGGACTTTGTTTTTCATTTTATTTATAAATGACATATTTTTATATCCAACATTGGAAAACATGTCCCTATTTGCCGATGACGCTACAGATCATCATACGAGCAAAAATATTCAGAATATTTCTTCTAAATTACAAATAAAGGCGACCTCGGTTAACCAGTGGTGTGAAATTAACAGAATGAAAATGAGCATAGAAAAGACAAAAATAATGCTTATTGGATCCAGGCAAAAATTAAACCAAATAAGTGAATCAGGAAAATACATTAAATTACTTATTGATAATACCCCAATTGAGCAGATAAGCAATACCAAATTACTTGGCATTCACATAGATAGCTCCTTGACATGGGATGTTCAGGTATCGCATGTAAAAAAAATAGTGATATATAAATTATTCCTCCTGAAGCGTATTCGGCATTTTCCACCTAAACATACTCGGATTTTATTTTATAACTTTTACATAAAGCCATACTTGGAGTATTGTTGCAGTATATGGGGTAATTGTTCAAAAGAAAATATAAATATAATTGTAAAACTCCAAAAAAGGGCTGCAAGATTAATTTTAGATGCCGACTTTTTCACACCAAGCGCTAATTTATTTAAAGTATTGAAATGGATCCCGTTCTCTGATATTGTTAAATACCACCAAGTTAGCTTAGTTTACAAGTGCATTCGCAAAATTTCTCCTGAATATTTACATGACATGTTTAGCATCAAACTAGATTCAAAGCGTTATAATTTAAGGTCTTCAAACACAGGTTGCTTAGATGTTCCGAAAAAATACAACAGGAGTTGATCTTTCAATGGCCCTAAATTGTGGAATAGCCTGGACAGCGAAACAAGACAAGCAATTTCTCTTTCTGTTTTTCAGTCAAAAGTATTTCATTTTTTATCTTGCCTTAACTTTGATAAACTTACTGAATAGATCGATGTATAAAATAGTTATATTATATTCCTACTATGTGCAGGCTTATATGTATTTATACTATGTATATTATTGACCTTCTTTATATTGCTCATATTTGTAATAATCTATTTTATTGATAATCTATGCTTGTATGATATGTTATTTGAACATTACGTACCATTTTGAAGAGGGCCTCATGGCGGATGAGCGAAAGCTCAATGAGCAACCCTCCATAAATAAAGATTCTTATTTTTATTATTATTATTATTATTGAGAGATCTGTCAGGCATGGTTTATTTGGCTCTAGAGGTCAAGGTGACATTTAGAGGTCTGTCTGGCATGGTTTATCTGGTTCTAGATGTCAAGGTGACATTGAGAGGTCTGTCAGGCATGGTGAACACTCGGTTGATCATTCCCAGCCTCTCAGTTTCCTCATGACGAATATGGTATTTCTGTAATATCTGCAGAGAAAAGAAAATTCCACAGTAATAGTTGAACCGCCACGACTACTCAGCCACACCATAGAATGAAATCTTGATAATTTTAAAACAATTCTCAAAATGAATTTGCAATTCCAAATATTTTATTTTTGATATAATAAGTCAGTTTACGCAGCATGTCGTTAAGTCTCTGTCACCTTTCTAAGTGACACAAAAAACCCCAGGCTATTGGTATTCAAGACACCATCATCAAACGTTCAAAGAAATCAAATTGCATGTTAACTTTCTTTATCCAGAAATATTTTGTCAAACCCGCAGAAAATTTTGAATATTTTTTATATGGAAATCACCTTCACTTTCATAATTCTGAGCCTGACGTCATAATAATCATTAATAATTATCGCTCTCGTTTTTACATTATATTTGATACCTTTATTATTGCAAGGTAGATCTCCTGCTCTGCAAACCGCCTTCCTATGCACATGCGCGGTCCGTACCCAAACGGAAGCATGACAAAGTTAGGAGGGGGCCGTGTGGTGGCGCTGCCCGTCTTCAACCAGCGTTCTGGGAGATATTGCCCGGGGTCGTCAAAATACTCCTCTTGTAAGCACATGGTCTGGTTGTTAAATGCCACGATTGTCTGGAATGGGGAGAATAAACAATAATTCGGTAGTAATAGTCTCGAAATATAATCAATTTGTAAACTAGAAAAGTATTCGGGAAACACGACCCCCCCCCCGTTCTTCTATGAATCGTCTGATAATAGCCTATATCTGGGGCATTTTAATAACCCTGAAATTTTCTAAAATTAAAAAAGTCCTTGAATATACCGAAATTGTTCGAAACTATGATATTACCTCTTGTGCTGAATTTACGATTTAAAGAGGGTGGCAAATAAAAACAAATATCTTTAATTTTAAAACAGTTCCACGAAAATGCTCGTAGTAAGACCGCTAGATTTTAAGAAATGGAGTCATTCTTCATATATGTAGTCCACAGTCCCTTTAACCCTTTGACTTCCAGGCCGGAGTGCATGCCAGTATCCAGATATACTGGTGTAGGAGTTCTATTTTTCGTCATTTGAAGCTGGAATTGCTAACGCAATTTCCAGCTTCAAATGACGAAAAATACATAAATGTAGTATATATTTGACGAAAATTTGTGTCATTTTATGGTTACGTTCATTGACGAATGACGACGGAAATTTCCGTCATGTATGGTAGTGAAAAGGTTAATATACTAAACACAGTGTAGGCTACTCATGGTTTCACTTACGTCTTTGGGGACGTTATATCCACCCAGGACAAGATCCTTGTCAAGTATACGTATTGTACCACCTTCCACGGGGAAATTCAACCTGAAAAATGCACACTTTAAATCACTTTTCAAACCTAGAATTCCTATCTTCCATGGACAAGCCCCTCAGAGCATTTTTGCTAAATTGAATTCTACATTTTTGTACTCGATGTATCTTTCAGATAATGTAGATCATAGACATTATTATACCTGAATGATTCCTTGACACAAGCCTTCAGATATTGTAGATTATAGACATTATTATACCTGAATGATTCCTTGACACAAGCCTTCAGATAATGTAGATTATAGCCATTATAACACCTGAATGATTCTTTGACTCAAGCTTTTAGATATTGTAGATTATAGACATTATAATACCTTCATAATTCCTTGACGCCTTCAGATAATGTAGATTATAGCCATTATAACACCTGAATGATTCTTTGACTCAAGCTTTTAGATATTGTAGATTATAGACATTATAATACCTTCATAATTCCTTGACGCCTTCAGATAATGTAGATTATAGCCATTATAACACCTGAATGATTCTTTGACTCAAGCTTTTAGATATTGTAGATTATAGACATTATAATACCTTCATAATACCTTGACGCCTTCAGATAATGTAGATTATAGACATTATAATACCTGAATGATTCCCTGACACAAGCCTTCAGATAATGTAGATTATAGACATTATTATACTTGAATGATTCCTTGACACAGACCATCAGATAATGTAGATTATAAACATTATAATACCTGAATGATTCCCTGACACAAGCTTTCAGATAATGTAGATTATAAACATTATAATACCTGAATGATTCCCTGACAAAAGCCTTCAGATAATGTAGATTATAGACATTATAGTCCAGGATCCACATATTCGAAAGCTCAATAAAAATGGTCGGAGCGGACACGGACAATGCTATTTTTCTGTTAGCTTGGACCCTTGGGAGGTAAGTTTGACTTGTCTGCTCTGCAAAATTCCCCGCGAAAAAAATTATTGACACTTTCGTACACGAATCAAATGGGATTAATGAAACAACCTTCATTTCTTTGGCCAATTTTCACGCAAATTTTCACGTGTTTTTTTGCAATATGTATATTAGTTTAAGTTTTTCAATGGAAAAACTGAATGTGTTTGACATTTAGGTATATAGCCATCTTCTGTGGTTATCATAGTTGGGATTTAATGAAAGAAATGTGATTTTGTCATAAATATTAAATGTTTTATTGCCAGTTTTCACCCATAACCCCCCGAGCTGGAAAATTTATCGCCCGGATGGAAAAAGTTAATACACCATGTTTGGGACACTACTACTTACAAAGTAATTACCGGATTTGCATGAAACTTTTCCCAGAGACGTGTCTCAGATCATGGGATAGGCTATTAAAATTTGTGGATGATCCGGATTACGATCCGGATTCAGGATCCGGATTACTATCCGGATCGCTCAGCGGAGGTTTGCATTTTTGAGCAGTTTTAGATGTAATTGTTCACGTTTTTTAGACGATTTAATTTGTTTTATATTCAACTATATAAACATATTCTTTTAGGTGGAATTTAGTGAAAGAAGTGTAATTTTATCATGATTATTAATTGTATATTACCAATTTTCACCCATAACCACCTTAAGTAAGAAAATTTAGCTTGTGGATGGAAAAAGTTCATACAGCATGTTTGGGACAAAGTAATTACCGGATTTGTATGAGACTTTTACCAGAGGCGTATCTCTGTTAAAGGAGCAGTTTCATCTCAATCATCTCACCATCCTCAGGAGGTTCTCCTGGCCCAGTTTAGCCTATATGTGCACAAAGGTGGCCTAAAGCCCGATTCATTTCATTTCAGAAAGGAGCAGGCTTTTAAATTTTGGGGATGATTCTGGATCCGGAAAGCTCGTCAGAGGTTTGCATTTGTGACCAGTTTTCGGTGTAATTGCTTTTTTTATAATAGGTCTTTTTGTTTCAATGGAAAACTGCATTAATTTCAAAGTTGAGTATATATAGGCTAGTCATCATCTACGGACATACTGTTTCAGATTCAGTGAAAGAATTGTGATTTTATAATAAATTTACCCTCCCCCCATAAGTAGGAAAATTCAGCACAGAAATTGAAAAAGTTAATATACCTTGTTTTGAACACTACCGTGGGAGCACCTGCATAATAATGTGCAGACGACACATGCACCAAACCTAAATACAGGAAATTACAACAATTACCAGTTTAAAGTGCATTTTTTCTCCAAACCATTTAGCTGGCTTTATGGCTATATATTATACTTTTCTCCAGAATAAAACAAAAATATCACAAGATTGGCTACAAAAATGAGAAAAGTCACAAATCAAACATAACACACAAGAAAATTTCTCAATTTGATTGACTCTCAACCAATCAATGTAGACACAATGTAGCATGATTAGCAGTCATGTATTTATATTCATAATAAAAAAAAGCTTAAGACATGTACCGAAATAAATGTAATTAGATACCGCAACATCAACAACTTTTGATTAAATATTGAAAAACAACAGATGCTATGTATAAATGAAATGAATCGGGCTTTAGGCCACCTTTGTGCACATATAGGCTAAACTGGGCCAGGAGAACCTCCTGAGGATGGTGAGATGAATGAGATGACACTGTCCTCCAGACACAGAATTCGAAATTCGGCGGTCTGAGGCCGAGCATGCTACCTCTCGGTCACGGAGGCTCCCCACAATACCGACTTTCACACGTGGATGCTATGTAACACTTAGAGTATCTCCAAATCTTACCAAATCAAACCATGATACAGCATTTAACCACCGGGATGTGATATGATTTACATGGCTGATATTTCTATTGAGCAGATAATAAAAAAATAAAAAAAATGATATTTAGGTGATTAAAAATATTTTCACATGGACTAACTGATCAATGAAATGCAGTAGGCCCTATTAGAAATTAGAGAAAACATAATTGAGCGGTTCACAGCTTTCAAGTCTACACTGTTGTAATAATATATATGTACAATTGTTTACAGTGTTTCATGTGTACCAATCAGTGTACCATGTTTATAATTGCCTGAGCACACTTCACTCAATATCGAAGACTATAAGCTGCCTATAAACCACTAAAACATACATATTGTCTGCTATGCGATAAAGAGTTCCATATTTGGAACATCATATTGACCTAAAGTGCATACACTATATCAGGTTTGATGACATTTCTATCACATAAAAATGCAACTGATTAGATTCTGACAAAACAACCGTCAAGCTGAAGTAAATGACAAACAAATCCACCAGTAGTTGGTCAAATAAAGCCAGCATCAGTGTGTAGGCCGTGACGTGAGGATGTTACAGTTTTGAAGACGCGTCATTACAATATTCGGCCAATTACTACATCTCTAAATAGGTTATGTGTAATTCTGTTAGCCCGTATTATGATTTTTGCCGGCGATATTATGATGACAACATCATTTGACCATAATGTTAATGCCAGAGAAACACCAAACCTGCGTGAACAATACAGAAACATCTTCAAATATACTTTCTTTGTTGCAGTTTCGGCGTTTTGCTTTGCTTCAAATGACTTTGTTATGGTGGCTTGATCATCATGGTTTCTATCTGCTTGTAACATTCAAATTTATCCAGGCTTTCCATATTCTGCAAGGGGCAGCATGCGGTTGGAAATGTTGGTGGCAGTCGCTAAACATGTTAAAGACTGTAAGTGTTTCGTGTGTTCGCCTAAGATATGTCAGTATTTTGTTAGTGGTGGATAAAGTCATCCGTACTTTGTATCCAAAGCTCATTCAGTCCATCCAAGAGAGTGATATAATACATAACATTTTGACATCCGCATCACTGTCCATCACAGCCTGTTTATAGTATAGACATTTTAAACAAGGGGCAGTATATTATGTATTCGTGTAGCAGCCTCTTCTTGCAGCTCACAGGATATTTCATGAACCTCTGTCACCTATTCTTTGAGATCATGCGCAGATAAAGGTCATTGCATCAGAAACAGAGCGAAGGTGGTCTGCAAGGTAGGAATTAGATAGTGATAGAAGATCTCATACCCGGCAATATCTCACCACACCATGAGGAGGAGAAACATGTCTGACTACAGTGTCACACTGTCTTCCATTTGCTGCTACGATGACTGTTATCTAACTCAACCAATCGATTGGAGTCATTCCATTCCATGACCTTCAGGAGAAATACCTGAATAAAGCTCATAACCTTAAAACCATCAGATATCAAATGCCTTAACTCTTTATATATCCTCCTGAAATGGGTGTAACACAGTAAGTATAAACCGGTACCCATTTTGTACAGAAAAGAAACATATCTCCATGGCTACCACCGACTTAAATCCCACCTATTTGACCTGGCTTTTCCACCCTAGTCCCTCACCCTAGTCCCTTCATTCAAATCCGGTGATTACTTTGTAAATAGTAGTTTCCCAAACTTTTTCCATCCGCACGCAACATTTTCCAACTCAGAGGGGTTATGGGTGAAAACTGGCAATAAAACATTTAATATTTATGACAAAATCACATTTCTTTCACTAAATCCCAGCTATGATAACCACAGAAGATGGCTATGTACTTAAATATCAAATAAATTCAGTTTGTCCATTGCAAAACTAGAACTAATGTGAAAAAAAACAACCTAAAATTGCTCAAAAATTAGAATTTTTTTAATTAATCCCATTTAATTTTGCGGATTTATGGCTCTGAGTGTGTGTTTACATATGTTATGCAGGTCTGCTATCAATCCCTTGATATAGATATATTCTAAAAAATATTTCTGTGAAAAAAATGGGAAAATAGATATTTCGGACAAAATTAGTATGGCTCGCATACAAAAGCGTCAATAATTTTTTTTGCGGGGAAGTTTGCAGAGCAGACAAGTCAAACTTACCTCCCAAGGGTCCAAGCTAACAGAAAAATAGCATTAAAAAAGTACAGGAAGCCGTGTCCACCCCTTCGAAATTTTGAGTCACTGGATCCTGGACTATCATAATACCTTAATAATTCCTTCACGCATGCCTTCAGATAATGTAGATTATAGACATTATAATACCTGAATGATTCCTTGACACAAGCCTTTGGATAATGTAGATCATGAACATTATAATACCTGAAAGATTCCTTGACGCCTTCAGATAATGTAGATTATATATACATTATAATACCTGAATGATTCTTTGACGCAGGCCTTCAGATAATGTAGGTTATCTATCATCTGTGATGTCACTGGTGCACCAGGTGGCGCCACATGTAGTATCTCAGCAGCCAGCCTCTCTTGCGCTTGCGTATTACGGGCCAGGTTATAAATAACAAAGGTCAGAGCGTTAGCCGTCTGGAAAATAAGCTAAATGAAAATATGCCAAACATAATCTAAAATAAAATTCAAGATTTTTTGAACTATTCACTGTATTTCATCTGATTTGTAGGCCAACACTCTGATAGTTTTTGCTGTGATTTCATTTTACAGTCAAAGAGAAATTGTGTGGTGGTTGTAAAATTAGGCTAAATCAATTTTGGAAAGAATAGACAGGTACGGGTCCAGCCCTTCATAAATGGCCGCCCGCTTATCAATGACCACGTATTTATAAGCATTCACAGTGCACTTCCGGCGAGTGTATATAAGCACACGGACTTTTGTAAACGGGCGGCCATTTATAAAGTGCTAAACCCGTACCTGATAGAGTGGCAGTGTTTTGAAAATCAAGAAAAAAAAAGATAAAAAAACGTTTGTTTAAAATTGTGTTATTACCTTAAACAAATGTAAAATAAATTCAGCACTGAAAATAATGTGCACTTTAATATATCAATTAAATCATGTTAAACAAAGGACAGAGTCTAAATTTACAATTGAATCTTCGCCAACTACAAGTCGGGAATTGTAGTGGGCCCAAATGATTTCACGAGGGTGGTGAAGTAAAGTACTAATTATGATGGAGGATGTTTACATTGACACCGTTCCCGTTGAGGTAAATCACTTACAGAGTCAATGCCCGCTGTGAAGAGGTCAGTCGTCAGCCCAATGATCTGTTGGTTGGAAAGGGTGGCTCCAGTGTCCAGAAGGGAACGTAGGAAACTAGGGGGTTCATCTGCTGTCTTCCCCTTCATACAATCACTGGCCAGATTTCTTGCCATGTGCTTACCTATGCATTCACTAGGTGGCTCTATTGCCACTCCACTTTCAACAAGTGACTCTCGATTCATGGATTCAGCATCTTTCGTAGATTTATTTCTCTGCTGATGATTATTACAGTATTGCTTCAGTTCAGTCTCCAGATATTTCTCACCAATTCTGTGATTACGAAAAGAGATTTAATCACATTAGCTATTACTTAAGGTAATGCTACATCGTCTGCCTTTAAATAGTGTATATTATTATTTAATAAAACCTCTGAAATTTACGATGAAGCATATTTTCACTGACACTTTTCCTGTGAGTGAAAGCATTGCAGCTGGTCAATATCAGAATTCATTTTTATATAATTTTTCTCATGAATGTTATATAAAATATTACATGCTATGGATTTATACAAAAAAAGTTTCAACAGTATATGTACGGCTTAAAGATACAGACATGTCCTGAACTCGCATGCGTATTTGACGTGTAAGCCCAGCGTGAAAACCTTCAGCAAACAGTACAAAATCTGACGTCTACAGACGTCAGATTCTGACGACTAAAGTCGATCCCCGCACTGTGGGGGTTAAAAATCCTGGATCCACCCCACTTGCATATAGAACGTGAAACAATTTGGTTGTGAACTCTACTGTCCTGTTACATATAGATCTGCCCCTAATAAACTGCTGGTACAGTGGTGTTCGGTAGAGGGCGTACTGACCTGTTACATAGAGATCTACCCTTGACAAACTGCTGGTACAGCGGTGTTCGGTAGGTGGCATACTGACCTGTCACACAGAGATATACCCTTCACAAACTACAATGGTGTTTGGTAGAGGGCATACTGACCTTGACAAACTGCTGGTACAGTGGTGTTCGGTAGAAGGCGTACTGACCTGTTACAAAGAGATCTACCCTTGATAAACTGCTGGTACAGTGGTGTTCGGTAGAGGGCGTACTGACCTGTTACAAAGAGATCTACCCTTCACAAACTGCTGGTACAGCGGTGTTCGGTAGAGGGCGTACTGACCTGTTACCCAGAGATCTACCCTTGATTAACTGCTGGTACAGTGATGTTCGGTAGAAGGCGTACTGACCTGTTACAAAGAGATCTACCCTTGATAAACTGCTGGTACAGTGGTGTTCGGTAGAGGGCGTACTGACCTGTTACCCAGAGATCTACCCTTGATAAACTGCTGGTACAGTGGTGTTCGGTAGAGGGCGTACTGACCTGTTACAAAGAGATCTACCCTTGATAAACTGCTGGTACAGTGGTGTACGGTAGAGGGCGTACTGACCTGTTACAAAGAGATCTACCCTTCACAAACTGCTGATACAGCGGTGTTCGGTAGAGGGCGTACCATGGGAAGGCGAAGGTTGTTTTCTGCACAGCCTCAAACATGTCTGCTGTGGCCTTAAGCATGTGGTCACCGCTATGTGGGGAAACCTGGTCACCATTCAGAACTCCCAGCCGCTCATTGAAACACACAACTCCTATAGCTGTAATGAAGGAAGAAATAAAGGAATGAATGAAGAAATGAAAGACACCCAGCCGCTCATTGAAACTCCTATAGCTGCAATGAAGAAGGAAATGAAGGAAATAATGAATGAATGAATGAATGACACCCAGCCTCTCATTGAAACACACGACTCCTATAGCTGTAATGAAGGAATAAAGGAACCATCGAAGTAATGAAAGTCACTCACCCGCTCATTGAAACTCCAATAGCTGCAATGAAGGAGGAAATGAAAAAAATAATGAATGAATGAATGAATGAATGAATGAATAAATGAATGAATGACACCCAGCCTGTCATTTAAACACACAACTCCTATAGCTGTAATGAAGGAAGAAATGAATAAAAAATAAATGAATGAATGAATGAATGAATGTATGAATGAATGAATGAATGAATAAATGAATGAATGAATGAATGAATGAATGAATGAATGAATGAATGAATGAATGAATGAATGATACCCAGCCATTGAAACTAACAACTCCTAGAACTGTAATAAAAACAAAAAACTCATATAGCTGTAATGAAGGAAGAAATGAATAAAAAATAAATGAATGAATGAATGAATGAATGAATAAATGAATGAATGAATGAATGAATGAATAAATGAATGAATAAATGAATGAATTAATGAATGAATGAATGAATGAATGAATGAATGAATGAATGAATGAATGAATGATACCCAGCCATTGAAACAAACAACTCCTAGAACTGTAATAAAAACAAAAAACTCCTATAGCTATAATGAAGACATACAACACCTATAGCTGTATTAAAAACAAAAAAACCTCATATAGCTGTAATGAAGACAAACAACTCCTGTAGCTGTAATGAAGGGAGAAATGAAGAAAAGAATGAACCAATTAATGAATGAATGACACCAAGCCTCTTATTGAAACACACAACTCCTATAGCTGTACTAAAATAAATGAAGGAAAACATAAATGAATAAAGGAATGAACGAGTGATTGATCGATTGCATGAATGAACGAGTGATTGATCGATTACATGAATGAATGAATGAATGAATGATCGATTGCATGAATGAATCAATGAATGATTGATTGCATGAATGAAGAATGAATGCTTGATTGCATAAATGAATTAATGAATGATAGATTGCATAAATGAATGAATGAATGATTGATTGCATAAATGAATGAAGTATTAATGAATGATTTCGACATCTAGCGGTCTGAGGCCAAGCATGATACTTGTCAGTTACAAAGGCTCCCCACAATACTGAATCGTTGCGAATGGACGGGAAAGAAACCTGAATACCAGAGAGAGAGAGACGACTCCGGCGTGACTCAGACTCAGACTCGTTTATTTGTTTGCTACATAGTAATACCATTATTAAAACAAATCTTTTTAAAAACAAAAGTAGGGAACGGGAGACTTCCACTAAGACTGAAATGTCGCTGGCGTGCAGCGTAACCAGGTCCACCGTGTGCAATGTTTTAAAATAAATAATTGAAAAATAATACTGGAAGCACATCGAGCAAGTTTAACACACATTTCTTTCCCAATTACATTGGGTGATCGGCTACAGATTGAAACCACGGCAGAGAATTAACCATTTAACCGCCGGTGTCGCATATATTCGGGTTTTCAATTTGTATTAGCACATTAAGTACCACCTTTCAAACATGTTAGAGATAAAATATGACATCAAACAGCAATATTTCAGACCAGTTGACCTCTATTTTGTCAAATCTGAATAATTTTCACTCACTTGAAGTTGTGGGTCGCGTCAGCGAGACACAATTTCAAGTGGGTGAAAATTCAGATTGAATTATTTGGCGGGTAAAGGCCTAAGGACTTAGGCCTATTAAAAAAACACTTACACTCCATGGCATATCTCATGATGAGGTTGTTGAGATCCGTCACTCGACCACCCGTCTCCTCGGTCACGTGATCCAGCGTAGACAGGAAGTCCTCAGCCACGTGACTCTGCGCGGGAAGGTACACAGAGGCAGCGTTACGTCTCATCATCAGGCCTTGTACCGCATGACGTAACGCGTACCACTCTGTACCGTTACTGAAAAAATAAAACAAACGTCACGTTACAGAGCGTTACGCCTCATCATCAGGCCTTGTACCGCATGACGTAACGCGTACCACTCTGTACCGTTACTGAAAAAATAAAGCAAACGTCACGTTACAGAGCGCTACGCCTCATCATCAGGCCTTGTACCGCGTGACGTAGCGCGTACCACTCTGTGCCGTTACTGAAAAAATAAACATTATCTACGTCATCAGCAGACCATGAACGTTATCAACGTCACGTTATACAGCAGCCATGTGCCACATGACATAACGCTTACCAAAATAGACAAATACAGTCGGTAAACAGCACCTGTTGGCTTCAGCACCTGTTGAGACCCCCCCCCCCCAATATCAGATCAGCGAAGAGAAACATGTAACCAAGATTGATGTAACGTACTTCAGTTATACCCGCCGTCAGATTAACTTGTATCGCATGTCTGACGGCGGGTATAGAAGCATAGATGACAAGTTACTCATGTCGTCATGTCGCCTTCTGCACCATTTTAAGCGGCTTAGAGTGACGCAATGTGTATTTGTAATAATTAACAATCTTAGTCCTAAGCTTCGTAACATAATGACAATGTATACAGGGGTTCTAGTAGAGTCATGGTGTACTCACAGGGAACCGAGGCCGAGAGCCATGCCGTCTCGCGCATGCGCCGTGAGTGTGATAGGCAGAGCGGGTCGTCTGGGATAACGACTGTCAGATCTGAATACACGACCTGCGTCATCAGGGTTAAACACCTGTGTGAATAAATAGATGAGTCAATCAATCAATCAATCAATCAATCAATCAATCAATCAATCAATCAATCAATCAATCAATCAATCAATCAATCAATCAATCAATTATTTAATTAATCAATCCCCAATCAATCAATCAAGCAACTAGATTCAGTATTTATCTGAAAATTCCAAGAGCGGCCAACGATGAGTTGAAAATACTTTTCTCGATGTCTTTTGTAAAAAATATGCCATGTGACAATAAAGCCTAAAGGGCTAACCAAACAAACAGAATAAGTTGACCCAATGCTGGTTCAATGTTGGGCCAGCGTCTAAGACGCTGGCCCAACATTAAAACAGCATCGGGTACTGTTCTGACCGATCCTGGTTTCTCATGCAGATCTTGCCGTATAGATATATCCCTGTGCTCTTGTTTGGCCAGGAACATCTGATCAAATGTATGTTATGCCCTGAAGCCAGAGGGATCGCCACTCAGCAGCGGTGCTAATACATTTGACACAATACACTCACCTGTACTATTCTGGCCGGTCCCAGCTTCTCCTGGTAGATCTTGCCGTATACATCCCTGTTTTCTTGTTTGGCCAGATACATCCGATCAAACGTATAGCGCCCTAAACAACAGAAGGTTACATAACAACAGTGATCGCGTGCAGTAAAGCGCTGACGTTTTTTATATAAACCAAGAGACCAAAGGGTTATTTTAATTTGAAATTATCATAATGTCTTAGTCAGCTCTTTCCGCTTCATTTGAATACCTATATTATGGGTCCACGGCCGTTAGAAATAGTTTTATTCTTTCAGTGTGGGGATCGACTTCAGACATCAGAATATGACGTTTTCAGACGTCTGATTTGGACGTCTAAAGTAAATCCCCGCACAGAAAAGTTTAAAATCATACAAGAAGGTCAATACAAGAAATATAGGGTTCAAATTGTACAAGAAGGTCAATGCAAGAAATATAGGGTTCAAATTGTACAAGAAGGTCAATGCAAGAAATATAGAATTCAAATTGTACAAGAATGTCAATACAAGAAATATAGGGTTCAAATTGTACAAGAATGTCAATAAAAGAAAAAAAGGGCTCAATACAAGGAATAGAGGAATCAAAATGTAGAGGAAGATCAATAAGTATTATATGATTCAAATTGTACAAAAAGTACAGTACAAGAAAAAATATAGAGTTCAAATTGTACAAGAAGGTCAATGCAAGAAATATAGGGTTCAAATTGTACAAGAAGGTCAATGCAAGAAATATAGAATTCAAATTGTACAAGAAGGTCAATACAAGAAATATAGGGTTCAAATTGTACAAGAAGGTTAATACAAGAAATAAAGGGTTCAAATTGGACAAGAAACAAGATGGCGGCTCACCTATGCAGGAGTAATCTAGCACGTTTCCCAGCAGGGGGAGCCCTCTGGGACCTGGCATACATCTAAATGGTCTGGCCATACTAGAGTCACCTGGTGAATGGCGAGTAAATCAGCCACACGATGAATCATCTGTCTGAACGATGTACACATGCCACACCTGGAATAGAGTGAGTGAGTGAGTGAGTGAGTGAGTGAGTGAGTGAGTGAGTGAGTGAGTGAGTGAGTTAGTGAGTGAGTGAGTGAGTGAGTGAGTGAGTGAGTGAGTGAGTGAGTGAGTGAGTGAGTGAGTGAGTGAGTGAGTGAGTGAGTGAGTGAGTGAGTGAGTGAGTGAGTGAGTGAGTGAGTGAGTGAGTGAGTGAGTGAGTGAGTGAGTGAGTGAGTGAGTGAGTGAGTGGGTGAATGGGTGAATGGGTGAGTGGGTGAGTGGGTGAGTGGGTGGGTGAGTGGGTGAGTGGGTGAGTGAGTGAGTGAGTGAGTGAGTGAGTGAGTGAGTGAGTGAGTGAGTGAGTGAGTGAGTGAGTGAGTGAGTGAGTGAGTGAGTGAGTGAGTGAGTGAGTGAGTGAATACAAATGAAAAATAGTATTATAGAAATAGTATATTTTTTGAAACTATCAATTACATGTTAAAAGTACAATATCCATAAAGTATAAAATGTGTAGCTATTTATTGCCATGCATATTTATCTAACCCTTAAGGCGCTAGATTAATATTTTCACAGAATTATTCTTCCATGATATATTCAGCCACTTAAAGTTGTGTCTCGCTACCGCGACCCACAACTTCAAGTGGCTGAAAATTATTCACATTTGTTTAATTTGAGACAAAACAATTGCAAACTTGTTTAAACACCCATTTCATTCCCAATAACTGTGATTTAACTGATCAAATCACTGCTGATAAAACAGATTATAATGACAGGAGTCGTAATTAGGGCTTAAAAGACTAAGACAGAGGTTACTCACGTTCATAGAGTCCCGGAGACAAACGGCATCTGGATTCAGAAGTAAACTCTGGACCATCTCTCCAGGGGTAGCCATATATAAAGTTTCATCCAGACCAAGGCATTGTCACTACTGGGGGCATCCCAAAGTAAACACTATACAGACTGAGGGACTTTCTCAATAGGTTCATTGGCATCGTAATTAGCAATCGTTCACCCTTCACGATCCGGTGTAGCAAGCAACATATAGCAGACTTGTTCTAACGCCCTTGCATTTTATCATTCATTTTCACTTTGAGAAAAGCTAGTAATTCTATATTTCATGCGACACTTATTTCGTCAGGGTTTTCTGGAGGCACTTTTAGGAGGGGGTGGGGTTTGCACCCCTAAAACTACCCCCCCCCTCTAAAACTGGCCACCCCCCCCCCCATAAAAAAATCACCAGCTCCTCCCCCCCCCCCCGTAATCACACTCAGTAGCAATTTTCCAAGAAATTATTATCGTACTGTACGACCATGCATTGGAAGAGTTTGGAGCACCTTCAAATCATCTTCTTCACAATGATTATAACAACGAGCGTTGTAACTTTGGTGTAAAAGGGTTGTATCTGCACTTTATACGATCTTTTGACTCCAAGGTGACGGTTTATAAAGGACAGATACGATACTTTGACTCCAAGGTGACGGTATGTGCAATGTTATACTGTTGGCTTACATCCGGATGAAAAATAACAAATATATTGTATTTCTAATCACTTGGGAAAGCTGCAGCGAGATACAATTTATTACGGCGAAATTTTAAACTGCTTTTCAATTTAAAACGAATCGTATAAGAGATTTCGATTTTGCACTAGCATTGTTATCAAATATTGTTGTTGTAGAATCAATAATGTCTGTCGGGTAAAGGTAAAGGTTTTTTATAGTGTGATATCAAGTTTGAAGACCTATCATCGGACTTTACATTTTACCCCCTGGTCACTGGACCTGTTCATTCGTGTGCCATTTCAACTCCCCGGGGAGCATGCAGTCCTGCAGCCGTTTCGGCGCATTGAACTTATCGTACACATTGCCATCTCTGTCCTACCAGGTACTCATTTTCACCTGAGTCTAGTGAAGCATTTGAGGATGAAGTGTCTTGCCCAGGGACACAACATCTTAACAATGTCCCGATTGAGAGGGGGGAAACATGATATTTCTCTGAAAATCCTGCACCAAGCGGGATTCGAAACCGCACGGCAGGCAGCGACATCCACAGAGCGCCACGCTCTAACCATTGCGCCATGTCCCTCTGTAAATATTCTCTATCTGCGGCAATGCCGGGTATGACAAAAATTATGGTTTAAATAATGTAAATACCAATAACGATTTTTTTTTTTTAAATGTGAAGTAAATCGTCCTTCGGGACCTCAATACCTGCGTCTCCAACACACACCGTACACAAACCCTCTAAGCACAGAGCAACAATAATCGTTTTCAATCTGTTTTATTACCGGATTAACCCTTTAAGCCCTCACGATGCATTAAAGCGTCATTTTACATCCCTTAAAACAGACTTAATTTTCCCTGACCAAGGGCTTTAGAACGAAAATTTCCATGAAACTCTTTTACCAATACATGGCAATTTTCTTTAATTTTTCACCCTTATCAAATCATCTTCATCCACTACAGGTCGAGAATTGCGACAGCAATTCGCGGCCTGTAGTGGATGAAGATGACAATGGTAAATTCAGGTTTGAAAGGGTTAAATCACAGATATTGGGAATGCAATATGTGTTTAAACATCACGATTTGCAAATCTTTGGTCTAAAATAATCAAATATTGACAACTTAAATAATACATGTAAATTCACGGGTAAAGGGTTTGCCCGATGCGAACTCAATGTTCAACCAAAATCAGGACAACGTATCCCAGCAAACCACAAGACGTTGACCAAACGTTGGTTTAGCGTTGTAGACGGTGGGCCAACATTAAACCAGCATTGGTTCAATGTTTTCTGTTTGTTTTCTTTTTCAGCAAAAAGTGCTTGATTTAGTTTAAAGCTTCTGTTTTAAATTTCCACCCACTTGAAGTTGTGTCTCGCTACCGCGACTCACAACTTCAAGTGGGTGAAAATAACTCATATTTGTTTAATTTGAGATCACAAATTTGCTAATCTTGATGTCTAAACACCAATTTCAATCCCAATAACAGGGATTTAACCTGCAAATAAAATGTAGCAAAAATCTTTATAGTCGCGCCTAGCAGTGAGAGGGTTACGAGGTGATGCTTGTTTAAGTGGTAATAGGAGCTGAGGAAGATGGCATGCTTGTTTATCCACCCATCACCCCCTGAGGCGGAAACTCTACCTAAATAACTCCACATGTCGAAGTTTAGAATCTTGAGAGCAGTTTGAGTTATAAATGGGAACATAATAGGGCGGAGGCTGTATATATATAATTTATATTTAAGCTATTATCGTAGCTCCAGCCTGACAAGAGGGAAGCCTCAATTCTTGCAGCGCTGAAATATTTTAGTATAAACCATGGAGACCAAGTTTTTTTTCAATTTGAAATCATCATAAATGTCTGAATTAGCTCTTTCCGCGTAATTTAAATACCTATGTTATGGGTCTAGGCCCCACCTACGACCATTAGAAATATTTTACTCATTTCAGCGCGGGAATCGACTTTAGACGTCAGAATCTGACGACTAAAGACGTCAGATTCTGACGACTAAAGTCGGTCCCCGCGCTGAAAGGGTTAACCTCATACATATATATATAGTGGATAATTTAGGCCAGTCTGCAGTTCACTCATTCGTCAACGACTAGTATTCACGTGTCAAAGAAACACGATGTTTCTTCCCCGCTCACTCGTAAACATCAATGTTGTGGGAAGCCTCAGTGACTGATAAGTAGCATGCTCAGCCTCAGACATTCAGGGTTCGAATTTGTAATCCTGTACCTGAAGGGCGATGTCATATGATTTATTTTACCATCCTCAGCAGATTCTCCTGGCAAAGTTTATTATGGTGCAGTGGCGGATCGAAATTCTGAAATATTTTTATATCAGCCATAGATACCAAAGGGTTTTTCAATTTTAAATCATCATAAATGTCTGAGTTATCTCTTTCTGCTTCATTCTAATACCTATGTTATGGGTCTGAGCCGGTATTCTCGTACAAGTTACGATAAATCGAAGGCTTCTGATTGGTCGAGATGGCCATCTCGACCAATCAGAAGCCTACGATTTATCGTAACTTGTACGAGAATACCGGCCCAAAGCTAGGTCATTATAAATATTGCACTCTTTCAGTGTGGGCAATGACTTACAGATTCTGATATTCTGATATTCTGTCTATAGTCGTCGGATTTTGACGTCTAAATACGGTCTCCCCGCTGAGACGGCTAAAAATTAATTATACCAAAATTTATTGAGGGCAAACACTCATCGCCCCCTTTTTTCAGATCCTGCATCCGACCCGTTGTGTGTATGCACTGAAGTGCTTAATGTTTCTATGTGCACGGGGTGGAACTTGTTGATGTTTGTCGCCATTTATAATTTGAAACAATCTAAACAACTTTTTATTTGCTGCAGAAACTGTGGTCGGAAATACAAACAGTGTAGTCCAAAACCATGATTCCGTGACCAATCTTTTGACGATTGTTTTAGGTAGCTTTATAAGGTATTTTTCAACGAATAAGCTACTACGCCTTTCTAGAAAAGGTGGACAGAATGTTGTATAACGTAAAATCCAAAATGGCCGCCATCGATCACAGTGAAAAGCAAGAATTCACTTTCTTCACCCACTGGTATCCGAGTGCCCGCATTTTTTTGCATGCATGCATGCATTTAGGTAGAAAACACAGAATAATGGTTTTGTATCCTACTAGTATTGCAATGAAAAACATCATAAGCCTAGTTATCATTCCAGTCATGCTGAATCGTCAGCTTATATTTTATAATAAATTGGTAAACAATTAGTAAAGTATAGACAAGCTTGTCTGATTTGGAAAAGTAAAATAGATCACCTTCTTACATTCAAGATTTGCTTACAAATGTAACAGATTGTGTATAGCCTCAGTTATAGCCTCAGATCATCAGCTAAAGATAAATTGTACCTTCCAAGAGCACATTCTAAATCCCTGTCCTAGGTGTTAACATATGGAACTCGATTCCCAATGATATTAGACATGCAGAATCTTTGTCCCGATTTAAAATAGGCTACCATAAGTTACTATTAGAGCATGTTCATTATAGTTAGTTTTATATTTCATTTTATGCTACATTCTGCAATGCTATGTATTAAATGCCTAAAACGTCAAATCACATTTCCAACACAATGTGATTTTATTTTTAACTTCATCAGAATATTATTTTAATACTGTTTCTTTTCATATCTAATCTATTTTATCCAATGTATTTAATTAATTTACTTATTGTTACAATGTTATCACATAAACATAAATGAAATTTTTGTCTTTACTTGTAAAATATTGTATATTTATTTGTATATATATTGAGGGTCCCAAGGTGGATTAGCTATCGCTCATTGGGTTCACCATCGTGGAATAAAGCTATTATTATTATTCATTTGAAGGTGCAGTGTGCATGTGCTCAGGGGGAAAGGTGAGTTTTAAGAGTTTAACCACCGTTCCCGATTATAGTATATATATTAAACATGTTAAAGATAAAACGTGATATCATACAATAATATTTTAAAATGTTTGACCTCCATTTTGTCAAATCTGAATAATTTTTACCTATTTGACATAACTTCAAATTCTGTTTATTACAATTATTTGTATATGAATATAATTATGTCTATGTCAAATGATTTATTGATTGATTGATCGTTCGATTGATAATTAACCTTTTTAGCGCGGTTCCCGGTTCCTGAGATATCTCGGGGGAAAAATGTCCTGATGACGCTGGTCCCGAGATATCTAGGGGCAGAGGTTTTTTTTGTATTTTTGTCTGTAAAATCAATGTGGTCCGGCATCCAAGGGGGGTAACCTTGTTTTGGCTGATGAAAGTTTGTTTCTCTTTTGATAGTGCATGAATAGCACCCCATAATATTATCTGTGCAGATGTGAAGCTTTCATCAATAAAGGATTCTTTTGGAACAAAAAATTCCAAATGGCCGCCATGAAATCAATAAAATTATCATAACTTTCTCAATAATTGAGATGAAGACTTGATTTTTTCTTCAAACCATAGGCTATATTTTTGTCACAAAGAAATACAACAAAACAAATGATACATTTCTCTGCATCATTAGCATGCATAAAATGCTATATTAACACTCAGATTACAGATATTGAAGCAGTGCTAATTGCATAGTTGCACATCTATTCATTACGCATTTAGTACGCATCACCCATAAACCTATTAACGTGAGATTTTACATGACCTTCACATAACCTTCATGTTTCTTTTGGAAGGTATCAATGCAGTAAAGCACAACCTCAAGCCATGTCAGCCGTCATACCCTATTATGTATCAATCTTTTGCGATGTACGCCCAACCTGATGCTACTGTACAAGCTGCTGTATAATTGTGATTTGCTTGTTGAATTGAGCCTTGAGGAAGGGGGTGTAATAAAGGCAAACATGGGAGTATCACCCCGCCAGATATTAGCACTGTCTTAGATTTCCTAAAAATGTGTGCTGAAATGATACCTGACTAAGAATGTGTCACTACCAGTCCTTTCTAGTAGATGACTGCACCACTGACAAGCCTGAAATTGATAAAAAGGTGAAAATTGTCAATATTTTTTGCCTTGAAATAACACTGTAGACGCTGAGAGCAGTTTGAGATATAATAAGAACAGAATAAAAAGGGGGCTATATAAATATAACTTAAACTATATATCGTAGGTCCGGCGTGAGTGTCAACATTAAATTGATTCATAGGGCATATCTTTATTTGACCATTGGACATAAAGGGTTGGGTTCTACCGTCAGCTCACCTCAGAGTGATAAACGCGCGGTGATTTAATTTTTCACACAAAACCTCTAATAGAAGCCGCAAGTGGACTTTTGGCGTTGGGCACTGGAAAATGAGAATTTACATTCTAATTAAAGCCGCGGCTACAATTAGAAATTTTACGGTACATGTTTGGGATATGTGTTTTCGGAAATTGAGGCTACTGTCGAATAGTACACTAAGATTTTTAGCTGATGTAGATGCATTTGTGTCTTGACCTAGAATTAAGCATGGGAAATTATTGAAGAATTTTTCTTGTTGAAGTTTTGTCCCAATAAGAAGAGTATTGCTGTGATTAAGCTTCAGCTTAGATCCTGTCATCCAGGTCGACACACCCATTAAACAATGTTGCAACTTGTCAAAAGATTCCGTAGCGTTTTAAACTGATAGAGACAAGTAAATTTGAATATCATCCACATAAAGATGGTGGTTTATGTCAAAACTAGAGATAATAGCGCTGTGTGGTGTAGTGTACAAAGTAAAAAGCACTGGTCCTAGCACATAGCCCTGTGGAACTCTATATGAGAGTGTGACTTTATCTGACATAGTGTCTTGGATTTTTACGAATTGTGCCTATTTTGCAAATAAGAAGAAAACCAAATTTGAGTCTGGCCAGATATTCCATACCAATCAGAAAGTCTATCTGTTAATGTAGCATGGTCAATGGTGACGAAAGCGGCCGACTAGTCAAGCCGTAGCTTCACCCTTGTCCACACTAATAATGATATCGTTATTTACTTTCAGTAGAGCCGATTCTGTAGAATGATGTTTCCTGTAGGTCGATTGTAATGGATTAGATAGATGGTTATTTTATATATGAGTTTGCAGCCTATTGAGCCAATGCTGGGCTAATGTTGGCCCACCGTCTGCGATGCTAGATCAGCATTTAGACCAACTTTGGCTCGACGTATCCCAATCGTGTTTACTGGGGTTAGGGTTAGGGTTAAAATCCTAACCCTAACCCCAAAAATACACATGTGACGTAGTCTACAAGCGCTGATCCAGAGTAGAAAAGGGCAGGGTCACCGAAAAATGAAAAGGGCCTAAACATATAAAATAATAGGCGAGCGCCGGAGGTACGAGGATTTTTTTTGCTAACAAAATACCAAATAAACCACTTCTATGTATCTAAGGAATAACAAATGGAAAAATAACTCACATTATCATCTAATCTAGTTATTATATACAGATTTTTTTTTTAATTTTGAAAGGGGCATTTAAAAATTAAGGGGGGGTCCCGTGACCCCTGTGACCACTCCCCCTTGGATCCGCCCCTGGTCTATTGTTAAAACAGCAGAGAGGATCTAGGATCTACTGTTATTTTTTATACTGAACAGGTCCGGCTTAATATACAGGTTTTACCATGACACTACATCAATAGCTTATGTTTCTTACTGACTATAAAAATTAGATTTTATAGCTGAAATCGTAGAACCAATTTTGTGTATTTTAGGTAAAAACAATATCTGAATATACTCGGCACCCATCGTACATTGAGATATACGAATCTATCAAATACTGATTCCATAATATTATCAAGTATCGGTTTTATTTTTTGAGTGCGGGGACCGACTTTAGACGTCAAAATCTGACGTTTATAGACGTACGTCTATAGACGTCAGATTTTGATGTCCAAAGTCGACCCCGAACTCCCGAACTCGTGCACCCATAACATGAGTATTCAAATGAAGCGGAAAGAGCCAACTTTGGTCTCCATGGTTTATACCAGCGTTGTAATGGTTAAGCAAGAGCTACAGCCTTTGTATAATTGTCGAATAGGATGTTTGTCGTTGTGGCTGTATAACTTTCCAAACCAAGGGTAGCGCAGTGCTACATATGGTACAATGATCTATTGATAAGTTGTGTATCGGCTATCATGGCTACACAGGCTTCTAGATTTAATTAAAGTGTTACCTTATAATGCATGACATCGTCACATACAATACAAAAATAGTTACTTTAAAAAACAACTTAACATGACAGTCGCAAAACACAAATTATTTATTAGCATTTTATATATTTTAACATTATGAATTAACAGATATGAAATACAACTTTACACATCTGCGCATAGGTTCCTGGAATCAAACCAATTTATTTTCGACACAACATGACAAATTAGAGGAGTAATAACGATGATAACAATGTGGATTTTTGAAATACACAAAAAATAAAACAACCAACAAACGATGATAACAAGCTTTCTTTTTGAAAAACAACAACAACGGCAGTACATAGCCATATGACCATGCACCAATCACAGCAGTGTTCCGTAAACCCGAGTGATTTGTAGAGCTGTGAGTGAACACATTATAAACCAGATACAATGATAGCTGACTTCAAAAACAGAAATAAATAATACATCATGTTTTTCCGATAACAAATCAATTTAAGGCGAGTAATCAGGGCCTGTATTCCCGTACAAGTTACGATATATCAAAGGCTTCTGATAGGTTGAGATTGCAATCTTGACCAATCCGAAGGCTACGCTATATCTTAACTCGTACGAGAATACAGGACATGGTAATCAAACGCAATCCAGTTAATACAACAAGTGTATCACATGCTGCTATAATGACTGAATATACAACACTGGTCGTCAACAATCCAAGTATCTTTTTGCTGTATTATGTATGTTTGATGCATATCCCCGTATGTCCATTGTGGTATCATGGGTATTGAAGTTATATTTTAAGAATTTAAATGTTGAGAAATTAAGCTGGACATGCTGCGTACCGTGGTTAACTCTTTAAGTGCTTCATTACTACATAACATTTTCCTTTCATTTGAAGTTGGCATTGCTCACGCAATTGCCAACTTCAAATGAAAGGAAAATACCTCCTCACTTAAAAATTAACCCTGCTAAATTTCACAATGGGGGTTTTACTCAAGATTTATACATGCATATTTGTTCAATTTCTGTCAAATTTCAGTTGTGGAAAAACAGTATGAATGCGCTTAAAAGCGTCGCCCGCACTCAAAGGGTTAATTTCACATTAGACATCCTCTGTATATTCCACAAGAATGTTCATATTTCTACGTTCAAGTCCATTTTAGTGATTTTCATTGTGTCTTCTTTAGTCAGTGTGTAGGTAAAGACAAACAGGTGATGTGCTCCATTATGCGGGTCTCTACCAGAGACATACAGTCTGTGATGGTGGCTGTCAGGGTCCAGATACAGGCTCCATGGCCCGGATCGCTTGTTTATCCAGAATCATCACCACATCTCCTGACTTCTTCAGCAGCAGAACCTGATGGTGATCGAAGTCAGCAATCAGGACACCTCTGTGAGGGTCAGTGGTAACGTCATGTGGATCTAGCATGTGTATGTAATCCTTGAAGCGTTTCTTCACCTGTCCTCTCCCGTCAATTACTAAGACCTGATCATTCCACCACTCACTGACGACATAATGTCCTCCGTCACCATGACGTGTCACCCACATCGGCATCATGTCATCGGGTAGATTGATAAATGCCAGTGGCTCACCGTCATGTTGAAAAGTGACGTCAACCCTTGACGCCATCCCGACGCCAACACGACACGGCGGACGGCGAAGAGTTGGTTTTCAATCTCAGACTTCAGGCTCATTCAACAAAGTCCTTCTCTAGGAAAACGTCGTGTTTATTTCTCCTCACTGTGTGGACCACATATAATATACAGATACAATTACATAGTCAGTTGACTCTACCCAACGTGGCAGAGAACATAAAACCACTTGGTTCTAAACCAGAGCGCGCACCATCGTGCCTGCGACAGCACTCTGGCCCGCCTCAACCTCGTACCAAGCCCGCATCACTCCCCGCATTACTCTCCTCACCGACGTCCGTCTCTTATATAAACTTCACATCATCATAATCACCACATTGATTTAACATCTAATCACACATAATCATAATCGGCACATTGAGTTAACATACATTTCCTGGCGACGGTCGCCAGTCCATCAGTCTTGATGGCTCGGCTGACCTTTGCCTGTGCTGACCAATCCATTACTGCCCCAATCCAATCATGGATTGTCGTGTTCCGTTCTGGTCAGATCAACAGTAGTTATCCTCTCTGCGTTTGCCTACTGCGCTAGGCATGCATAAGTTTAAATAGGCCTATCCCTCAAAGTTAAAAAACGGATTATGTTCTTTTAACTCCAACTAATACTTATAAAATTATTCATGGACATACAACAGTGGTTGACGTTATGTGAGTAAGATGAACATTTCTTAAGTAACAACAAGTTTCACAACACTGAAGAGCACAACAATGATATACATGTCAATAAGTCATTATTAAATACTCTTGGTAACGGTAATTGTTCATGTCGGTAATAGTAGACTACATGTCCATAATTCATTACGTAAATAAGTAGCGCACAATATTACGTGATTGTCCTCACTACACTTGTTCTCATGTCCTCTCTGGTCGCGTTATTGCGATCCAACGATCTTCCGCTGTAGTTTTATCGCCTCCAACTGAAGCTTACAACGTAACGTCCACAACTTTGACGCATGGCACGTCCACCATAGCAAGAACGCACTAATGACTAGAGCAACCGGCGACAACAAAGACAACGGCAATGCCCAGCGGAACGAGGACGCCGGCCGGACGTATCCAATGTCCAGCTGGGTCACCGAGCTATTAATTTTGCAAGGGTTATGTCCTCAATTTGTTATAATGCTTGCCAGACCGGGTGCTCGAGGCGTGTTTGTAAGAGCTCTTGCGTCACATTAATACATAGTTTAATTAATGCATGCAATCAATGATTATTAAGAATAGCTCGTGCTGTCCCTGTTGACCTGCAGATGGTACACCACCCCAGTGTCCATTTGCATGCTGCAGGCAACGCTCAGCAGCAATTCTCGAGATATACATAATATAGTTTAACAATGTCTTGTGGATAACCACAACAATGTCATAAAATCCCACGTCATTTATATACCAATGATATGGACACATGGCATAGGGCGAACTCTCTGCAGAAACCTCGGTCACCAGGGCAGCGTTATAACAACTAACTGATCCCGTCGTTAGGTGATGTCACCGTTTAACACAAATGTGTTGGTTTTAGAGAAGGCGTCATTTTGTCACATATGCTATGACATACTCGAACCCAGCCCGCAGCTCATTGGCTGTTCATGTGTGGGGTTCGAGCCTGCCCCACGCTGCGCGTCTGACACCGCAACAGCTTTGGGGGTTCTGTACTTGTCCTCAGTCACTTACGTGGGACCGGTTCCGTACTGATACATTATACACATAATATTTACTAGCGATTCCGTGGACTGTGAACACCTTTGTTAGGTCTGCTATCACTCGGTTATCACAATACATGTTGATACCATGCGAGACCAGGTTATAACAGATCCACTCGCTAAAATTCCTGCTTCACCCGCAGCGTCATCTGGACAACAATATTTCCTCTGAGAATTATTCTAAACTCCAGAGTTGCGCACCTCGCGCTGGTAGCAATCAGATCAATTGAGCCAAAAATCATGTACACTCTCTTTGGCGAACATACTCTGATTAACCTGTGAGCTCTCACTATGAGCAGTCACATTTCCCACGAAACCCGCCAGTATCACATTGTACTGGGGACACTGGATTCGCGTCAATCAGAATTTACTAACCCTTTAATTGCTCTGTAATTTTATTTACTTCCCATTCACTGCGAGTGGTGAACTGCTATCGCAAATCTCAGCTCCAAGTGAATAAGCTACAAATTCCCTAATTTTGTTAAAATATTCAAATGCAACACATCAAATGAGCATTATCCTCATTTTGATGGGTTGTATTATTTTGTATAATCAGCATATTTGATAAATATGACATTGGACTCGTAAATGCCTCCTGAGGAATTCAAGGGTTATTAAACAACCAACCACGTTTCATTAATGTTATGGGAAGAATCTGTGGAGGGCCATCGTAGCCTCAATTACCGCTATTCTTTGTTCCCAAACATTATCATTATCATGAGTGGTAATTCTGATATTTATTTTCAATCCCAACCTTGCCCACTTTTCCTCTTAATACCGTCATAATCCTTCCAAGGGTTCAATTTGATAGAAAAACAATTCAGTGAACGTATTATCACTCATTACCAAATTCAAAATTTTCGCCTAGTCATCAATCATGACAGATAAACCATTTTTACTAATTACTTCCAATTTTGATCAAAAATTCAACAGAATAATGTTGCTACATACTACTGAGCAAATTGAACCATGTTATCCGGCTATATGTGGTCTGAGGTACTGGAGGTGTGGGTGGTGTAATTATTATCAGGTGTAGCACAAACATTTCACATACCTTTTTCCGAAAACAAGTCGGCATTTATCCGACTCACTTCGATAATGTGCTAATCACTGTTTTTAATCATGTCCAGTCCGAGGAGCATTTAACAGACTCCTATGCATTATCGGACCGATGTGAACGCCGTCGACTACAGGTCGACCACAGGGCGTTCACTGCCCGACTCGTATGCATTATCGGACCAATGTGAACGCCGTCGACTACATGTCGACCACAGGGCGTTCACTGCCCGACCTGACACTTATTATGATAACAATGACACATTCTTCAGCAGCGCACTTCCCCATCAGTCTTCTCACTGTGCTGCGACACAGGTGTGGGTAAGTGTGGTTGAGTGTGGTGAACCCGTCCAACACCCAAAATGTCAGCTTGTCACCATGCAGCTCCCTGGCAACCACCGCGATCAAAATGTGATTTTGATCAGCCCTTCTGCTCTCCACTGGGCTGTCATCATCGGCAACGTTGCAGAGATGTCTTCTGAAATGGATCTCTGCATTTGGGACTGTCCTGCGTGTTTTTACTTTTTTCCATGGCACTGGGAGACGCCCTTTAATTGACGTGGACGTTGCCATAATACTGTTTATATACACTGTTTACACTTCTAAATTAAAGGTCCAGCAACGGCTTCAGTAGCAATTTTAAATTTAATGTCACATACCTTGTAACTATTGGCAGGAAAAATATTTCAGGAAACCTTCAGGGAATAAAAATTTGTCCACAACCATCGTCAGCAGCAGACGTTATCCGTCCACCACTCCAGTCCTCCTACAGGTTTTAACATTGTCCGAATTTCCTTCTGCCACTGCTGTCACTGAAGTGCTGCCAAACTAGATCAATGTCACAAGCCATATCACTGTCCTGCTGGTCCAGCGCTAACACCAGCGCTGACGCAACTATAACATAGTGCCAGTAACATCAGCAGCCAAAACAAACCTGTCCTCTCTGTCACTGTCTTCTCTCTCTCAGTCATTTTTGTGAAGACGTCAAATAGTGACGTCAAGTCGTCCACACAGATCCTCTAGCAAGCTCGCCAATGAAAAGAGGCGTCAACCCTTTGACGCCATCCCGACGCCAACACGACACGGCGGACGGCGAAGAGTTGGTTTTCAATCTCAGACTTCATGCTCATTCAACAAAGTCCTTCTCTAGGAAAACGTCGTGTTTATTTCTCCTCACTGTGTGGACCACATATAATATACAGATACAATTACATAGTCAGTTGACTCTACCCAACGTGGCAGAGAACATAAAACCACTTGGTTCTAAACCAGAGCGCGCACCATCGTGCCTGCGACAGCACTCTGGCCCGCCTCAACCTCGTACCAAGCCCGCATCACTCCCCGCATTACTCTCCTCACCGACGTCCGTCTCTTATATAAACTTTACATCATCATAATCACCACATTGATTTAACATCTAATCACACATAATCATAATCGGCACATTGAGTTAACATACATTTCCTGGCGACGGTCGCCAGTCCATCAGTCTTGATGGCTCGGCTGACCTTTGCCTGTGCTGACCAATCCATTACTGCCCCAATCCAATCATGGATTGTCGTGTTCCGTTCTGGTCAGATCAACAGTAGTTATCCTCTCTGCGTTTGCCTACTGCGTTAGGCATGCATAAGTTTACAATGTGTGTAGCGGCGGGTCTTGTGGCTGTCAGGATCACATACCATGAGAACACCTTTATCATCATACAGGGATAGGGTCAAATACACAAGGTCAAATACAAATACAAATACAAATACGAGGTCCTAAAAAATATCAAATACAAATGCAAATATGTGAACTTGAAAATATTCAAATACAAATACAAATACACTTGTTCAAATACAAGTACAAATACAATACATTTAACGCCTTGTGTTTGCTGGGGTGTATGACATTCCTCCCATAGTTGAGTGAGTTCAACGTGCAGACCATTTCAGTCCCACATATTATAATAACGTCATTATATACCTAACATTCCTTATCAGATGAATAAAGTCAATTTGGCATCGTGATATACTGTCAATTGGATATAAACAGTAATGTAATGAGTCTCTGAACTGTGCAATGTCACTGACTCCCTTACCCTTCATCCATCGTCATCAAATTGAGCAGACCACTGTGACAACACCCTGTTATGTAATCACCCATCAAGCACAGGGTATGGACATCTTTTTTTTTTTAAATTCTGCATGGGCCAGTGTTGTAGACCGTAGACCAGCAATAACTCAATATTTGGTCAGTACCTCTTACTGGGCAAGTGCAGTGATCACTATAAACACAATGATTAGCACGACACGTTATGGCTCTCCGAATAACACAATATGTTGTGCCAATGCTGGTTTGAAGCTGGACGCGCTTCACTGCACTACAGGAGATGTCACTGGGCCTTGTCGCCAATTAGAAGGTGTGGTAAGAAGTCGAGATCACTTCCATTGACTTTTTAAGTGCGGAAGGCTGATATCTTCACAATTAATTATAGCAAAATAAATACCTGTGATTGACAAAAAATGAAGATGTTTTGAAAAATTGTCTAGTATAATAATGGTAACAACAATGATAAAATAATAAATGTGTAATCATCAATTGATCTCATCTGATGCCTTATGGAGTGTCTCACTGAATATTTAGAAACATTTTCTATGTCATTGTTTTGATTTCACTATTTGAAGGCCACACCAAAGGTTTACTAACTATAAAGACATTGTGTCCTTGTTGTTTTTGTTGTTGTTGCTGTCACCGTTGTTGTTGGTGGGTTTGTTGTTGTTGTTGATTCTGTTGTTATTGTTTTTCTTGTTCAACAAATAGTATAAAAAGGTACTTATATTTCTGAACCTTGTTTTCTCACAAATAATATACCAGGTGTACAAGAATGTGGTCGCTTTTCAAAGACATCTTTGTCCAGATTCTTTAATAATCGTCTACATTCTTTTACAAAGTTAATGCCAGAATCATAATATCCGTGTTCTGCAAATATATCAATAATGGGTTTATTTGGACTGTGGTTCATTTCTACAATCCATACTTTGACAGGGATTGACCAATCCATGGTTTTTAAGGCTGAGTATTCCGCTCCTTCCACGTCCAGAATGAAGAAGTCTATTTATGTGTGTCCTGCTCTTTGTAGCAGTGATCCTAAGGGCAAACACGGTACCTGTTTTAAAGGATTTTTTCCAGCCTTTAAAAAAGCGTTCATCTTTTCATCCACTAAGTGCCCCATTGCACTTCCGCCAGTAAAATTGATCGCCCCACCAGGACAATCTCCAGCTGCTGCTCCAAAACTTGTGGTGTTAGGCCGATTTTTTAAGACGAGTTCATAATTTACAGGATTAGCTTCAATCAGTAAACCTTTCCAATTCAGGTGTCTTTCAAAGAAGAGGGAAATGCTAAGTTTGAGTCCATCGAAGGCACCCATTTCTACAAATGAACCACCACATTTCAAAGGTTGAGAAAAGAAATGTTTGAAGATAATGAAATCTTCTCCTCCTTGACTGTGGAATGTGTACGGTTTCTCCAACAAACATTCTGGAATAAATACAAAATAGTGATTTGCAAAAGTCAATCGTTTTAGAAATGCATTTATAAGTCGAAGCTTTTTACTATAAATTGACCAAAAATTGCAACGGGATCTTTGTAGTAAATGGAAAAAACTAACACGATACATAATTATAAAGATTTCTTATTTCGGACATGCATGTCCAAAATAAATACGGGAATTTCATCTCTATATCTCCTCTATATCTCGCTTGACTGGTAAAAGCGCAGCACAAAAAATATAAAAAAAAGGTTCTAGTCTATGGAATCTTTACATCATGTTCATATTATGAAGCCAGAATAAAATTACCGATTTGTTAATGATTTTACCCTGATTGTGTCGCTTTAAGGGCTAGGATTAGGATACACTTTGAACCAAAATATATGTCAGTCTTGCAAATGTAATGTCCATTTCCCTTCAAATTTCCGGGTTTTGAAGTAAAAAATACGAAAGATAAAAACAGCGATAGAAGTGATTACCACTTCAAGGGGTAATATGCAGTGTTGTAACTGTGACTTCACACTCACTTATTAGTAGCATGAATAATGTTCAGAATCTAAAATATTCTTAGAACTATAATCTTGAAACTGTACTCTCACCTTTTACCGCCGATGGAAACACATACTCTTTAAACTGTGCATATTTTGTCTGGCTGATACTTGGCCAATGTTGAGGGAAATAGTTCAGCTCTTTATCTTCTGGATTATCTTGTAGGTTAGATCCAGATCGATGCCACAAAAATAGAACTGATACAAAAGCAACCAGCAACACAGCAATCACAATATTTCTATTTTGACTGAATCCAGGCATCTTCACTGAAAGAGAAAAAAGTCACCAATACACAACACATTTGAGGTTGTCTTAGAACGAATATATCCTATTTATGAACCGATCGTAAACTGTATAATCCGTATAATGGTTCACTATAGGTCACTATAAATAAAAAAGCCAGATGAGGAATGAGGGGGGGCGGAAAACTTTGGAACTATTTATATAAAAAAAAAACTTTAGACCTATTTCTGAAAAAGTCAGTGATCGAGATGATAAAACAACAACATAGATTCACTAATTAACCTTTTCACTACCATACATGACGGAAATTTCCGTCGTCATTCGTCAATGAACGTAACCATAAAATGACACAAATTTTCGTCAAATATATACTACATTTATGTATTTTTCGTCATTTGAAGCTGGAAATTGCGTTAGCAATTCCAGCTTCAAATGACGAAAAATAGAGCTCCTACACCAGTATATCTGGATCCTGGCATGCACATCGGCCTGGAAGTCAAAGGGTTAAAAACTGTTTGAATCTATCTAAAAAAAAGACATTCTGCATTTGATCTATTTCATAAAATGTTCCTTCACTGTGAAGTGGGAAAATGTGAAGTGGCAGGAAAAAATATTTAAGCATGAATGAAATGAAAGGGAAACATCTTATCTGTAAAGAAGGGTCGGAAAGTGTGATAACAGATTTATAATAAGTTATAACATATTTATAATCTGCACGTAACCGCTAACCGCCAGGCTATTTACATAGACTAACAAGAGTGTAATATGTCAACTTATAGCTTCTAATTAATTGCATCCCTGTCCATTAATAGCTCTATGCAATAACAATGACAAATTATTCAAATTTAAGTTGTCACACTGAAAAGAGCGATGTATTACCTGGAAAACGTCTTGTACTTTCCGTCGCACTTCAAAAGTGGCGTCTCAATATCCTACACATAATATTGAACCTTGCCCTGCAATGATTTGTGCATTTTGTTGACGTACACATATGTGGGTATTTTTATAATCGCATAAGGGGCTCGTGGTCCAATGGCAATAGTTTTAACCCTTACAACGCTGATTTATTTTTGTTGAAACCATGGAGACTAAAGGGTTTGTTTTAACTTGAAATCATCATATATGTCTTAATTAAGTCTTCCAGGCTCATTTGAATACCCATGTTTGGGGCTACGACCCTTAAAAATAGTTTAATTCTTTCAGTTCGCAGACCGACTTCATACATCGGAATCTGACGTCTACAGACGTCAGATTCTGACGTATAAAGACGGTCCCCGCGCTGAAAGGGTTAACTATTAAAGTGGCTAAGGCCACTATAGTTTTTTTCTCTGTTTTAGATGAGCGCGCGCATTAGATTTAGACAGTGCATTACCGAAAAAATCATGTGTTTTTTTTTTGCCCAGCGCGCGCATTGGATTTTTGCCAATTTCTGAGAAAAAAAACTGTTAATTTCGGGAGATAAAACAACATTCCGAAGAAAAACAAATTTATTTCAAGAGATAAAAAAAACATTTTTCCAGCTTTTTTTTGGCTTGGTTTTTTTGTCGCCCTCATTAACTTTTTGTCAAATAGATAACAAGTTTAGTTTTTCTATTTCGTCGCCCTCATTAACTTTTCTAGAAAGTTGTCCAATGTTTTTTTTTATTTCGCCGCCCTCATTAACTTTTCCAAAAGTAGGTTCAATGTTTTTTTTTCTTAAATGTTATTTCTACCGCCCTCCCTCATTAGATTTTGGATTTTTTCTGATCTAAAACAGAGAAATTAAACATAGTGGCCTTATACCGAGATAAAACATTCCCGTGTACGCCATGTACATAGCTATGAGTGCTTTGTTATCATATAGCGGGCTCAAGGTTCAAGACAAAAAAATACCACAGGTAGCACCACTCGCATTAACTTTAATTGAGTATATACAATGAAGGTATGAAAGAGATAGCACACATTTAATGAAAACTTGAAATAGACTATTTATTCATAAAAGTCCGAGTTTATTATACTTCTACCATAATAATCCACAACTGTAGAATCTATATCTCAGTTACATGATATGTTTGTCTGCCATAAATATGGTAACTCCCAGAGACATGCGGTTGTATTTTTACGTGATCAATCGGAACATGCTGAACATCGTCGTTTTTTATTAACTTTGTTAACCCTTAAGCCACTATGGTTTTTTTCTGTTTTAGACGAGCGCAATATATTATGGCCGCATACTACCAACGAATAATAAGAAAATTTTGCCAAGCACACACATTGGCTATTTTACAATTTACGAAAGAAACATGTCAATTTGATGAGATAAAACAAATGTCAGTGATGCATCTTAACCTTTAGTGAGAAGTGGATGCAAAATGATTGTGATTTGTAATAATGTGTCAAAACACACATACAGAATTCTTATAGTGCTACCTCTAGGCCTACTTAGAGGCAGCCGGAGCGTATCAGAAATTACTATTTGTTTTTGCCAAAGGCAAATAATTTGCTTAACCTATGTCTTAGTCTCAATAAAGTTTAAAGAAGGATTGTATTAGGAAATGAGAATTCAGCAAATCAAAAGAAAACATTAAAAAATACACATGCTGCTTGAATCATCGTAATGGAAACAAGAGGCCCAGGGGTCTTGAAATTTGTCAGCAGCATTGCAAAATATCAGCTACATGTGTGTCAGAGAATTTATATCTATGCTTTGAATTGCATTATCATGAAAGTAAAATATGTATAGGCCGGTAGTATATATTTATATCTCATTCATCATTGAAATTTATATTATATGTTTGATTCCCATCATACATTTGGCTGATTTTACACACATTCTGAAGTAGGCCCACTGCACATAATGAAAAATGCTTGACAAAAAGTTATTTTTACAGAACTACAATGTAAAAATTATGTACATACAAGAGTAGATGTGCAATTATTATTTATTCTGGGTCTTTTAATAGGCCCCAGTTAGCCAGAAATTTTCACGAAGTCTTTATTCTTCAATAAGCCCTAATTCATGATCATTATCACATGTAACCGTAATGCACTTTTACTACACCCTCTTACGTAATGCAAATTACGAAAATCACAATACTAGCAGTAGATCGACCCAAGGATAAAGACCCATGCAGGCTTTCTCAACTCACACGATCTTTGCTGCGATGTTATGTAATGTTATCAGGCAAACGTCGAGTCAGGTGTTAGCTGGCTTTATCAAATGTAATGAAATGAAATGAATGGGGTTTTACGCCACATTTGTTCACATATAAGCCAAACTGGGCCAGAAGAACCTCCTGAGGATGGTGATATGAATGAGGTGACACTGCCCTCCAGACACATGATTCGAAATTGAGCCCTGTTGGTCTGCGAACAAGCACGTTATCTCTCAGTCATGTAATCTGCCCACAATATTCAATCTTTACGATTGAGCAGGGAGGAAACTTGGAATGCCAAAGCAGGATACGAATCTGCGATCTCTGACTTTCCAAGCAGGCACCAGGGCCCCCGCCTTTTGGTATTGTTGTTACATATATACAAACACATCACCTTATTACTGATATCAAGATGATGTGCTATGTATTCTTGATGGTATCTATAAGCTGATTAGCAAAACGGTTCCAATTATTGATTTTTATGACATTGATGATGTACTAGATTGGTTTAAATATATATATGTTTTTTTCATATGTGTCGTTAAAACTCACTTATGTAACACAGAAGCAATTGACAATGTAGGACTATATAATGTTGTGGTCATTCGTATATATAATACAGATGTTTTAGTTATTAGGGGATGACAATTTTATATCATCAAGTGACGAGACAGACAGTTCAAGTGACGATAATTTATTATTTGCCTAATTTAAAACATCAAAATATTATTTAACTTTATTGGTTGTCTTAAACACAATATTATTTATAGCTGACATATTGGATACTTTATGCTTTGGCACAAGATAACGTCCAAAGAACTTTAATTTAAGCTTATAAGATACACATGTTATGTTTCGGAATGAAATAAAACCGAATGAAATGTGTTTATTTCTGACGAAATGTTTCACATATATAATACATTGTTTATATATATGCAAAAAACATAGTGCTAAAAAAATAAAGCGCACTCATTGATGAAAATAACCCAGCCAAGCAACCAACCAGTCGTCAATAATGCTAGTTTTCAATATAAATGTACGAACAATGAACCATCGTGATTTTTTTTCAAGATCATATCCAGATCATATCGACTTATTACCAACTAATAGTCGAGCGTATATACTAATGTCCCAGAGACGCACCATTTGATCTATATGGATTTTACTCTCAGTTGTGCAATTTGTTTGCATATAATTTTTTCACAGTTTAAATTTCATGGCTATTTTTCTCTTTCAAACTATTTATTAAATTACCAATTTCTTTGAAAAACTTGTATGGACTCCGTCAGCATTTTTTAAGTATCCTTGAGTAATTATTTTATGCACATTTCTTAATATTGCTTTATCAATAGCTGGACAACAAACGTTTTAATCAAAATAATATAGTCCCCACCCCCCTCTCCACATGCCCAGATATCAAATGCAGCGTCCCCTAGAATTGTTCAATGCCCAATGAACAAATTCCGACTGGAGGGCCTTCTGACAAAAAAGCTTAATTGATTTTCTGACTATCGGGCCTTCTGACTAGCGGGCCTTCTGACTAACGGGCCTTCTGACTAATGGGCCTTCTGACAAACAGGCCTTTCAACTAAAGGGCCTTCTGACTAGAGGGCCTTCTGACTAAAAGGGTGTCACCGTTCACCCCAACCTCACATCATGACACATGATTAATTTTATCAACGGTTTGCACCGTTTTTAACATATTACAGTCACTACATTTACCATTAATTTTGCAGAAATTGAACAAACTACTATTTCACCCCAATCTTTAAAGGGTTCTTAAGTAGGTTTTCTACAGGCTTTGGCATTTAAGTATTGTTTATTCTGACGCACTATAAATCCGAGAAAATCACCACCAACCACCTTGTCTGTGCCATTGTCTTTGTGCGTGTACTCGGTATGCTAATTAATCACTAATTTGGGCCCAAATTAAGGGGCTATATCATTAATTGGTACATGCTGAGGCACCTAAAATTGCCTTCTTGGGATCCTGACGGTCTGTTCTACACATGATATACTTCATGCCTTTTGTACTCGCAGTGCTAAATAAAAGTTAGCTGAAAATGTCATGCTCAATCGGTTGTTGAAATATTTATAACACGATTTTTTTAGAAAAATGGCAAAAAAAATTGGGGGATCCATGGTTGCATCGTGTTATCCATGGTTGCATCGTGTAGTAACGATTCGTGCTATAACGGTTAATTACTGACACTCTATTTACTTTACTCAAACACACATTTTAGTGCTGAAATAGTTTAACATTCAGCGTTTGCAAGAAGACCCTATCGACTTCCGTCATCACTCACGCACGTGAGGTAATGTCACGTGTTGTGCCAACACCCTCTATGAGTGTTATTGGAGTCGATCACATAGCTTTAGTGCTACTCATTGTCTTCCCGGAGTCCTGTCGGATCTCGTCGTGGGGCAGTGTCATCACCTTCTTGAGTTGTTACCGCTAGGCCTACACCTAATTTACTAACCCCCTAAACCACTAAGCGCGACGGCGCTTTAATCCGTTTAATAGTTGTTTAAACTTCAAGATTTCTAAATTGCTTAGTCTCAAATTACAAACTAAACAAATACGAGTAGTTTTCTTTCACTGAAAGTTGTGGGACAAGGTAGTGAGACACAACTGTAAGTGTGTGAAAATTTAAATTATTTAATTCAGCGGTTTACGGGTTAATATATTAGTCATCATCAACAAATTGTCTACAATATTTGCTGTACAAATAAATTTGTAGGCCTATTAATATTTGTCATATATTTGTACATTTATATTTATTTTTTTGCTGTGCATTTAAATGGCACATAGTCTAAGTCTATATACACATATACATCAGGTTCAAGGTTAACCTTTGAAAATACATTGATAAATCGGATATAACAGGTGTTTTGGCGAGGTTACCTAGCCCCCTGTGGCAAGGTTACCAAAGCTGTGGCGAGGCAACTCAGCCTTCTGTGGCGAGGTTATCAAATCTGTTGCTAGATTACCTGTGGCGAGGTTAACATGTGGCCAGGTTACCTGCTACCATAACGGGCATAGGCCTACCCCAATAATATTGCGAGATATTAGCAATGGTACTACATCTGACATTCCATCGATTTATCAGGTGACAGTACAAGATTTTATTTCGTTGGAATCAGCAACATTTCAACTATATGGTTTTAGTAGCTCGTTTTCTGCCATACTTCATCTAAATTGTATTGGTAAACAATAGGCATATATGTTTTGAAACATGGGATGGCGAACCTTGACTCTGTTCTAATAACGCTGAATACTAAATTAAATCTTGAAACTAATGCAGCGATACACAGCTCACAATTTGACAGTGTGGGCCGTAATGGGCATTTATTGGCGGCACCACCAACAGTAAATACCGCCATATAAATAATATTTTTCCTACTTGGAAAAATAGGCATCTTACATTTGGAACTGAAATTTAAAAAGATTCACTGGTAATGACTTGGTGGTTAATTCCACAGAAATTATATTATATATTTTTATATGGTTAATTCAGCAGTTATTATTTAGCCTGGGCATAGAACTTGTCTTGAAAAATCTTATGGCCCACTAAAATTGACTTGTTGCGTCAAAAACATGCACAGATAAAATGATGTCAGGCCAGTTTTAATTTTTTTGTGGGAATCCCGCAAGTACTCTTTATAAGTCAGGCACTGCGTTTCTTTACATGTAATTAAGTAGCTAAGCGTGTGTTTTGAGTGTTCAATGCTCAAAAGATGGTGTCGGCCAGAGCTCATTAGGACTCAAAATCGTCATGCATTCACTCAAAATGCCTGGTTGTAAAACTATATTATGATGATATAACCCAGGAACGTTAAATTGATGACAATTATATTTAAAAAAAAATGTATATTTCACCATACCTGTTCCCTTTTTCATGACAGATGGTCGTAATGAAAGGGTTAACTTAACTACATGAACGGGCATTGCAATAAAAGTTGTCATTCGGTCATATTTCAGGCCAGAAGTGTATAAATTATATATAAGTCCAAAAATCTATTTATAATAATACGAAATTTGATATTTTTGGAGATAAATATCTTAGCCAAGGCCTAATTGCTATATTGCGTAAGATAACACAGGTGACTGCAGCAGAGAGAGAGGTGGGAGAGCAGGGGGGGGGGGGGGCAGAGTGACACCCCGAGAACACTTATCACAGCAAATACGAAGCATTAACCCAATGTTATTCTACTATTGGCCCGACATCTTCGACGTCGTCACGACATAAAAACAACATTGGGTCAATGCCTCGAGTTAACTGGGTTTGGTCAAAGCCAATCAGCGTACTCAAGACGCTGACACAATGTTAGCTAAATGGTGGCCCAACGTTCACGACACTGGGACAGCATTATCCCAGCATTGGTCCACCAATATATAGGACTTAACGCGATAATCGTTTATTCAATGCTAGCTTATGCTGGCCCATTGACTACGGCAATGGCTCAGCAGTTAAACAGCATTGGCTAAAAGTTACAAACAAGAAGGAGGCAGTGACATCAGCGTAAAGGAAGTATGTACTTGCTTTACAAGTGAAGAGAAAATACGGCCTTTTGGCAACGCTATGGCAGGAAGAGCCAGTTAAAAAGCAGTAAATGCCTAGTTTACCAGGGAGCCGATAATGCCTTTTGACTTTGCACAGGCAGAACATATGTTAAACGGAAGTTAACGACAGACGTTTGCTCTGAAAGTCAGAGAGTCTCCAAGTTAAAAATGTTTTGAAAAGTCTAGTACATTCAAATCATTTAAATTCTAAAATGTTCAGTAGAAAGCTATGAAATTTTTGAGAAAAGATTTATTATTTTTGGAAATAATCAGCAATTATTAAGTTTTCCTAAAAATAAATGTGAACTTTTTAAAAAAAGGCTTCAAGTGAAATTTTGTTATTTTCAAAGAGTGGTTATTTTGAAAATATCCTAGAATATATTGTTTAGTTTTTTTGTGACATTTAACATGACGCCAATTATGTGTACATACAAAAGTTTGGTTGTGTAGTCATATTGCTACTCCAGTGAAATCCAGGATATGCGAACTATTTTTTATCAGCCTGATTTACTTAAACTATATCTGTTGAAAAAGTTTTATAACAAAAAATTATATTTGTTTTAAAAAATAACTACAATGAATGTGTTTTTCTTAATATTAATATCAATAATTTAATTTAATAGCATCTATAGACTTAGTTTTCTTAATAACAAAATAAAGAAAGAAAAAACTTCACATGTGAATCATATAATCACGTTTACAATTATTAAACACATTTGAGTTCGCAAGCCTAAATTTTATTATAAATTAACCAGCATTATAAACTTTTATTTAAAAATATTCTACATTTTTTACATGCTATGAGATTAGGTTTTGTAAAGTTTAAATTTTATAATATTTAAAGTTAAATCTCATTTTGAAATATTATCAAAATAGTTTCAAAAATGTTTGGTAGAAAAGAGTAGACTAACTACCACACATTTTTGTAAAGTTTGTGTATAATCACAGTGCACATCGAATATGCTAATTTCACTGGTTATATACGTATTTTAAAAACTTTTTATAACACAGTTGTAATTGCATTAGAAAATATAAAAAGGTAATTGTTTTATAAAATAAATTAACGATTTTTCGAAGTTATAAAAATTATATTTTTTCTAGATTGAAAATAATTAATTATGTCATTGAAAATAACAAAAAAAAGACACCAACAAAATGACGACTGCAAAATAGGCAATTTATTCAAGCATTGTAGGTTTGACAAGTGACACACATTAATGGCCGATAGGAGCACTTTCGTAATATACAGTGTATAATACATATCATCACTGTGGTCTTGAAGGGTCGTATCTACCACTTTGCAAGGTGGCCGATACGATACTTTGTACCGAAGTGACAATTTCTGGCAAACAAATAACTGGATCATGGTCTAAAATATATATACACATTAATTGCATCATTTCGTCTTCTTGACAACAAAGGGTTATAAATGTTACCTGTAAAGTATCAGCTGTAACCCTTCAACTACCAAGACAAAATTTGTGATAATTATTATTTTTACATATTTATTTACCATTTTGCTCAACAATTAGACAAAAATAGATAAGATAAAAATTTGCGTGGCAGCTTGAATATATCGTGTCATCGGGAATCGGACCATAATAAGAGCAAGTGTTTTGCCAACAGTTCCGGTATTAGACAATAAACAATGGTTTACAAAAAGTTAGAATAGTGATGGCGATTTTAAATGGTCAGAGGGTCAATATCTTGTTCAGTTGGGATTCCATGATTTGTATAAAACCTCGAAAGGGTTAGATACTTATGCTCTTGTTGTCTCACCGGTTAGGGTTGATATGGGGTGTATCCCCCTCTTGTCTCACCGGTAAGGGTTGATATGGAGCGTTTGCCCTTGTTGTCTCACCGGTAAGATTCATATGTGTGAACTAGTTAAATATGTCCATTATTTGGTTAATATGTCATCATAGCATTGGTATAAGGAGTCATATACATGATCACAAATCTATCAATGTGCCTTTAGTGTGTCACCTGAAACCGTATAGATAGATAGGGTATTCCCCCTGCCCGGGGCAGGGGGAATACCCTTCCTATCTATCAGATGATCTCTACCAGTATGTCCTTATTCAGTTATTATGTCACCGGTATAAGGAGTCATATATATGACAACTGTCAGGACACGTGCACAAATCACCGGAAGCAAAATAGTATGCAATGTATCTGAATAATAGCAAGTCCTGTGTAATAATATAACACTGTTTTCACTATAAGGGGGCCACCATTCGATATCCAGGGGGGCTGGAGTTTTTATCGCGGGCAAATTATTTAATTCAACCGGGCTCGGCGGCACGCTGAAAATTTCTTATTCCATTACATGTTTAAATAGAAAAGTTCTTGAAGTAAATTATTTATTTCACGCAGAGCCCGCCCGAAATTAATTATTTAAAAAAAAACTCCAGCCCCCCCCCCCCCGAAAATTGAATGGTGGCCCCCTAAGTAATGTTTAATACAACGGTCAATCTGCAAATATCATGAGATTATAGAAATATAATATTACTTATTTTAAATCCCATGTAGCTAGCGAGTGTGTGTTTACTGACACAGGATATGTTGGCTTTACAATAAATATACTTGCAAATATAAATTGTCGAATAAACACTGATGTGCATACATTGTTAACATATCTCAATAGGTGTGACTTCAATTGGTTGGAATCAAGGTTTTGACATAATATACCGAGTACATTATAATTAAATATTGTAAACAAGTGATAAATTATTTGATACATTGTACCGTTAATTTAAAATAACAAAATTCCTTCGTGAATATACCAATACTCATCATCGCAACTCATCATCTCTTAATAAAAATGGGAAGTAATTTGACACGGAAACTCAAATCACTAAATGAAACAGCTCGAAGCTTGATCAATAATTAGCAAGTGGAATATTTTCATAATTATTGTGAATCTAAACAAAATTTCTAAACGATGTGGACAACAACATAACAAAATAGATATTCTTTATCAATCGAAATATTACATTTTCATTTGTACATCCAAACTATCACATCACATACAGAAAGAAACACTTTTGTTATAATGTTACTCTTCTGTTGAACATGTGATTTTTTGTATTCAAAGAGTCATTCATAATTACTCAGTCTAGAACAAATCAGCCATTTTACCAAATGTCTGAAGATGAAAGCTAATTTACGGCTGAAGCTCAGACTACTCTGTCACCGAACAGGAAATGACGTCACGACGCTGCTAACTACATCACAACAATTATATGTACAGTGAAAATGGTAAATGCACAACAATATGTATTACAAGATTGTAAACTGTAAGTTAGTATCTACCAATTGAGGGATACGACTTCTTAGAACCCATATGACAATGATAATACCAAATTCATCTTCACAAAGTAAGAACTTTTAAAATTAAATCCTTTATGTAATTGAAATTGCGGAATTCTTTCAATCTTCAAAATCATAATAATATGTTTAGTTACAAGCTATGCATATGTTACAAATTCAAATGATTCGAGTGAAATATTACCCCTGTAGAACCTGGGATGGGGGGGGGGGTAGCAAAGTAACAAATTTAGCTGACAATGCACATAATTACACACTCTATATACAAATTGATAATATCATATATACACAAGCATATACCAGTTCCATTTGTTGAGTTTTGTTCAAGTGAAAAACAACATGAATTTATACAAGCCAACAATTGACAACATTGTGTTTGATAAAGGATGAATTAGGTGTAATCTATAGTGTCTTTAAGTGTGGTAAATCTCATGTTATGACAGTTTGACTTCTGACGTGTTTGTTCTCCTTTTACAAATTGTCTTGCTTTTTTAATCCTTGCTTGTTTTATGTGCTATTGTCCTTTGTATGTCTCCTATTATTATCTATTTGTGGTTTTATTAAGCTGATTGCATTCTGTTCTTGTTTTTGTTGATTGTCTTTCAGTGTCATTCTTCACATTCATGTAGAATTGTCTGTTTGATGGTATTTCTTGTATTTTCTCCTGATGGTTTTCATTCGATCTGTTGATAATGTTTTATTTGTTTTTAGATTAATTTAATATTGCCTCTTTGCGACTTTGCGAGTGTGTGTTGTAAGTATAAATATGACGATAAGAGAATCAATAGCAATATACTTGTCAACATATAGCAATAACAATATCAAATTTACAATTGGGACATAAATATCTTGTTAAATCATTATGTGACAAGTTATTATGTGACAGTAACAAACATAGAAATGCACTAACAATTATTTGAATAGTTTTCATTGAAAACTCAACAACAATTGATATTTATGCATCTTTAACATCCTATGGTAAAAGGACACATATTAGTACATGTTATTAGGAGTGACGCATATCAATCTACATATAATACATGTTATTTAGGAGTGAGGCATAGCAATCTATATATAGTACATGTTACTTAAAAGTGAGGCATAGCAATCTATATATGTCCGCAGGGAAACAATTTGCAAACATGTTGACCACATATATTCAAGTGCTGCACTAGTGAACTTTGTGTATTACCCCTTTGATCATGTGACAATGTCACGAGCATCATGAACGTCCAATAATAACAACGAAAACAGATCACGACCCTGCCTTCTGGTGAAAGAAAAGATCCATCGATTTACAGTTAACACAAAAACGAGCGCTGTACCCATTAACATATACAATTTATATGTATAGAATAAAAAAATCCGTCAAAATGCTGTATTATATTTTGCCGAACACATGACATGAACTGAATATTATACCTTCTCACCGGTAAATTGAAAAAGAGCTATGTCATCAATTGACATTGACAGGAGCATAAATGACGTCATTATTTGATCTAAGGTGACAATACGGTGATGTCACAGTTAAAAGTATGTAAACCAATAAAAAATATATAAGTACTGGAGTAAAAAATGTCATATAACGTGCCGTTATAATATAGGTGAGGTTTATGAGAGATTGTATCAAATCACCGGCTTATTTTGTGCAAGACAAATTATGACTTTTCGAATAAAATTAGTGAATGACGTCTTGTAAAAAGTACAGTTGGAAATTTGACGATTTTTTTTTTAAATGTCAACAATTTTTTTTCTGAGCCACTTTTTAAAATTTATTTCTTTTGTACTGCGACCCACAACTTCCAGCGGTTAAAAATTACTGTTATTTCGTCCAGCTTGAGACCAAGCATTTGAAAATCATATGTAAATTCTCCATTTCATTCCCAATTTGGCTAATAATAATTTACATATGTTACGTGGTGAATAAATGCACAAGTGATATATTTTTGTAAAAAAACATAAAAAGCAAAGAGTTCTTTTTCAATTTGAAATCAGCTCAAATATCTTAGATAGCTCTTTCCACTTCATTGAAATACCTACGTTATAGGTCTACGGCCATTATAAATATTTTACTGTTTCAGTGCGGGGATCGACTGTAGGCGTCAGAATCTGACTCTCTTTCCACTTCATTGAAATACCTATGTTATAGGTCTACGTTATAAATATTTTACTCTTTCAGTGCTAAATATGTTACTCTTTCAGTGTGGGTATCTACTTTAGACGTCATAATCTGACGTCTGAAGTCGTCAGATTCTGACGTCTAAAGTTGACCCCCGCGCTGAACAGTTAATCCTTTCACCAATGAGCGCGGTTATAATCACTTGTAATCCATTTTGTTAACATATTAAATCACTGTTTCGGGACTAAAATGTGTCTCCTTTTTTTGTTCCAAATTATAAAGAAATTAGAGTAATTTTCAATAACTTGAAGTTGTGGATCACGGCAGCGAGACACAATCTGAATTGGGGAAAAATTTAAATAAGATATCGTGGCTGGTAAACGGTTGAATACACTTGAATAAGCTCCATAATCAGGGCAGACTAAATGCATACAGATACCATAACACAACAGAAGATGAAAATATATTCACAGCAATGTGTTCACGGACTTCACTGTATGTGATGTCGACCTGACAACAGAATTATACACCGGGAATAAAATATAATGTCACAAGATCTTGAATTGTTAAGTTTGGCCACTACTTACTTGATAATGGCGTATCTTGAATTGTTAAGCTTGATCACTACTCACTCGGTACTGGAGTATAATGAATTGTTAAGTTTGACGACTACTTACTCGATAATGATGTACCTTGAATTGTACAGTTTGACGACTACTCACTCGTTAATGTTGTATCTTGAATTGTTAAGTTTGACTATTACTTACTCATTAATGTCGTATCTTGATCAGTTAAGTTTGACCACTACTTACTCATTAATGGAGTTTCTTGAACTGCTAAGTTCAATTTTTACTCGTTAATAGCACATCTTGAATTGTTAAGTTTGTCCATTACTTACTCGTTAATGACACACCTTCTTTATTAAGCAATTTTAACCCCAATTATGATGCATCATTTTCCTTCACAGTGTATATCAATTAAAAATCTAATAGAAAACATCAAAAGACACCTCAAGACGACTTGATTTTGGTGGAATATACCATTTCCCATTGAATCATTATATTGTCTGAATTGCTGCTTGATTCCTACCACAAGATGAATATGAATGCGACCATTTTATTGAAAAACGAAATGAAAACACATGACTCCCTGTTTTGATGAAATATTCAAGTTTTCATATTCGATGAATTATGTTCAAAGTATGTCATGTGCCGCATAAAAGCAAATGATGATTGGATTCGTTCATAAAAGCGATAGGAATTGGTAGATTCCTTTAGAGTCCTGAAATTATGAACAGGGTAAACTGGGTTAACCTTTAAATTGTTTATCATCAATAAGATTATAATTATGCTGGTTCGACATCACCAGTCATTTCATCACATGTTTTGACCATCAGCCGTCGTTCTATCCTGGGTTTTGATCATAAGCATGTCGTTCAATGCAGGTTTTGACCATCACCAGTCTTACCATCTTCCATTCCAGCATTTTGTTCCATTGCAGCTTTTCACCATCAGCCATTCCATCGCGGGTTTTGACCATCAGCACGGCGTTTCATCGCGGGTTTTGATTAGTACGCTAATTTGACATCAGATTCCACCTTAATGAGTCCAGCAGTGGGGTCGTACGTCCCCGCCAAGTAATACACATCATCAAAATCCACCTCCAGGTGCGGCAGTGTGGTACCGGGCGGTACCTTATGGTTATGGTACGCCTTGTACTGCGTAAACGAGATCACTTGACACTTGTGTGAGATTGTCTGCACGTCATTTTCATCCTCGTGTGGAGACTGGTACAGCGCTCCCTGCAACCACACAACATAAAAAGGATCACTGTAAGATTCAGAGATTGTATATAAAAAGTATTGTATATAAAACATGTAGCAAATATATTGTCTGTAAGTACAACATTCATTTACGCAACAATGACAGATCCCGTGGAGGGAAGATGGAGGTACATTGTTCACATTTTCCTGGGGCCGTATTATCGAAAAAGATAAGAATTGTCTAAGAATTGCATAAGTAGACTAAGAATTTGCGTAACTTTGAGAATTGTAGTACTATTCGCGAAATAGTTGATATAAAAAATAGTGTATATATCACGTCAGCTTCAGGTGCAGTAACTTTACAAAACACATTGTATTTTGTGCCAAAACAGCATAAGAAAAGTCGTGTTTGCAGCTAAGCAATACACACATGTAAAACTTACATTTATTTGAACATTATGCAAAAAATCGTCAGTACAAATTGATGCTTTTCATTAAGATATACGACATGGAAGTTTTCAGGCGAGAGAAGTTGTCAGCATAGCCTGGGCATAGGCCTATAATCTGCACTGACATGACTGATAGACTAGCTATGTGACTTCATAGTAATAAGACGTTATTGGCGTTGTTGACGGAATAAAGAAAATAAATTGAGCAGGGAAGAATGTTATTAGCTTTTCAAGAATAGCAGCTTCTCAGTTCCGCAACTTCTTAACTTAACTCAAAAAATAATGTTCTTATCTTGGCAATGTACGAGAATACGGCCCCTGACCCTGTGAAGACCGATCATATTCTCACCTTGATATCTGCCAATCTCTTCCCACCCTTTGTTTCCTCAGGATGATAATACCACTTGACCCTGACCACCATGTTTCCTCCCCAGCCCTGCCACAAACTGATAACCCGGCCCACGTACGGCAGGTTGGGTCGGCCCGTCGACAGGAAGATTGCAGAATCACCAATCTGTTAAACAAATAGAATTATCTAATTAATGATTTAAATACCAAGTTAAGACTTCATGATTTGTTAAGACTTCATGATTTGTAACATTTTTTGGATAATAGTAAACAAATGTAACAATTTAAACCCGCCTAAAATTCGAGTGGCTGTAACAAGACACAACGCCAAAGTTAATCTCACCAGTCCAAAGGAAGATTATTTCAGATCACACTTGCTTGAGCATTCATTACAGCTAAATCTGCACCTAAAAGTCGACTTTCACATAAATATCTTTAGGTTAATGTATACTAACCCTTATAGTCTCTTTGCCTCTCTGTATGGCCTTGAAGTATACTTTCTTAGCTCTTCCTTTTTGCCCAGGTCGTTTTGTGCTGGGGCCGAGCCAACGCCACAACTGTCGTGCCAATAGGAAAGCTAAAACAAGTAAAAGATAAGGTAACTCCTGGCCAAAACGTGGGACAACTAGTCTTCCAGTTCTGTCTTAAGATTGGTCTAGTTGAAGAAAGTTCACTGAAATGCTTGTGACTGAGATAAAAGGATAGTGATACACGAAAAAGTATACTTTTCTTTGATGGGGATTCTGGCATATATGCCTACATAGTCAATATTTAATCCAAATATAATTCGTATAAGTAATATATACAAAACTATACAAAACCATTAACTCTTTAAGTGCTTCATTACTACTTAACATTTTCCTTTCATTTGAAGTTGGCATTGCTCACGCAATTGCCAACTTCAAATGAAAGGAAAATACCTCCTCACTTAAAAATTAAACCTGCTAAATTTCACAATGGGGGCTTTACTCAAGATTTATAGATGCATGTTTGTTCAATTTCTGTCAAATTTTAGTTGTGGAAAAACAGTATAAATGCGCTTAAAAGCGTCGCCCGCACTCAAAGGGTAAATAGAAATAATTCCATAATGTTAACAACGACGTATACCATACACTGATTCATCAGTGAGTCACAGTGAACATATACACCCACTGATATATTTCGTGACATTTGCTAATAATCAACACCAGGGGTCTCTGTCGTTTGTTACATCAACACTTGTCAACCAGGAGTCAGCAATTCAATAATCACATGAGTCCTGAGTGAGATTGTGATTGGCCAGTTGTGTTTTTAAGCGCATTTGTCAAAACTTGAGAATCTGTACACGCAGTGCGCGCCATACAAGCTGGATATTAACCAGAGAGTATCAAAGAGTGTGCCACTTTCAATTTTATTTATAAAGATTTAGTGAGTTTTTAAATTATGAACTAAGCACCATTTTTACAATATACAGTATTCGGCCAAGATAATGTTTATCTCATTTTCAGAAGCGTCAGTGCTAATAACATGAATTGTGTTAGTTTGCACTCTGTGAGGCCACCATTTTGAAAGTATTGGGGGCTTTTCACACATCTAAACGCGACAGTACAAACAGTGGCTGTGAAAACTGTGACCCCTGGTGGTGATTATTAGCTAGTCAGGGTATGAAGGCTAGTGTCGGAAGCATAGACACAGGGACACGATTAAACGCATGAAGGACAATTAAATGTCAAAGTCAGATAGCTCATATATTACAGTATAAAAACCACTAATATTACGAGCAATTTAATTGTATTAGACTGATTACAGTATAAAAACAAATAATATAACGAGCAATTTATTTGTATTAGACTGAAATCAGGGGCTTAAAACATGGGACAAATTCCTTCATCAGAAGGGTATTTAGAAAGTGGGTTCACTGCAAACAGGAGACGTCGGCCCAATGTTGCACTACCATTTGTAACAAGCATAGCATTGGGTACCAATACCACATGTATGTGCATCACATGGCATAAATAAATTTGCAAAATAGTACAAATAAATACATTTAAAAAATGGCATAATAACTCAAAATAACTACCTTCAGAGCTTTTATATGTTATAGAATATATACTAGAGCCTGACGGCACTGAAGTAGAGCTTGGGCTGACCTTCAGGATCATTATGCAACAAATGTGTTAACTACAAAGCATATGACTGATCCAATAAAATATAATGTAGTATACAATAGGCCACTATGTTTTTTCCTCTGTATTAGATGAGCGCGGGCCTTAGATTTATTATAAGTCGGGCCTTAGATTTAGGCTGGGCATTACCAAACATTTAAAAAAAAAAAACATTTCTCCAGCAAAAACAATCATTTCTCCAGCTATGTTTTTTATTCAGGTCAATTTTTTTTTATGTGACTGCCCTCATTAACTTTTCCAAAAATAGGCTCAATGTTTTTTTTTCAATTTTTTTTTTCGCCCTCCCTTTTTCCAATTTGCTCGGTCTCTCATTGCATCATGCCTGAGCATATATTATGTAAATGAGGCTTGACCCTTGGCCTGGGCAAGCACAAGAAGTCACGTGGTGTCTTGTGTAAAATGTTTACATCTGTTTTTTTTGGCTAAGGGGGCCCCTATTCAATCTCCACGGAGGGTGCTGGGGTTTTTTTTTTGAAATACTTTCTGGCAGATTCTGCGTGAAATAAATAATTTACTTCGAGAACTGTTCTATATAGGCCTACTATGCACGCTGCCTGAGACGGCAAACACATTATGACGTCACCACTGTCTCAGCCAATCACAGTCTGCACAGCAGTGGTCACGCGACTGGGTCATGCACTATGTAATCACCCTGCATGTCATGAACACAATGCCCACGTGCTACTGCACTGTCGATTGAAAATATCGTCACTTCAGATGTCATTATTATTTGTAGGGTTCATCACAGTTTATATATACGGCAAAACATCTTTTGCATTACACATCCGTTTGGAAATTGTGTGTTATGCTGTGAATATTGCAAATATCATGCGCGGATCTAGTCCCATCCGTGACCCATTGCATTCTGGGCAGGCCAGAGCAAATTAGGGTCACATGCCCATCCATACTCTTGTACTCAAAAGCAACATTTCACAATCTGCTCATTACACAAAAAATACGCAAGATTTGTCAATGAAACGAAGGCATTTAACGTCTGTGCATCCAAGCAACTTATATTTTTACTTCAACGTATTTTTACTGTCAAAACAGCGTCGTAATCGCCGTTTGTTTTTGACCAGCGCGGAGATTTGCGCGTTGGTGCCTTTGATCAGTATGTGAAAAATGCAAGTCACGATAAGAAAATATTGACTTCCGTTATGGTTGGATTCTAGGCCCTCGCTCGCGGGCCAGGAACTAGGCCTAGATCTCTAGGCTAGCGCGGATCCAGAGGGAGGGGGGGGGGAACGCACGCCTCCGAGCCATCATACACTGCCCTGGTTCACAGTCATACATGTATACATATATTAGGCTTATCCAGCACAACAATGTTGGCACTTGGTTGGTGTAGACTACGCCTGGTGACTGAAAAGTCTACATTCATTCATTATGTGAATACCAAACTCTGATTCGCATTTTATATTACCGTGAACTGTCAACAAGAGTTGGTTTGATTCTGTTCCAGTCATGAACGTTCTCATAGTTTATTTGAAAATATGACGTCGCATTCACAATAAAAGTGGTTTATTATGGTTATTGTAATAGAATAATTCACATATTGAGAGACAATTGCCACAGGTTGATTATTATTCTCTACATGCGCCAATGTAGCGTTTTGACCTGGGCCCCGTTTTATCAAGCTGAAAAGATCTTATTAATTCTCGTGACCTTGGCCTGCCACTTATGAGAATATAGAACCTCGTTGATTTTCCTCGTATGTCCCCCTCTTTAACATGTATAGGGAGGATACGAGCACTCCGACCCAGTCGTTGAATCTTAACGATCCTCATATGCAAATGACCCATTAATACGAGCTCGTATCTTTTCAGATTGATAAAACGTGGCCCAGGATGGCTCTAGGTGGGCAAGTATGCCACGGCGGGTCACGCGTGACGTCACCGAACTGACCTCATTTATCAACTGGACAAGGAGGATGACCTGTACACTTAAATGACTGGGCCACATGATGGCTGACATTCACTTGTATTGACAGAAGTACAGATATTTAACCGTGTTTATCTGAGCATCAAAAGACAAATCTCAAAATCGGCCTTCGTGATGCAATAAAAAAAATACTTTTTAACAGACACATGGTGTTAGATATGTTCTCAGTTCAGCGAATTTAGCGTCATTGTCGTGAAATTAATCGACATTAAAATACATTAACACAGCCTAGAGTGAAATAGTAGAGATTTCCAATCTCTACTAATAATATGAAATGGGCATTGCCCAGGAAGCCCACTGCCCAATATATATATAATGTTCCATTCAACTTGCAGCAATTCACGCCTCAAGGTGAATAAAATGGCCTCCAGGTGAATAGAAAAGAGAAAAAACACATGATTGTTTAAAGCTTAAGACAACATTGAGTGAGCATCTCGTTGTTTGCTGGATAATACTTAACGGAAACAACACAGAACTTTTTTTACAAGACCAAAATACATTTAGCCCTGGTTATACGTACGGTTAGTAGTCAGCAAGCAGTCACAATGCATTCTCATACTCAAAACTATGGCTATTCGCTGTGATCAATTTAAAAGGTGGCCTTGGAGACCATGAAATCTTATGTGAGCAACTTAAATAAACAATTCTCACTCACACAAAACATGTTGTGTGTCTTAATTTATCATCTGGATTGGATTTAAATCTGGTGGTGAAGTAAGCAATGACAATGTAGGCATTGTACTTATATACCACTAAAACCTTTATGTAAGTATGATAACACATTGTGACTGCAAATCGGGTAAACTAAAAAGAAAATAAAAAACACACCATTGGCCATCTTAGCAGGTGGCCTACCTGCAATCTTGCTCTTTCCATCTGAGGGCAGCCTGCGGCGCCTTTGACATCGTGGACCATTATCGGCCTCTCCGTCATCGTCGTCATCATCGTCGTCGTCATCATCATCATCCGTGTCTGAATCTGTGTCTTGCCAGTGTAGTCTTGCGGGTTTGGCAGACTCCAGGGCGGCGGCGTTACGCTGGTCCTGACTGGTCCTGATCTTAAGGGTGATTCTCCCGGGTTTAGGAGGCTCCTCTTTCACAGTAATTCTCGTCGGTTTAGGTGGCTCCTCTTTTAGAGTGATCCTCGTCGGGGTATCCTTCTCCTCTTCACTATCCTCGCTCTCCTCCCTCAGTTGTCTGTCTACTTCCTGTATGCATGTGCTGTCCATGCTGTCCCGTCTTCCAGTCTCCTCCGCCTTGGGTTTTGGCGGTCTCCCCACTTTCCTGCGCCTCTCCACCTTCTGTCGCTCTAGACTACTACTGGGGGTCTTCTCACAGCTTGACATTCGCCTTTCACGGTAATCATGAGTGTACTCTGTAGAGGTTGTTGTACGTCGTCGCTTACCAACCATCATCAAGGAGGGTATCCTCTCCAGGTCTGTATAATCAAATTGATATTGTAAATAACACATGGTTTAAACATAATTTATTTTTCGAAAGGATTACAAATAGCATGACCTGCCACGAGTTGTTCTCCTTGTGATAACAGAAGGTACAATATACAAAATATAAAGTCGAAACGTCGAAGAATAATACATTGAAAAATATTACAAAATGCGACGAAATGAGTAATGAGATGAGTAATGAGTTGCTACTGCTAACAAGTTGTGATGAGGATGGTTTAAAGTTGCTTATTAAAATCTGCCACAAAAACATATGAAAACATGCAACATTGCAAATAATGGATGATATTGTAGATAATGGCCTATACATACAACATCGTTGGGCAGCTGAGATAAGCTGATCTGAGCACCCCAATCACGCCATCAACCCCGAGCTTTTAGGACTGGATGTCATGACGAGTGGTGAGATCAGACCATTTGCCAAACCCAACGCTGTTTTATGAAATTTCCCATGAAATTCCATATCAAAATTTGCAAAATAAAACTAATCAGCTCTGTGACAGTGGAGTATTAAGTGTGCTGTATTCAGATATATGTGGATTACTTGGAAAGAGACTTCTAAAATAATAGCCTTACATCGGGAGGTATATATATATGTAGATTACTTGGAATATATGCATACGGCATCGTTAGTACGGCGAAATGGACTCATCTCAGCACAAGTCACCACACCTTTAGGCGAGGGCTTGATGTAGTGACGAGTGCTGAGATCAGTCCATCTTGCCGTACCCAGCCATGCAGTATGCATTTTCTTGTACGAATATCTATCTGAAACGTCAAAATCCAACTGAGCAGTAAAGTTTAAGGAGAAAGTGTGAGATGGGATGATCTCACCATACGTCTTGTGGCGAAAGCCAACAGCCTGAGTGAGAGACTTCTATAATAATTTACCTTGTAATGGGAACTCCTGTGGCAGCATACGGATATGTTCCAGAGGGATGACTCCTGAATCTTCATCATCAAACTCCACACAGATGAAATCTGACTCACTGCGGGAGCCTGATCCACACCCTCCTGGTGTAGGGGTACCGGGGCGGGACACCTTCCCCGGGTACAGGCAGCTGAACTGCTGGCTCCAGTAAGCACAGATTCTCATATCCTCACGAAGTTGGCGTGGACTTGTGGGCGCTACATCCAGAACCTGGAGCAAACAGATCATCGTTGGACTAAAGTGTTGGCCTAAGGCATGTTTGTACATTTATCATACAGACACGAGTTTTCATCTTTCAAATATGTTTTTTTTTGTGATTTCTTCTATGGATGTGGAATAATTTTCTGGAATGCTGGAATGTTAAAAAAAAAAATTGTTTCTTGCAAACTGCCGAGACCGGGAAACGAACCCCAAACTCTAGCGTGACAGGCATTGGTGCTAACCACTATGGTAACATTAACCCAATTCATTTTTTACAGAAATGACATCAGCCAGTTCTAGTTTTGCTTTAGTGTGCGTTAACATAACTCATTTATTGTTGCATTACTAACATTCTACATTTAATTGAAACTGGCATTTCTCACGTAGTATCCAGATAAAAAATTGATGTGACTGTTTCTGGCTCGAAAAACATAACAATTATTCCTGGCATTAGCCTGCGCTGGGTTCTTCCCCTTCCCCCTAATAATAATTATACTCGGTTAAACTTCTTTCTTACAAATCTACAAAGCAACGATGGACACTTCTAGGCATTTGTACTCACAGCCTCCTGAAGTATTTCTTCTTGTGACAGGATATGTGGTCTACTCCCTCTCTCACCATCAATCACTATACCATAACTGGAAAGTAGCAAGGAACATGTAAAGTAACCTCCAGTAATGGGTGCTGTACTCCTTTGTGTTCACCCAGCGCCAAACCGGAACAGAAATATATATCCCGCTATATCTTGAATGTACATTATATTCGGAGCGTTATTATTAAAATGCCGTTAAATATAACTATAATATATATTTAGAGTAAAATTTTAATATTTTAAATTTTGGTAGTGTGTATCTGGTTGTTCTTTCTCTGCTCACGAGTGTGTTGAACTAGGACAGGCCCAGGGCGAATTGGAAAAGGATACATTTTATAGTGGCACATTTTACAGTTTGCAAGATTGCAGACAACCCAGAACAATTAGAAGATTACCATGTAGACCAGTTTTTAGTCGTTTGCGGCTAGAACAGCAATTCCTGTTATAAATGATAAAAAATAATTGTGAAGTTTATTTCCAACATGCATGGTAATGGTAATGTATACATATCCAACTTACACATCTGGTGGTTGTATCTCCCGGACTTCCGCCTCATAAAACAACCCTTGCTGTAGGTACAGGACTCTGAGACCACTGTGAAGAATATCTGGTGTGATGTCACATGATCGTAATTCTGAAAAGAAAAACACGAATAAGATAGGAATGATAAATACACAATCCCAGGGTTGAGTAACTCGAGTAACTAGCCTGAAAACAAGACTATGGATAAAACTCCAATGAGACACTCACCCAACGCTGTTTCAATGTTAGACCAACGTCTGCGACGCTGGCCCAACATTAAACCACCATTGAGTGAGTGTGCAATATTTGCGGGGAAAGACCTCCTGTCAATACACCTGTTTCAAACAGTGGGGGTCGGCTGTTTCGTGGTCCTCACAGTAAAAAATCAGTTAGCTTTCAAACCCAACACTCAACTAAGAACATTGGGGGGATAATTAACTTATAGATGTCGTTAAAGTATATGACTTGCTATGATTTGGTAACTTGCTCTTAATGCGACGGTTGGTATGAAACGCATATACTATTATCGTGGAATACCCATGGGCACTATTGCATTCTGGGGAACGCATGTCCTGTGCATCTTAACAGTTGACTATATCTTTAAAATGTGGTTTACATATTATTTTTACTGACCTGGTATGGGTGTGGGGGATATGACATGTGACACTCTCCACGTGTTGAGGGGCGTATTGTCACCGTCACTGGTACTGTCACTGTCAGTGTCTGTGTCAGTCATACTGAGACGGTCACTGAGTCTTACTGCACCAGCTCCCCCCTGAAGAAAATAAAAACATAACAGATTAAAAAAGACACTCATAAAAACACAATTAAATCTTAGAATAAAAAGGTGACACAAATGCGATATGTTACTTTTTGTTTATCAAAGCAGAATATTTCAATTATTCTGAACAAAACACAAAAGTAAGGCTATTCCTTTATTGTCCAGAATGAGCAATAGTAGAAACTGCTAAAGACTATGCCTCAAAGTTTTAATGTGAGGCCATTCTTGCAGTGTTCTAGCTACAGACCAAATAATCACAGTGTTTGTAAGGAGACCACAAATGCTCTTTAAGCTATGGCAAATAAGTGACATTTTGACCATGTTGTATGAGTTGCCATTTGGATGTAAAATTAACATCGCAACATATTTCTGTTAAAATCCAACAAATTGCTGGAACTTTAGCAGATAATTACACTTAAATCTGGCAAAAGAAACACTATAACCATAGGGCTCAAACCACAAAGTCAGGCTCTTAATTAACTCACTATTATTATATTCTACTAGCATCAACCCATGTCCCAGATGACTCTAGAAGCACTCAAAGCTCTAAGTCAGGCTCCAAATTCACAAATCGCCCTCAAACATACGCTTTTTTATATTCAATCACTCGTCTCCTTGGATATGGAAGGGTGTATCCACCACTTCACAAAGTGGTAGATGCACCCTTCCATATCCAAAGAGACGAAGTTAGTAGTGCATATACTGACCCCTCCCGGCAGCTGTCTCAATACTATAAATCAATGTGTAACCCTTTCAGTGTGGGGACCGACTTTAGACGGCAGAATGTGACGTCCATAGACAGAATATTCTGACGTCTAAAGTCGACCCGCTCTAAATTGTCAAGCATACGCTATTATATGCGATAAAGGGTTCGTACATGTTAGGGGTAATCAAATTCCAGGACAGATTCCAAATTAGTCCAAGTTTTCCAGGTAATAAAGTAAAACTGGATGACATTATTCAAAAGCGCTCCTTTATTTTTAATGAAAATGTGAGCACGAATTAATGATTTTTTTTCAAATTTATTGCAAGTAAGTCTTATATTTTGGACAATACCATATACCAGATTGGGATATCATTTTGTAGGCAAACTAAACGTTATAATTTGTGCTTTATCAGTGTAAATGTTTCAGAGTTTTTATTTATCCCAGATATTCAGGACGTTTCCAGGACAGTAGACTACTTTCAAGGTTTGGAATTGTAAATGGTCAAATTCCATGATTCCCAGGATGCGTACGAGTCCTATGAAGGTAGTATTGCTTATACTGACCCCGCCCGGCAGCTGTCTGATCTTGCTCTTCAGGGCGAGACTTGTCACCTGAGGTGGGTTCATCTTTACCATCTCCCCGCTACTATGGTGACTGCTGCTGCTGCTGTTGCTGCTGCTGGTGATGGTATCTCCGCAGACGCTGCTGCAGCTGCTACTGCTGCTACTAGGGCACGGGGCGTATGTGGTGGAGGGGGTGACTGCGGTGTAGTCATGACGACTGATTCCACCCCCTGTAGGGCTGACACAGGGGTCGTTCAGGAAGATCCTCTCACTCCGTCTTCTCTGCCACTCGTTAATAGCGAACTGCGGTACAGGACTGGGCGATCTCTGCAAAAAAACACGAAAACCGAGTGTCAGTAGTGAACTGAGGTACAGGGCTATGGGATCTCTGTAAAAAAAAAACCAGAGTGAGTCAAAAGGAATTGAGGTACAGGGCTGTGGGTACTCTGCATGAAAAGAAAACAGAGAAAAACCTGAACTGAGGTACAGAGTGTTCTCTATAAGAAGAGAAAAATAAAGATCTGAGGTACAGGGCTGAGAGTTCTCTGTAAGAAGAGACAAATAAAGAGCTGAGGTACAGGGCTGAGAGTTCTCTGTAAGAAGAGAAAAATAAAGAACTGAGGTACAGGGCTGAGAGTTCTCTGTAAGAAAAGAAGAACAAAGAACTGAGGTACAGGGCTGAGAGTTCTCTGTAAGAAAAGAAAAGTAGAGAGAAGCCTGAACTGAGGTACAGGGCTGAGAGTTCTCTGTAAGAAAAGAAAAGTAGAGAGAAGCCTGAACTGAGGTACAGGGCTGAGAGTTCTCTGTAAGAAAAGAAAAGTAGAGAGAAGCCTGAACTGAGGTACAGGGCTGAGAGTTCTTTTAGCAGTGATATATGTTAGGACTGACAATTCACAAAGTTTCATCACATTGAATTGAATAGATCGGAGCAGTAGCCAAATGAATTAATGGGGCTTTAGGCCACATTTGTACACATATTCTAGTGTATATAGGCGAGTAAACATGGAGAAGTTTCGGCGGTTTAAGTTCTCTACTGGAATCAAACCACAGAGAAACCAGGTTAAACACACTGATGTCATGTGAGGTACCCACTACACAGAGCACTGTGCTGCCTGTTCCGACCAGACACAGACGGCACGCGTGTATCAAAATGCGGACAGCTCTCCCAGCAAACACGAAGACTCGACCCAATGTTGTTTCAATGTTGGTCCAGCGCCGTTGGCGGTGGGCCAATATTGAAACAGCATTGGGTCAAATGCTCGCGTTTGCTGGGATCCACACAGGTGTCTGTCTATACCCACCCCTCCGCCACCATAATATTCTACTTTTAGCAAAAAAGCCGGCCAATCACAAGCTTACTACAATACTTGAAATTGAGAGTAGGGGAAATATGACGTCAACCATCTGCACATTTTAACATGCGAAGGAGCAGTGTCTAGGGTGAGCAGTGTAGGTACCCACCTGATTTTGAGGTTTGATTTTCTTCATGGCAGGTGTCACTGTCTTTAGCTTCAGGAAGGCCATGTTCTTATTCTGCTTCGCCACCAGCGTCTCTGTGTAACACATCAATAATGTAATACTCAGATAAATATAATAAAACTCTGTGTCAACAATATCTAACATCACCAGCGTCTCTGTGTAACACATCAATAATGTAATACTCAGATAAACACAGCGTCTCTGTGTAACACATCAATAATGTAATACTCAGATAAAGATGATAAAACTCTGCGTCAACAGTGTCTAACATCAACTATGTAATGATCACATAAACATATAATAAAATAATAAAAATACTAAACCTGCCATCTTTAACCCTTACGACGCTGAATTATTTTATTTCACTCACTTGAAGTTCTGGATCGCGTCAGCGAGACACAACTTCAAGTGGGTGAAAATTCAAATCTTTAACCCTTACGACGCCGAATTATTTTTGCAAAAACCAAGGAAACCAAAGAGTTTCTTCAATTTGAAATAAAGGTCTTAGTTAGCTCTTTCCGGTTCATTTGAACATATATGATATTGGTCTGCGACTGTTATAAATATGTTTACTCTTACAGTGCGGGAATCGACTTTAGACGTCAGAAAAGACGTCAGATTCTGACGTCTAAAGTCGATCCCGCGCTGAAAGGCTTTATCAAAAACACGTAATTGTACAACATAAACGTAGCCCATTGGTATCACCATTTTTTTGTTTTTTACTCACCGGTGACTCTATTATTGGCCGAGTATTTTTTGGGTCTCCCTGGTTTCCTTTTCTTGACGGGAGCATGATTATCAGGTTCTCCTATAAATAAACACACACATGTACAGGGTTTAAAATAAACTAATGACTAGAAGTATTATAGTATTCACCTATATTAAAGTCTCCACCTACCACAATTAAAAGTGCGGTGGAGACAAGGATTTAAGGCGGTATCGTTTGAAGGAAGCGGTCATATGAAGATTAGGGGTAATTCGTGAGTGTTCAGAAACAAAATGTGAAACATCAACCAGGGTAATCCAAAATGTTTAAAAAATTTTCGGGAAGATATGATTGGCGACTGCAGAGCGTTAATGTGGATTTGTAAAGAAGAACCAGGGCGGCCATCTTGGATATACAAAAATTAGCCGAATTTAAAACTTAAAGGCTCGTGCCCAGGCAAATGGCATGTCTTTGTTTTAGCTCTGCTATATCATTTTGGGTGTTTGAATGAGTGAAGGAAACGTTCCGATAGATTACAACTTTTAGAAACATGCGTTGGCAACGTAAGCGGGTTTCGAAAAAGACGAATTATGACAAAATGTCGGTCATTACATTTTTGTCTTTTGGATCCACCCGTTTTTCAATGCCATGTTTTCCGTTTGCCAAGATTGCCAGGAGGGCTGTATCGAGTCAACGATTTGATTATTTTCTTCTAAAGATAATTTACTAGCCGTAATCTATGACAAAAAGTTCCTAACTTGTACTAGGATAAGTATGTAAGGTCCCAGATCGTCAAATACATTGCTAGTTTAACTACAATGTCATCGGGAAATCCCCGTTTAACGGCTCTTTCCCAACGAGTCTCACTTTTCAGAACACAAAGGTTCAAAACACCTAAATTGGGCCAATTGACATATTTTTACATCTTTGCAGGACATCGTGAACATCGCCAAAATACACAGATTATATTCATGGGATGTTCGTGGCTGGTGTAGTGACAAAAAGGAAGGGATTCTCCTCAGTGTTCATGCTTTCAAAGAAAAAAACAAATCACCATTGGACCCTTCATCTAGACCCCCAGCGGCTTGGTGAAAGCCATTATAATAAAAAAATGGTTGTCAATAATTGTATTACCCTTCTGAAATACACACTTATCGGGTACATATCTTTTTCAAATGGAGGGTGGAGAAAGATAATATAGATTTACGATGATATCAGCCTAAATAACACAAATTTAAACTTGTCAACTTTTTTAAGCTCGGGGGCAGTTGGGCCTGTCACTTTAATTAGGATAATCCATCAGAGTGTTTAAAAAAATTGTGAAGATCATATAAAACTTGGCAACTCTGGATACTAGCATCATGTGTAAAGTATCTTTATTTTTAGACTTAAAATAAACCCAGCATCGCCTTGTATTTTGTTGTATAAAACATGTGAGGCATCTTTATTTTTAAACAACTGAGCCTGGTTTACCTTGTCTTCGTTTCTTTGATTTGAGGGCGGCGGAGGTGGCGGCGGCCACACTGCTTCTGTAAAGCTCCATCTGACTGGTGGCGTAGGTGGCCAGCATGTCCAGGCCTGCCGTCACCGCGCAACTACTCAATGCTGGAAACATGAAATATAACATGAACACATCACATCACACACACACAGTCACACATTCAGTCAGATAAAGTAGGTGGCATATCCAGCCCTTTTGTCACCGACCAGCTACTTAAGGCTGGAGCAGGCAACATGACATTAATGCTTACTAGCATGAGTAAACTGTACTGATTTGAATGTAATAAAATGCATAATTCTATAGATGACCGGGCAGCTACGCAATGCTGGAACATGACATGACATGAAAGCTTAACCAGGACAGCAACTCAATGCTGCAACAGGAAATATATCCTTTCCAAAACTAAATTGCCTAAATTTGCCAAAACATCGAAACTCTACATTTATTAGTATACAGGTATAGGGCCTAAAAAAATTTGTAGGTCAATCCCTTAATCAGACAATTCAATCGGACCCCCCTTTTTCCAAATTCTGGATCTGCTCCTGAATGGAAGCGTTATCTATTTTTCTAACTGTCACGCACCTATCAGAACACTCTTATAAAGAAAAAATAAATTATTCATCGGACAGAAATTACACTATTGTCGGTTTCTACTTCGTGTTACATAAAAATGATCATGGTATTCTAGGCCAAAAAATTGGCCATGGCTAATTTTTGTATATTTTATTTATTGCGTTGGTTGTGTTGATTCACACCTTATATTGACCCTTTAAGTGCTAGTCACGTCTAAAGCCGTTTTCAGCTTTTTTATAACTTTAATTGAGTGAGAATTATTCAGATTGGACAGAATGGATATTCAGATTGGAGAAAATGGAGGTAAATATTTTTAATTCTTGCTGATTGATGTCACGTTTTATCTTTGATATGTCTAATAGGTGGTACGGTACCTAATGTGGCAATAAGAAAATGAAAAATACCGTGCAAGCACTCAAACACCCCTCGGCTGATGCAGTGACTCAAAATGGCCACAAATCTGACATAACTGCTGTCAATATAGTATGCCTATAATAGAAAATATAATGATCAAATCAAGATGGTTATTTTGGATCGCACATGAAAACGGACAATGCCAAAAGACCCGCAAACCCTGAAAACCTATATATATGCCAAGTTTCAAGGCATTTATCTGAAGATAAGAACGATTTATTAAAACAGATAAAAGCAATATTGCCGCCGTAGCGTCGTTTTCAGTCGCACATGAAAGCGGACAATGCCGATAGACTCGCAGATCATGAGTTTCAAGGCATCATTGTAAATTCTAAAAAAAATAGTCGCTAACTGGCGGCCGTTTCGATTATCAGTGGAAAGTTAAAAATCTAATAAGGTCATCTCCGTAATCATAGGTAAACTCACATAAAAAATTGCAGTGATTATATAAATTTTTTCCAAGTTATCGAGCTAATAAGGAATTTTAAAAATTAATAAAACTAAGATGACAAATTTAGGTCAAAGGAAAAAACTTTAGTCGCCAGCTGGCGGCCATTTTGATTTTCGGGGAAAAGCTGAAAATCTAATCAGGTCTTTCTATAATCATAGGTAACTTCGAATAAAAAATAGAGATCCAATAATTATTTATCCAGTTATCGGGTTAACATGATTTTTTTTTAATTTTTGATCTTGCCTTTGACCTTGACTTTGCGTGAAAAAATCACCAGAGGGGTTGAATATTTGTATAAAATATGAATTTAATCTGTTGGACCATGTTGGCATAGTATCTAAAAGTGGCAGTGTGCGGCGGCGGCAGAGACGGTGCACGAAGGGGCCAAGGGGTAAAAACCGAATATAAGCGGGACCGATGGCTAAAGGGGTGTGACGTTTTTCTATTGGTAATAAATGTTTTGAATATCTGCATATTTATAGATGTGATGTATACTATAACCCGGTACATACGTGTTGCCTGCTGACTGACAGATGACCCGTTACAAGGTGTCTGAAGTTGTCGAACTTGGGTCGCGTCATAACCTGATGGCAGAAAAAAGATGAATTTAAGATTTTGTCGACGTTGAGGGGATGAGACATTTTCAATGTTGTCAATTTTGAAAATTTAAAATATATGAAGCTATATAGCCTACTGATCTTAACTAAAAATACGAAAAAGTCAAAAACCAATTTTAAAGCACCGAAAAAGAGTGAAATAGTTGTATTTCCAGTTCGTATATTGCCATGTAAACAAAACAAGTCAGCAATATACAGCACTTTATATCACATATTCCCACGTATCAGACGGTAAGATCAGAGCAGTCGCCGCTAATCGGTGTCTTATAGTCAGGACACGGGAGGACACACCTGCAGAGCTGATTGTCTACCCAACGCTGGGCCGATGCCATCAGCATGTGGCCCAATGCTGTGAGAACATTCAATCGTCCTTCAGGTATACAAATAGTTTGTTTGGGTTACTTCTGGATTCATTGAAATGTTGATAAAAAATATTTGTAAAAATATGAAAATTCTGAAAAAAATTGATGTCATCCCAAGAAGCTGCTTTAATTGATTTTTAATGCTCTCCATATAGTAGTGATTGGACATATGATTATGTAATGTGGTAGTGACTTATTGAGAATTATTTAACGTCAAAATAATTTTCAGACTTGTGAAAATTCTTCGTCATTTATAGCTTGTAATAGCTAAGTTGGTGAAGAAAATAAAACCAATTTGACACACGACATTGTTATTTCTAAAAATACAATATTATTGGATGTTATATTATAGCTATGTCATAGAGTTGACCTTTAATATTATGGAATGTTCTACTATAGCTATGTCATAGAGCTGACCTTTAATATTATGGGATGTTATACTATTGCTATGTCATAGAGCTGACCTTTAATATTATGGGATGTTATACTATTGCTATGTCATAGAGCTGACCATTAATATTATGGGGTGTTATACTATAGCTATGTCATAGAGCTGACCTTTAATATTATGGGATGTTATATTATAGCTATGTCATAGAGCTTACCTTTAATATTATGGGATGTTATACTATAGCTATGTCATAGAGCTGGCCTTTAATAGTATGGGATGTTATACTATAGCTATGTCATAGAGCTGACCTTTGACACGGGATCCATTAATGAGATGAACACTGCCATTGTCACTTGACGCTGTCTGTGACGTCATCTGATCACGTGACCAGCTCCCGCCATTGCTCATCTGACCAGATTGATTTTGATTTTCCAGGCATTTTTTCCGCGTGGAGACGAGGCGAGCTTTCTTCTTGGCAGCCTGTCGACAAAACAAATATATCCTTAATTATATTAATAAGTGTATGTCATTCATGAAGGGATATTCTAGGCATGACCTGCTGCCTTACTCTTTTCAGCCGTGACGTCAGTACAGTCACACAACATGTTGTGTTGACACCAGATACATCTATCGAGAAGATCAAGCATCGGGATGTGTTGCAAAAAAATTTTATACAGTATTTAATTTGTTGTTAAACATAATATGTTTTGCTTGGGCCAGTGCTTTTCCAGTTCTTTCTATTCAGTGCAAACACATTTGCCAGCTAGTAATTACAATTAATACACGGTGAATTAATCTTGGGCATCAAAGATAAAGACGAGAAGCTGATGCAATAAAAAAGCCAATTATGACTGTCATAAAGCATGTAAAGTGCGTCTCATAGTGGATGCGTAGATTCGTCATGCTGAACTACATCATTGTTCAAGCAATTATCTCACTCTTATTGTCACAGTCTGACGATTCATTTATCATATTAAACAACATGCAAATAACAGATGTCATTAATCTAACACGGAAAACAATTACGCGAATGGACAAGTTGCATTAGTTCCCATCCATTTGATTGACGCGCGAGGCATCTCTTGATATCTCATGACAAAAAAAAATAAAGGTAAATAACTCGATAATACCCAGCAAACACGACACATTGAACCGATGTTGGTTCAATGTTTGCCTGCCGTCTATGACGTCGGGAAACATTGAACCAACATTTGTTCAATATGTCGTGTTTGCTGGGTATGGTAAACTACTGAGAAAACGTCAAAATATTTAATCTCTGTAAGATCAAAGCTATTAAGGCGTGTCTGTTCTTTTCAATGTGAATTAAAGGAAAAACATTCAAATGGGAACGCCACATTGTCTGAATTTGTTTTAACTGGCCTTGATCAATCCTCTTCCTACCTTATCCTCACATTAAAAAACAATTCTGGAAGTCGGATTGTCACGTCGCCATCTTGGATTGGGGTGATTTGGCCCCCCCTACCACACATTTAACAACACATAAACAACATACTTGAGCATATAACTGGTGATTAAACGAAGCACTTTGTTTTCTTATTGTATAATATTAAAAATAGAGTCTACCGAACGTTGATTTAAAAGCTGAAATGATATTTTGCTCCACCAGTTTTTTACATGCCGCATGGTTTTCCCTTTTTTCGCCCACCTGTGACGTCACGCCGTCTTACAGAATGTAATCCGGCAAGACAGACAGACAGACAACCGGCAAAATAATGCCTCCGGCGAAAGAAGGCACAAAAACAACTCAATAGCAATTCCGTAAGTAGTAAAGGTTTAGAAAATTGACAAATAGGACCCATTAGTCCCCAAGTCCACTATATATTTGCTATCTCACCTCGACCAGAACCTTAGACTTTGCTCCCCGTCGCTTACTGGCTTGTAGCTGTTGTCTCTTCAGATCGGTCTGCCGCCGGCGGGCACGTCTCAGAGCACCACCTGGTGAGCCAACCGATAATTTCTGCTGTGCCCCACCTAGTGATTCAGCCGCGAACTTCTCAGATTCTGTGGATGATTCCGCCGTCTTTGCTTCGCTGATCACCACAGTGGTTGCCGTGGTTACTGGTGTGGTTGCTATGGTTACTGAGGACGCGGCACACCCTGATTCAGACGCTGTTTCAGATGCTTTAGAAGAAGTGCTGCGATAACTGCGAGACTTCCTGCGAGCACAAGGGGTGATGCGTGGTTTACTGCGAGAACAGAAAAGAAAACGTTATGGATTGGCACATGTTTAAATATTGTGTGACTCACACACATAGCTTAGATAGTATTAGCGAGAATGAAGTGTAACTGTCGATGATTCTAAAAAATCACGGAGTCGTCAAATTAGTATTAGAGGGTCCAGATAACACCCTCTAATACCAAGGTGACGAATTTACTCTTTTTTTTTACTGTGACTTGATTCAGATGTTGATTCACTTTCGATATAAAGCTGCTCGATATGTTCTAAATGATGTGACACTTCTTAGGACATTACTGTTTTATTTATCATCTGAATCACTTCTTAATTTTATGAAAGGTTAACATAAGTTTTAAGGTAAAGAAAACATGAAGCTAAAATCAAAAAGGCACAAAACATGCGATACTTAAATAACTTCAAAATGCATAAAAAAGACTGAAAATGCATCATTTCTGTAAACAATGAATAATATTGTATGTAAACCTTGAATTATCGCCCCTGTCACGTGACTTACTCTTTGTCTCGTTTTGGCTGCCATTTGGCCAACTCTCGTTGTTTCTCGCGGTATTTTCTCTGTAACTCGGCCAGTTTCATCCTCATTTCAAGCTCAGTGGGCTCCATAGCAGTGGGATCTGAAATTAAACATAAATATAAGACAACAGAATTTGACAGTGATAAAAATCAAGGACTTTTCAAGGATTTACAAAGTCAGAGAATGTGTGAAAATGTGTGAAAAAAACAGTTCAAACAAGGAAAGAAACATCACCAACAATGTCAGGAAAACATTTTTGCGGTGGGTAATTTTCATCGACTTGAAGTTATGGGTCGCGGTAGCGAGACACAACTTCAAGTGGGTGGAAACATAAATTAGATATAATTCGATGGGTAACGAGTTAAAAATCCATTACAGCATGACTGAACAATTTAGTCGTGAGTGATATTTTGTTCGTGGAAGGCGAGGGAAGAAGTGAATAATCAATTATGTTGTCTTCTCCGATATGAGATAAAATAACACTAAGAGGCACAGTGAACAGGTGAACACCTAGTAAACTAATGCTGGATTATTGTTGGGCCAGCATCAAAGACATTGGCCCAACGTTGAATCAGCATTGGGTTAACACCAGCTGTTTTCCGAAAGGGATCAACTAACACTGGCACACTGTGCACAATGAACTTCTGAATAACATCAATAAATTAGTTATATTAATGGAATATCTTCACGTAACATGCGCAATGGCATGCCAGCTTAAACTAATAAGCTGAGAGCGACCTTGTTGTGACGGATGATGTTATTTTTTTATTTCCGGGAGGCATCAACTAACACTGCCACAGAGTGTATAATGAGCATCTGAATGACATCAATAAATTAGTTATATTAATGGAATAACATATATATCTTCACGTAACATGAACAATGGCATCCCAGCTCAAACTAATGAGCTGAGAGCGAACTTATTGTGACGAGTAATATTCTTTTTTATTTCCCAAGCAATCATGGGACGTTGATCCAGTCTTGGTTTATTTCTGGGCCAGTGTCGCCGACGATGGCTCACCTTTAACCATTTAACCGCCGGTGCCGCATATATTCGGGTCTTCATTTTTTATTAGCACATTAAGTACCACATTTTAAATATGTTAAAGATAAAATGTGATATCAACCAGCAAGATTTTGTAAAACCTGAATAATTTTCATTCATTTGAAGTTGTGGATCGCGTCAGCGAGACACAACTTCAAGTGGGTGAAAATTCAAATTGAATAATTTGGCGGTTAAAGGGTTAAACCAACGTTGAATCAAGGAGAATATAACCTCTTTGGTTAAACGTTAAGTGTTTGTATGTCTGATTGCTATTTATTTTGATTGCTATTTATTTTTATTTTTGTGTGTAATTTTTAATTCTGTATTTTATTTTGTAATTCTTTTTTTTGTTATACCAGCTAACATTGAAAGAAGCATTGCTGTCATCCCAGGAAACACGATACATCAGAACTATGTTGATTCAATGCTGGGCCAGCGTCGCAGACAGTGGACCAACATTAAATTAACATTAAATGTTTAACCATTACGGCGCGGGGATCAACTTTAGACGTCAGAATCCGATCCCCGCACTGTAAAAAATATTTATAAAGGCCGTAGAACTATAACATAGGTATTCAAATGAACCAGAAAGAGCTAACTAAGACATCTAACATTATTTCAAATTGAAAAACCCTGGGATGCTGCGGTGGCTAATATATCATCTGTACTTTGGTCCACAACAACACAATTAGACAGATAGGAAGCTGGAGGGGGGGGGGGGGCTGGACCTGAGTGGATTGTAATACAAGTGAATTCCTGGCAAACACGAAACATCGACCCAATGTTGTACCATTGTCCGGCCAGCGTCGAAGACGTTGGCCTGACAACATGGGGTCGAGGTCTCGTGTTTGCTGGGATGTTGTACCGAAGTTGGGACAGCTTCGGAGACGGTGGACCAACATTGGTACAGCATTGTGTCGATGTCTCGTGTTTGCTGGGAATTCCTGGCCAACACGAGATTTAAACCAACGTTGTGGTAATGTTGGCCCACCGCCTGTGATGCTGTCCTGACATCACACCAGCATCCACACGCGTCCACAGTCAGGTTAGACTGTTAGATGGTCAGGTGGTGTGGATGAGATACAGCTTGCCGGGAGTTGACCCCAGATGACCTCGGTCACGTGGATAAAGGAATTGGAAGAGCTCACCTGTACTCTGAGGCTTTGAGACCTGGAGGAAATATAACCCTCTGCTTACAAGGGATCATGGTACGTTTAAACCATTGCGCGCCGCTCAATCATTACTATATACAATATCAGTGATAGTGTAATTATTTATATTACTACGCTGTAGATTATTTATACTACTTTGTAGATTGATTAAACATATGGCATTATGAATAAGGACTGGACAATCATTAAATACTAAAAGATAAATATACCAAATATAATTTACTATAATAATACACAGTTGGGGAGGCGAGACACATCATCAAATAGATGAAACATTTAACAATTACATAATCTAGAACGCTATGTGTATCAATTACTGTATGGTAGATAAATGAATTGTGTTTTGTAACATTTAAATAAAGTAATTACAACATCCTTATTTTTTAATGGATTATAGTATTTTTTATTCCAAAAATTTGTTTTCAAAATGTGCCACGTGCAGCATGAATTTCTAAAAGTGTCTTATTTAAAATATTTAATGTTCAATTAGAACTGGGCATCACGTAAAGAGCAGTATTGAAACCAAAGGGTTCGACGCAAGTAGAAGGTAGCGTTACCATTTCCTAATTAGTACTAATCAAGCTAATAGTAGGAAAGGATCTTTATCTCAATTCATTTTGTCCCCCGCTCCGGTTTTAACCCTTACAGCGCTGAAATATTTTTATATAAACCATGAAGACTAAAGTTTTTTTTTAATTGAAATCATCATAAACAGATGAATGTCTTATTTAGCATTTCCCTAGACAGAAATTCCGTCTCTAGAGTAAATTCTCGCTGGCTGTCAGTGAAAGAGCCAAGAGAAAACTGTTGCGCAGGCTGATTTTCCGAGAATCATTATATATGTCTAAGTTAGTTCTTTCCGCTTCATTTGAATAACTATGTTATTTTACTCTCTCCTTGCGGGGATCGTCTGTAAACGTCAGGATCAGACGTCAATAGACGCATATATTGACGTCAGAATTCGGTCCCCGCACTGAAAGGGTTAGGTGACACATAGACCTCTGCCATCATATAATGCATAGGGAGTATAGCCCTTTCAGTACGGGGAGCGTCAATAGACGTCAGATTCTGACGCCTATATACGTCAGAATCTGACGTTTGAAGTCGGTCCCCGCGCTGAAATCTTTCAGTGCGGGGTGCGTCTTTAGACGTCATATTCTGACGTCTAAAGACATCATAATCTGACGTCTGAAGTCGGTCCCCGCGCTGAAACCTGTCAGTGCGGGAATCGACTTTAGACGTCAGAATATGACGTCTATAGTCAGTCCCCGCACTGAAAGAGTTAAGAGTCACATAGGACACTCTAGCAGCTTGAGGTAATTTATCATACATGTCTATATACGAGAGGAGCACTTATACGGGAATAGCACCACAAAATTTAGGGATGGAGAAAGCGGAGACAGAGAAACTTCAGGAAGGAAACCCAGGGCAGTCACGGAACAGGAAGCATAACCCTCTCCTCTTTGTCTGCATCATTAATCATATTAACACTTGTCCTGCTAGGGGCCGTATATTAACGTTTCCAAGCAAGTATAGCCAAACTGATAAACCATATAGATGGGGAAGTGAAATGGTATAAGCCAAAAAGACAAAGAGCATTAATTTTCTAAATCACCAAATAAAAAAATTATATTTACTTTGGATTTATTTCTCAATGAAAATATTTCTCAATGAAAATAAAAAGAATAATGGTTTTACCCATTAACCCTTTAACCGCCAAATTATTCAATCTGAATTTTCACCCACCTGAAGTTGTGTCTCGCTGACGCGATCCACAACTTCAAGTGAGTGAAAATTATTCAGATTTGACAAAATGGAGGTCAACTGTTTTCAAATCTTGCTGATTCATGTCACATTTTATCTTTGACATGTCTAAAAGGTGGTACTTAATGTGCTAATAAAAACCCGAATATATGCGGCACCGGCGGTTAAAGGGTTAAACAAGAATCGCAGTAGGTTTAATGTTGGCTCACCGTCTGCGACGTCGACCCAGAAATAAACCAACGCACTTCGTATTTTCTGGGTGCAGATGGAAAACACGTATAATTAGAGAGACAAATTCAACCAATAGATCGGGCCATGTAATTAATGACTGACGATAATCAGTTAATTGCCACAAAAACAAAACATGGCGAATGAAACAATATAATTTGAAAACGCAAACTGACTACTTAATGTAATTTTCCGTTGATCATGTGGATGAACTTGTAAAGACGTATCGATAAAATGTAATATACCGGTACTGCACAAATGACGTCTACAGAAGTCAGATTCTGACGTCTATAGACGTCAGTGTCTGACGTCTAACTGAAAGAGTAAACCATTTATGATGGCCGCAGACCCATAACAAATAGGTATTCAAATGACGTGAAAAAGCTAACTAAGGCATTTATGATGATTTTAAAATTGAAAAAACCTTTGGTCTCCATGGTTTATAAAAAATATTTTAGCGTCGGACGTCTATAGACGTCAGATTCTGACGTCGAAAGACGGTCCCCGGCGCGGGAAAAGGGTTAAAATGTGATGCATGTGTGCGACGCGGGTGGTTAAAGGGTCAGTACAATGATCTCCCCATTAAGAACGTAAACGAATTCACGCCAGCTAAACCACGGGATGTGAATATAAAATACTTCTCTAAACTGGGTGTGCGGGGGCCCTAGGGTAGTGGTTAGCACCGCTGTCTTTCACGCCAGAGTTCGGGGCTCGTTTCCCGGTCTCGGCGGTTTGAAAGAAACAAAAATGTTTCTTCCCCATCCACTCGTAAAATTTAGTATTGTGTGGAGCCCCCGTGGCCGATAGGTAGCGTGCTCGGCCTCAGACCTCCAGGGTTTGAATTTCGAATCATGTGTCTGGAGGACAGTGTCATCTCACTCCTCTCACCATCCTCATGAGGTTCTCCTGGCCCAATTTAGCCTGTATGTGCACAAAAGTGCCTAAAATCCGATTATTTTCATTTATTTATTTTATAAACTGTGTAATCTGTGCATACGGCGTTTACTGTTACAATATCGATTATCAAGCCTGAACTTACCATTGTCATCTTCATCCTCTACAAGCCGTAAATTGCTGTCGCAATTCTCGACTTGTAGTGGATGAAGATGATTTGATGTGATTTACAAATTAAAGAAAATTGCCATGTAGGCCCTAATCATGCTAATGGTAAACCAGTTTCAACGAAATTTTCGTTCCAAAACCCTAGGTTGTAGGAAAATGAAGTCTGTTTTGCAGGATGCAAAATGATGCTTTAACCCTTTCAGCCCTCAAGATGCATTGAAGCATCATTTTACATCCCTGAAAATAGACCTAATTTTTCTACAACAAAAGGTTTTAGAACGAAAATTTCCATGAAACTGGTTTACCAATACATGGCAATTTTCTTTAATTTTCAAACCACATCAAATCATCTTCATCCACTACAAGTCGAGAATTGCGACAGCAATTCGCGGTTTGTAGTGGACGGAGATGACAATGGTAAATTCAGGCTTGAAAGGGTTAATGCATCGTGAGGACATAAAGGGTTAACGCTGATCCAGATATAAATTGTAGAAAACACGGTTAGTTTGACAAAAAATAGATGATAAAATATAAACAATATATAACCCTTGTGGATTGCCAGCATATCTCCTTCAGTCCAAAATAGCTAATGCAATTTCAAGCTATGAATAAATATAATAATGTCGATGAAGCCAATATTAAAAATTTGTAAACATGGTAAATGTGATGTATATTTGTGCGTCTATAGGGCATATGCGTCGATAACAAAAAATATTTCTTTACCTCAGTTAAATTTTCACCCACATGAAGTTGAGTGAAAATAACGCATAGAATTGTTTAATTTGAGATCCAACATTTGCAAATCCTGCTGTTAAAACACTCATTTCTTTCCCAATAACATCGCCAATTAACTTTTTCAAGCCTGAATTTACACTTGTCATCTTCATCTACCACAAGCCGCTAAGTGGCTGGGAATTAAAAAAATAATATTGTTTTTATTAAAACAGTTCCACGAAAATCTTACTAAAACCCCGGAGTTTTAGGAAATGGAGTCATTTTTCCAAGATGCAAAATGATGCTTTGATGCATCGTGGAGCTGAAAGGGTTAAACTGGATTTAAAGCGACTATTGTGGTGATTAGTGGTTTAACCCTTTCAATCCTGAATTTACCATTGTCATCTTCATCCACCACAAGCCGCGAATTGCTGTCGCAATTCTCGCCTTGTAGTGGATGAAGATGATTTGATGTGGTTTAAAAATTAAAGGAAATTGCCATGTAATATTGGTAAACCAGTTTCATGCAAATTGTCGTTCTAAAACCACTAGGTTTCAGGAAATTAAGTTATTTTTCAGAGATGCGAAATGATGCTTTGATGCATCGTGAGAGCTTAAAGGGTTAAGGGTTGTGCTTAGTGAACTCTTTAAGTGCGGGGGGGGATTGCTTTAGTCGTCAGAATCTGACGTCTACAGCGTCAGAATCTGACGACTAAAGTCGATCCTCACGCTGTAAGAGTAAAACTATTTCTAATGGCCGTAGACCCATAACATATGTATTCAAATGAATCGTAAAGAGCTAACTGAGACATGTATGATGCTTTCAAAATGAAAAAAACCCTTTGGCCTCCATGATTTTCATTTAAAAAGTCAGTGTTTTAACCCTTTCAAGCCTGACTTTAAATTGTCATATTCATCCACTACATGCCGCGAATTGCTATCGTAATTCTCGACTTGTAATGGATGAAAATGGGTGAAAAAGTAAAGAAAATTGTCATGTATTGGTAGACCATGGAGATATTCATTCTGAAACCCCTAGTTGGAGGAAAATTAAGTCTGTTTTCACAGATGTAAAAAATGAAATGAATCGGGCTTTAGGCCACGTTTGTGCACATATAGGCTAAACTGGGCCAGGAGAACCTCCTGAGGATGGTGAGATGATTGAGATAACACTGTCCTCCAGACACAGGATTCGAAATTCGAGCCCTGGCGGTCTGAGGCCGAGCACGCTACCTCTCGGTCACGGAGGCTCCCTACAATACTGACTTTCACACGTGGATGGGGAAGAAACATTTTTGTTTCTTTCAAACCGCCGAGACCGGGAACCGAACCCCGAACTCTGGCGTGAAAGGCAGCGGTGCTAACCACTACCCTAGGGCCCCCGCCCGTTTTCACAGATGTAAAATGATGCTTTAATGCATCGTGAGGGCTTAAAGGGTTAATAGTGCTCAGACGATGCACATGTTGGTTACCATGGTTACAGCGTGACAGATGCGGATTGTATCCTAGCAACGTGTCCGATACGTGGATTCTATCCTAACAGGTTGAAAAGAGATCCGGCAATGTGTCATTGCTGCCCGATTAATAATAGATTTGTTTTTTAAGAGTGATCTGAGAAGTGCGTGACTGACAGAATAATGGGATGACGTTTCCATTGTGACACAGGCGATGAGTCAGTGTCATCTAGTTAAAAGATCTATCACCCCTTATATAGTATGAATAAAATTGTGACAAATAAATCGAAGTTGCCACAAGATGGGGCACAAGTGTTCCCTTATATGGGGTGATTGGCTATCATGTGACCCTCTGAGAGGGACACATGATAGTCAATCACCCCCATATATGGGGTGATTGGCTATCAAGTGACCCTCTGAGAGGGTCACAAGATAGCCGATCACCCCATATAAGGACATAATTATTCATACCTTATAAGGGTTGATAGATCACCTTTAAATATTCATGTCCTATGGATCTAAACAAAATTATATTTGTTGTTTTAAACAGCAATACATTTGTTGTTCTAATCATGTGGTTGTAACCATTATTAATCTAACAATAATAATATTATTACATAGATATTTCTAAAGATAAATATATTATGTTGTTCTAAACATAAATATACCATGTGATTCTGAACAGAATTCAACCCTGTGGTTTTGAACATATCTATATTGTGGCTATATGATTCTAAACATTATTCTATTTTATATAATTTAATCGCTTGGTTCTAAATATAGATATATTGCGTGGACTTAAATGTCAATATAGTTATCAATGACTTTCAGGAGATTGTGTTTCTCAGAGCTTTATATAGTTTGCAATCTCAATCCCAATTGGAGATAATTGAATATTGGAATTGAGCTTATCAGTCTAGAATGTCAGCAGTGTAATGGCAGCATCCATGATCACAAATATCCATTATCATCCATTTTGAAGACGCCGGACAAATTGAAATGATCAATAATAAATATTCTGAACCAGATACTGATTATAAGTACTAAGTAGAAATTAACTCTTACAAAAGTGCGGGGATCGACTTCAGATGTCAGAATCTGACGTCTGTAGACGTCAGATTCTGACGTCTGAAATAGATCCCCGCACTGTAAAAGTAAACATATTTGTAATGGTCGTGGACCCATAACATAGGTATTTAAAAAGTGAAGCGGAAAAAGCTAAATTAGCCATTTATGATGATTTCAAATTGAAAAAAAAACTTCGCTTTCCATGGTTGAAACAAAAATAATCCAGAGTTGTAAAGATTAAGTACAAACACGAATGCAGCTCACCAAAAAGACGCGTCAGCACTCATTTCAAGAATGTCAGTGACAGATAGATCTGAAGCAGGATGATCCTGGATGATTTTCTTTTTTTTGGGGGGAGGGGGGTATATTTTTTTATTAAATTTAGGCCCTTTTTTAATGGATTCGGGCGAAAAATAAGATTCTGCAGTGGATTATTGTAACAGTAACTCCTACCATCCTTACCACTATATCCAAGTCAGACCTTCATACACGATGTCTACGGATTGGGAATTACAAATGAGATCAATGCGTCCTTGTGCACGTGAACATTCTAGCGTGCTTTATTAGGAATGGTCAACATGTTGTACATAAATCAGGGGCATAAATCAAGCATACACAAAATGCATTTTGTTGTCAACTAGGAAATCCCTACCATGTCTTTATCAACTTCGAACATTGTGAACATTTCTTGGTCAGAAAATTAGAAACACTTTCGCTGGCTTGTGGAGTAAACTGTGCACAAATCATTGGGCCATTTTTAAGCCAGCTATTTACTTTAAAACTCAGTCGACAGACGACACACAACCTACATACTGCAATTTTGCCCAGAACGCAACTGTTCCATGGGCGTGCGTCAACATTCGCTACTCATTCATGGAACACACTGGATCAACTCTATGTAATTATATGTGTGCCTTGTGAATTGTGCATGCACAACTTCTTGCAGCGTTCTCGATGTATGTATGATTTATTTACACACCAGAATGACACAAGGCACGTTGGACAAACGAACGTCAAACATGGCAGTAGAGCTCACGCTGTATATTCCTTGTAATTTTGTTGGCTTCAAAAATAACCTGTGGTATATGACAAACACATGACATTATATAGGCCCTATATAATATACTGTAGATTTGGTTATATTCACCAGGTTTCAATTTTCGCTAATTTCACGAGGACAAATTCACGAATTCATTTACTTACTAAGGAAAAATGAAAATTTGTAAATTCTAAAGTGAAGTCCCAAAATCAGAAATTCGCGAAAATTTAACCACCTGACTAAGTACTAAGTTTCTTTTTTCACTTCCAACATGTCTAGATTTTCAGCTACTTACCGGTGACAAGTTTGAAGACTCCACCCAGGTCCATATCTCTGGCCTTGACAGGCACCACCTTAGTGGGTGAGAGGTCCTCCTCCATGAAGAACCGGGACTTAGGCACATTATAGTTACTGTTTATATCCGGGGAGATGTGACCGGGGGTGTCCTCCTGTTGGCATGGTAACTGTGTGAGGTCAGCAGCCAGGAGGCTGAGCATCTGTAGCCCTGCCGCCGCCTGCAGCATCTGAGTGTCCGTGCAGGTCTGCGGGGCGGGGTGCAGCTGTAAGGGGCACGGGATAGGCCTCGTCTGGAGGACTGCCCTGCCCGGGGTAGGTGCCTGCACCGCCCTGCCTGGGGTAGGTGCCTGCAACGCCCTGCCCGGGGTAGGTGCCAGCCCTGTCTCACTGAGCCGCCCCTCATAGTCCGTGATCTTAGTGAGTACCGGGGGTGAATTACACTCCTTAAGGGTGAGATCTGCCAGACACAGGGCTCGTAAGGGGTTATTACCCCAGGTCTGGTCAGGAAGGGTGATGTCAGTACCCGTCACCTGGGTACCGCTGTCTATAGTGGGGGGCTTAGTAGGAGTGTGACCGCAGCACGGACACGGGACGTCAGGAGGTGTAGCCGGGGTGGATACCGGGGGGCTAGCCTGTACCCCGGTATGTGTAGCTGGGGGGCTCGCCTGTACCCCGGTATTTGTAGCCGGGGTGACCGGTGGGCTGGCCTGTACCCCTGTATTCTTGGTTGGTGTCCCGCCAGCTTGTACCCCTGTATGGTTGCTAGGTACCGGCCCAGCCTGTACCCCGGTCTGACAATGATCCACTGTGTCTGTACTGGTCCCTGTAGTGCACGTGCTACCCCCGGTATGCCCTGCTGACCCTGGTTGACCTGCTGACCCCGGGTCATGTATGGGTGAGGTTCCCCGTGACTGTACGTGTTTCTCTCTGATGGCTGGCTTATGATCCACACTCTCCTCTTTCTTTACCTTGGATACAATCATCGGGGGTGAGTCTATCTGGGGGGAGGTCCCCTCCCCATGAGGGGTCGCCCCCGGGGTGTCTGTACCGCGGGGTGACCTGTCCTTACTGGTGCTACCCCGGTGCCGTGTAGAGCATGTAGCAGGGGCAGTACCCCCGGTCTGTACACGGCTACCCCGGGCTGCCCTGCAGTCTGTACCCGCCCCCGTCTCCTCCTGCTTGGGGGTGATGCTGCCGGGGCACGTGCTCGGGGCTAAGGAGGGCACAGAGCCCGCCAATAAGGAGCTGGGGTTGGATCCCGGCCCTAGTGACGTCACTATGCCCTGGGGTAGAGTGTCTGACGTCAGGGCTTGTTGTAGATGCTGTTGCTGCTGCTGCTGTTGTAGCTGTGCAAGTAGCTGCTGATGACCCGCCGTCGCCGCCGCCGCGTAGGACCACGGTAAATCTGTAACATAGCAACCGGTAACCAGGTAACATAGCAACAGCTAACCAGGTAACATAGCAACAGATGATCAGGAAACATAGCAACAGGTAACCAGGCAACATAGCAACAGATGATCAGGCAACATAGCAACAGGTAACATAGCAACAGAAAACCAGGTAACATAGCAACATATGATCAGGAAACATAGCAACAGCTAATCAGGTAACATAGCAACAGATGATCAGGAAACATAGCAACAGGTAACCAGGCAACATAGCAACAGATGATCAGGCAACATAGCAACAGGTAACATAGCAACAGAAAACCAGGTAACATAGCAACATATGATCAGGAAACATAGCAACAGGTAACCAGGTAACATAGCAACAGATGATCAGGAAACATAGCAACAGGTAACATAGCAACAGAAAACCAGGTAACATAGCAACATATGATCAGGAAACATAGCAACAGCTAATCAGGTAACATAGCAACATATGATCAGGAAACATAGCAACAGGTAATCAGGTAACATAGCAACAGCTAACCAGGTAACATAGCAACATATGATCAGGAAACATAGCAACAGTTAATCATGTAACATAGCAACATATGATCAGGAAACATAGCAACAGCTAATCAGGTAACATAGCAACATATGATCAGGAAACATAGCAACAGCTAATCAGGTAACATAGCAACATATGATCAGGAAACATAGCAACAGCTAATCAGGTAACATAGCAACATATGATCAGGAAACATAGCAACAGCTAATCAGGTAACATAGCAACATATGATCAGGAAACATAGCAACAGGTAATCAGGTAACATAGCAACAGCTAACCAGGTAACATAGCAACATATGATCAGGAAACATAGCAACAGCTAATCAGGTAACATAGCAACATATGATCAGGAAACATAGCAACAGGTAACCAGGTAACATAGCAACAGGTAACCAGGTAACATAGCAACAGATGATCAGGAAACATAGCAACAGGTGATCAGGTAACATAGCAACAGATGATCAGGAAACATAGCAACAGGTAACCAGGTAACATGGCAACAGAAAATCAGGTAACATAGCAACAGATGATCAGGAAACATAGCAACAGGTAATCAGGTAGCATAGCAACAGGTAACCAGGTAACATAGCAACAGGTAACCAGGTAACATAGCAACAGGTAACCAGGTAACATAGCAACAGATGATCAGGAAACATAGCAGCAGGTAACCAGGTAACATAGCAACAGAAAATCAGGTAACATAGCAACAGGTAATCAGGTAGCATAGCAACAGGTAACCAGGTAACATGGCAACATGTAATCAAGTAACCTAGCAACAGTATATCAGGTAACATAGCAACAGATGATCAGGTAACATAGCAACATATAATAAGGTAACATAGCTGTGGTTTGGTAGTATGCATAGAGTTAGTAAGATCATCTTACTAACTCTATGGTAGTATGTATATCTCTGTCTTGTGATTGGTTTATCGTTACTATGGATACTGACCTGGTATTAGGTATATCTGTCCTGTGATTGGGTTAGCGTTGCTATGGCTACTGACCTGGTAGTATGTATATCTGTCCTGTGATTGGGTTATTGTTGCTATGGATACTAACCTGGTAGTAGGTATATCTATCTTGTGATTGGATTAGCGTTGCTATGGCTACTGACCTGGAAGTAGGTATATCTGTCCTGTGATTGGGTTATTGTTGCTATGGATACTGACCTTGTAGCAGGTATATATGTCTTGTGATTGGGTTATTGCTGTTATGGCTACTGACCTGGTAGTATGTATATCTGCCCCGTGATTGGGTTATTGTTGCTATGGGGTTATTGTTGCTATGGATACTAACCTGGTAGTAGGTATATCTGCCCTGTGATTGGGTTATTGTTGCTATGGGGCTATTGTTGCTATGGATACTAACCTGGCAGTAGGTATATCTGGCCTGTGATTGGGTCCTGTGTGATCTTGTAGCCTGCTGATGGTATAGGTAGCCTGGCGGGGTCCAGGGACTGTGTATGGGCGGGGGCGGTCAGAGGGTAGGACGAGTGACCACTCAGCCATACAGACGGCTGACCACCGGGCCCTGACCACGACTCACTGACCACAGGAGCCTCACCAACTGGAACCAGAACAAACAACCACATAACATATGTCATAGATGTAAAATCACATATCAACCAGACCGAGAGAAAGCAGACCGGTAAACTTCACATTGAGCCTTACAGATCAAACTCAAAAGTTTACATAACTGCCATTATAATTTCACATAGCATTCCTATCGATAACCGAAATAAATAAATTGATTGACTGAACATATTTTACAGACTATTGTGTTAAATTCCGTGTCATTTTATTTGGCTTGAAAGCTGTTTAAAAACGTATAGATAGGAAGGGTTTTCCCCCTGGCCCAGGGCAGGGGGAATACCCTTACTATCTATACGGTTTATCATTTTCAGTGACATTTTATTTCGTTTGAAACTGACTTGAAACCGTAAAACAAAGCCATTCACGCATCCTACCTGGTAGTTGTCTGTCAGCTGTTAGTCCACTATGACTATGATCAGTGACTGTAGCGACTGTAGCAGCACCTGGTGGCGGATTCACCGCATCTTCTCTGTAATGATAAACATAATGAGTGACTTGTTTGCAATAATTTTTTTTTTTTCTTGCTTATTTGCTTTTACTTCATTCATTCATTCATTCATTCATTCATTCATTCATTCATTCATTCATTCATTCATTCATTCATTCAATTATTTATTCATACATTTATTCATTCATTCATTCATTCATTCATTCATTCATTCATTCATTCATTCATTCATTTACCTATTCGTAGCACCATTATTCAAGATTACATTTATATTTCCAGACTGTAATAACTTTTAACATCCAAGATACATCTTGTATATTATTTCACACCCTAGGCCAGGTAGAACTAAAGGGAGCTATACTTCTATGGTATACTAAGAGGCTGACCTTTGACTGTGTGACCCCTGTTCCCATACACTAGGATCAACTCGTGAGCTCCACTCCTTGGTGGGAGCCGCACCACGGTGCCATCTAGCATCTTCTGAAAAAACACACACATAGAAATATTAGATATGCTTAGACATATGTTAGGTCATCCGTGATTGGAATAGCCATCAGCGCCAAAACACTCGTTCTTTTATTGAAAATTGCAACAAGATTCAGTGACTCAATTACACTTGAATAAGAAAAATAAACAAGAGGTCAGCCGGCCACCATAATCCCCCGCCCGCCCGCGTTTCAGGTGTACATCTTTCCCTGAACTCTCATAATCTGCTTTACAGTAATGTTTTACCTAGCTAGCAGAGTTGGCATGTCTATTATAGATATTGAAGTCAATAATGCCCTCAAGTCGGCAATTTTGATATGTATGACCAAGGAACATGGGTAAATTGAATAGAGACTCAGTCTATTGAACTTCCTGTTAGGACAAATAAATCATTCAGAAATGGCTTTCAATTATGTCAATACCATATTTGTCTGGCTGAGTATACAGAGTACAGTAGGCCTACTAGTACTGTTATTAACATTATACTTTGCAGTAAATCGATTTGTTCTCAGACGAGGCATGGAGTGGCAGATACAAAGCCAGTGTTAGGAAAATGCTGGCCCACCGTTTGCGACGCAGGCCCAACATTGACTAACAACGGGTGTGTTTGGCGGCTCATTCTGGATCGGATCATTCTCAAGGTCATATTATATGGACAGATTCTCGTCAAGGTCATATTATATGGGCAGCACTGTCATCAGAAGATGGACGAGAACGACCGGGCCGAGTTCACCAAGAACAAGGTCAAGGACACTGTCTTTCCCTCTGTCCCTTGTGTGACAATGAACCAATGCTGGTTTAATTTTGGGCGACCGTCTGCAACGCTGCCCCAACATTAAAACAGCATTTGCCCAGTGTTTGCTGTGTCACTTTGTCCCCTGGGTGACATTGACCTAGTTTCTCAGGGGGCGTGGAGATTTACCATGTCAGTGTGACCGGCAATCAGTTGTTTCAAAGATGGCACAACGTCTGTGACGCTGGCCCAACATGGAAACAACCCTGGGTCAAAATATCGTGCAAGTTCTACTAATAAACCCCAATGTTGTTTCAATGTTGGGCCAGCGTCTGCGACGCTGGCCCAACATTGAACCAACATTGTGTCAATATCTCCAGTCGGTGTGAGCGGCCAGTGACAGTCACCGGAAAAGGGCTACTAAATAGATCCACTTGTACTGTACGACCTTCTGGTGTCCTTCAAGTAAAGCTAGCGGACAACACGAGACGCAGAGTCCAAGGTCGGGCCAAGGTCGGCCCAACGCCGCAGACGATGGATCAACCATTGTAAAGCGGTTGGGCAATTTGTGAAATGTGTTTCTACATCGAAAACGAAAGCATTACCCCATCCTTTGTTTTGATTGAGGCATGTACTGAGAATTAGTGTGTACTGTAGACAAAATATATAATAACGACTCATTTTGTGTTACAGTTCATGAGAACGCCATAATATAAACTCCAGGGGTATAATGCTAAAGTCGGAAAATGTAAGAATTGTATTTTTGAACTTCCAATGTATACTAATTCATTTTTCCCTACACAAACATCAAATCTCAAAATAATTTTTGGTGACATTAAGTTTTTGTACAAACTTCGTTACAAAAATACTCCTCTTTCTTGGCTTGTGAATTGTTCTGATTGTTTCTGCCTTGGAAGGGAAGCCTATAGCATCTAGCATATATATTTATATTATCTGCACCTGACGTGTCAAGCTTGCTCAATGAACAGACACATTTTGTAAGATTTTTTATTAAACTTGAAAGCGCGAAATAAGAATCTATGACACTCCATGGCGCGGGAAATCGAACACTAGATATCTAGCGTACAGAATCGGCCCAAGTATGGTATTCCACCCCCTAATTTAAATAACAACTAAATGACGGCGGTGATTGGCTGATCTCGTCATGTGACAGACTGAGCCACTATGTCATTGGTCACTACAGTTTATTACAATTTCGTCCTTGAATGTTTAAATCAAACATAATGACACACAAAAAAAACATAAAATAAATATTTCTTATCAATATTAAAATTTTATATATTTGTCACGGAAGGTAAATTTACGAAAGTGTGTAAATATGCCTGTAGTGATGACCAAAAATATTAAAATCAGTCAGTAGAAAAAATCAATAGAAATCTGATAATCCGTAGAATTGGCCAACGTGCCGCGACCATCGTATCTATGAGTGATGTGTACCACTGCCAGCCTGATAAATAGCCGTGATGACCGCGGCCTTGACCGCTACCAGCAAATTAATCAAGGATAAATACCCCGCGCTCACTGACGTTTCTACCATGCCGTGAAGCGCGAGTGACTGCCAAATAAATATTGGTGACAATGTCACGAAATTACATGATGGCGAGGTCGAATTGTCCATAATCAACAAGGCCGAGCTGACAGTAATCAACATGAGTTATCATCGTGTGCATCTAGCAGCGTGTATATGTAACCATGGAAACAAATTTCCCAATAGCAGACAGCTTAGTGAGTTATCTTAGGGTAAATTTGTTTAAAAACCTTTTCAGCGACGGGACGGACTTTAGACGTCAGAATCTGACGTCTTTAGACGTCAGATTTTGACGTCTAAAGTCAATCCCCACACTGAACGAGTAAAACATTTCTTATGGCCGTAGACATATCATAGGTATTCAAATGAAACAGAAATAGCTAACTCAGACATTTATGATGATTTCAAATTGAACAAAAACCTTTGTTCTCCATTGTTTTAGCGTTGTAACCCATGTGTAAGGGGTAATGCAATTCACACTAGAAAGACTTTATGAGGCAGGCAACCATTCGATTACGCCACTTATATGACTATCAAAGATCACGTGTAACGGGAACATAGGTAAAATCAGGTCTCATTCAACATGTTCAAGTGAAAATAACTGATAACTGCTGAATATCGAGACCAAACAGTTGCAAATCGTGATGTTTGAACACACATTGCTCATTTCCTATCATAGTGCTTTGATCAGTGTAATCGCCCATTGAAACAGACTTACAGCTATTATAGTGTTGCTGTTAACTCGCTAGTTCTATTATTAAATGTGTATCGGAGCCTACATAATGATATCAAAGAGACGATCATAACATACCTAATCCTTACCATTTCATTTTTGGGTAGCTTTTCGGATATTTTTTTATTTTCAAAATATAAAAATAATCACGCTTTCCCAGCAAACACAAGACACCAACCCAATGCTGGCCCAACATTGATCAAACAATGGGCCAATGTTCTGTGTTTGTATTATTTCTGCATACATCCCCATCCATTACCACAAACACAATGAAAATGAAAACAAGGACAATAAAATATGTTTTAAACTGAAACAAGGACACAACTATCCACCTGGCACACGACGCTATGGCGACGTTGAATCAACGTCATTGACGTTGATTCAACGTCGCAATTACGTCGTGCGCCAAGTAGGAATCTACCTCAAATCAAACAAGACAGAGAGGATGTCAACAACTTTTTTATATTTCCCGTTGATCATGCAGATAGCAAAAACCCCGATCAGAACTGAAAAACGCTTGTTTTTCATCCTGTTGCGTGTAAACCTTGCCATCCCTTTGATGTGCACAGCTTATCCTGTATCCATTATTATCAGTTTGAACAGTGCGGTATTACATGGCGTTGTCATGACAACCGCGGATCGATGTAAGCAAACGGTGACGATCATTGAGGTCCACCCGGTAAAGCCGAGACGTTGACCCAATGCTGGGGTAATGTTGGCCGATTGTCTTCGACGTTGGCCGAGCTTTAAACCTTACAGTGCGGGGATCGACCGTCTATGGACGTCTGATTCTGACGTCTGAAGTCGATCCTCGCACTGAAAGAGTAAAATATTTATAACGGCCGTAGAACCAAGGAAAGAGGTAAATAAGACATTATTGATGATTTAAAAATTGAAAAAACAACATTTGTTCTCTTGGTTTATAAAAAATATACTGAATTAATTTGTAAAAAACATCGCAACCAAAGGGTTTTTTTCACCTTGAAATCATAATAAATAGCTTAGTTAGCTCTTTCCGATTTATTTGAATAGGCCTACCTATGCTATGGGTGTACGGCCATTATAAATATTTTTACTCTTACAGTGCGAGGATCGACTTCAGACGTCAGAATCTGACGTCTGAAGTCGATCCCCGCGCTGTAAGGGTTAACCCTCTCAATGCCAAGCACGAAAATAGCCATTTTTAATCCGTTCTAGAGGCGATTTTTTTTAAAATAATTGGTTGACAAAACCGCTGAGTCACGAAAACGCAAAATCCGAAAAAAATTAAAATATTGAAAAAACATATTTTTTTATTGCCGCCGACCCTGTGTTTGCCGGTGAATAGCTAAACCTGTAAGTAGGTTTAGATGAACACAGATTGTTTTAGCTAGAAAAGGTTTCTTCACAGCCTGCTAGTTTTGGATTTGTATTTTTTTCTACCATACGACCACTAGTTTAGATAGAAAAATAAGTTGACTGGTACGAAAATTAATCTCATTTTTTTTTAGCTCCTCCGACCCCGAGTTAGTGAACGATAAAGAAGTTGACCAGTATTTGAAAAAAAAGTAATTTAGATTTTTTTTTTTGCCCTCCTCCTGCCCATTGGTTTCAAATAATAACTTCTGTCAACCAACTAATATAAAAACACTGGTCAGACTGTTGTTGGAAATGAATTGTGTGTTGAAACATGATCAAGACTTGCAAATGTCTCAAATGGCTGAATATTTAACCCTTCAGAGTTTATCGAAGTTTTACATTTAGTATGACCATGAAAACTAATGGGTGAATGAATGAATAAATGAATGAATGAATGAATGAATATGAGGATGGATGGATGGATGAATGAATGGGGTTTTAGTCCACATTTGGTTTAAACATACAGTCTAAACCGGGCCAGGAGAACCTCATGAGGATGGTGAGATGGATGAGTTGACACAGCCCCTACATTTCTTACCTTCACATATGAGCGGCTATTCTAAAGCAATGTTGGTGTAATGTTGGCATAGATCAGTAACGACAAGAAATCGAACGAGTAATCTGCGGCAGCTGACGTAAGAGCGCACAGAAAAAAACTCAAAACTCTTTTTTTGCTTTTTATGGAAGATTGTCTTCTCCCAGTTGAGACTTTACTGCTCTGGGACGAAGTTTTTATGGCGCATCTAATCTGACTTTTTTGTGCTTTTTTTGCTGCGCCTGAGTCAGAGGTACACACAAATGTTGGCCCAGCGTCGCAAATGGGACTGAGCTATGTAATTTAAAATTTTAGTCACTTGAAGCTGTGTCTCGCTACCGCGATCCACAACTTCAAGTGACTGAAAATCATACGAATTTGTATAAAATTAAGGCACTTAATTATAAATTAAGGCTCATTTAAGGCACCGATTTAAAGGGACTCAATCAGGGTAAAATCATAAAAAAATCGGTGATTCTATTTTGGCTTCTTAATATGACCATATGATGTAAACATGTCCATAAACTAGAACTGCAAAAGTTGTTTTATTTTTGTGTTGCGCATTTACCAGTTAGGCTAGATATAGAGACGAAATTCACGTATTTCAAAATAAGAAATCGGGAACTTTTGCAGTTCTAGTCTATGGACATGTTTACATCACATGGTTATATTGACATGATTGAGAAACCAACATAAAATCATCGATTTTTTTATGATTTTAGCCTGATTGTGTCGCTTTAACATGTTCAAGAAATATTTGAGACATATTTAACTTTCATAAGAGCTAATGAAACATCCCAGCAAACACGAAACATTGAGCCAATGTTGGATTAATGTTGGGCCACCGTCTACGACGCTGGCCCAGCATTAAACCAGCAATGGGTGAACGGCTTGTGTTTGCTGGGGGACCAATCGACTATAAGATGTGATTAATTGCTACCCCACGTACCTTTATGATGACTTGTGGCCTGTATCGTATCCCTCTGTCGGGCGATGGCTATACCAACTGGAATGTGGCCTACACAACACAAAAACAAAAGACAAGTCAAATATCAGAACATAAACATGTTAATTAATCATTTTTATAATTTCACATATCACATTTATCTTTTCGGCCACGAATGCATTTAACTATAATTCAACCCGTTTAACTATAAGTCAATCCATTAGGCCCCAAGCACTACATTAGTAGTTTTTAATTTGTTTAACTAGCAGGTTATATAACATTTTTTGGGAAAGTGATAAATGTTGAAACCTCAAGATTTGCAAATGTTTGGTCTCAAATTAAACAAATACGATATACTTTCATCCTCTTAAAGTTGTGGGTCGCGGGACTCGACTTCAAGTGGGTGAAAATTTAAATTTTATTGCAGCGCTTTAGGGATGTTGCAAAGCTAAAAAAATTACAAACATCCCAAACAAATTTGAACGTGGGTGGGTGGGTCCGGGGCCATTTCGGATAGAAAAAAGAAAATTAGAAAAGCAGGAAAAACAAATTAAACTCTTTGATGATTATTGGTTTCAAAAAAAAAAATTGGATAGGGGGGGGTGGGCGGTGGGGTGAACTCGATCCAAATTTTTTGGGATGTCTGGATTTTTTATAACTTTGCAAGGCCCCTTGAAAAAAAACCCTACTCCCATATGCTGAAATGAAATAGACTGTAGCAGGTAAGGGGTTAATATCATAACGATATCTTGTATATAATACGCAGATATTCAGCTCAGGTGTTTATAGCAGGTAAGCGGTTAATAATAAGACACCTATAACCAGTGAACAGTTGGTTTTATATTATACTGTCATATATTATTTTATTATATAATTTTAATTCACTAATATGGTTGACAGGCCTTGTAGAGGTCTCTCGACCTGTCCCCGTCAACCAAAGGCAATAACATGTTCGAAAAAAAATTCTCAATGAATCATGTTACGTACAATTTTTGCAGGTTTTAACTGGAAGTCAAATAAACAATAAATAAACAATAAACAATGAGAATCATAGCTTGTATATATTACACAGGTAATAGATAGGCTGAGGTGTTTATAGCAGGTAAGTGGTTAATATCTCACACAGGTAGGTTGAGGTGTTTATAGCAGGTAAGTGGTTAATATCTCACAAAGGTAGTCGCTCAAGTGTAATTTGATCCGTCAGTGACATGCTCGCTATATTTAGCTGATTGCTCCATTGATAACTAACACACGCCGATAGATATCATGCTCAAAGAGAAACAAACAATTCTAAAGCTAGATTGACCTTTACAGAAACTGTCCTCAATGACTTTTTAACCCAATCCGTGTGCATGTAAATGTTTACAACAAATTTTAAAGCAAACGAAATGTCATTGAACTATCGACCAACTGGACGCAGGATGCTGGAGTATTTTTTGAAATAATTATTTTCAGACTGAATTTTCGTGAAAAAAATAATTCTCCTAAGGACATACCGTAAATAAATGTTTAATGGTCCTTAAATTTATTTTTTAAGAAAGAAAAATAAATATTTTGTTTCAGTGTGAAAAAAATAAAGTATTGCACATAGGAAGTGGGAAAATAATTTGTCCAGTTCAAAAAACCTCAGCACCCCGCCCCTGTCTTAGTTGCCTTTTTTGAATACTTATTTTGAATACCTATGTGATGGGTCTACGGCCATTATAAATATTTTAATCTTTCAGTGCGGCGACCGGCTTTACCATCAGAATCAGACAGAATTTGACAAGCATAACTGGAAAAAAGGTGGTAAGTCAGTCTATTTAAAAGGAATAAAATATGTGTGCAACTCGACGCATACGCAAAATATTCTGCTTGTCACTAATAAACGTTTCTATTTTCTCACAAGGCACAATAACCCTCTCAGTGTGGGGGGTCGTCTGTATACGTCAGAATATGACGTGTATTGACGTCAGATTCTGACGTTTATTTTCGGTCCGCGCACTAAAAGGGTGAGGTCCAAATGTATTTTTCTGATTCACAAACCAGCAGAGCGGAGGCGGCGACAGACGATATAATGAGACGTCACCTCAACTAACCTCTCTCTTTATGAACGTGAGGCATTGGCACAATGCTGGGCCAATGTTGGCCCACCATCAACGACGTCGGCCTACTAGTAGCCCTGGCAGAACCGGCTATGCCTGCGGTCACCTTTCTCTGGGGAGTCTATTTTTATACAAGCTGTAAATGTCAATGCTCTCAGGTCATGTCCGCCTTGGCGGATTGTCAACAAAAAATGTGTCCGGGGAGGAGGGTTGTAGACTATTGTTACACCAATGTCCTTATACTCGAGACGGCCAGCAAATGATAAGAAATAAATGGGTTCTGAATAGGAGGATTAACGCGCAACAGAGATGTTATTTGTAATATTCGATTTAAGTTTTCCCCTATCTGAGTTTTCCTCTATTTTAGTTTTCCCCTATCTGAGTTTTCCTCTATATTAGTTTCCCCCTATCTGAGTTTTCCTCTATCTGAGTTTTCCCTATCTGAGTTTTCTCCTATCTGAGTATTCCTCTATCTGAGTTTTCTCCGAATTTTCCCTATCTGTGTTTCCCTCTATCTGAGTTTTCCCTATCTGAGTTTTCCCTATCTGAGTTTCCACTATCTGAGCTTTTCCCCATCTAAGTTTTTTCCTATATGAGTTCTCCCCTATCTGAGTTTTCCCTGAGTTTCCCCTATCTGAGTTTTCCCTGAATTTTCCCTATCTGACTTTTAACTTGTCTGAGTTTTACACAATCTGATGTTTTCCCTACCTGAGTTTCCCCTATACTATCTACTGGATTATGCACGACACAATAGTCCCATTACCTGATTACATCCCTCTAAAAAGTACACACCAGAATCAATATGATCGCTGCTTCAAATCCACACGGCCACGCCCAATGACGTCTATACATGTCATTGGCCACGCCCCTTTATATCCACCCATCCACCCACAATCAAACAATACCACAACCTAAGCATAATATCATGCCAGTGACGATTACTTATATTATAGTAGGTATGCAGGGTTTCCTGGTGGATTTTGTGGGGTTTTTTTTTGGGGGGGGGGGGGAGTGACCAGTTTTAAACTTTTAAAAGGGCCCCCAGGAAACCCTGGTATGTGTAAATTATTATGTTATTTGATATGTCGACGAATTAATTGTTATCGATATTGTAGTATGACATGTAATATAAGTTCAATTGTTACTTTTTATTGTCGATAAAACTTCTGTCAGTCTGTCTGTCTGTCTGTCTGTCTGTCTGTCTGTCTGTCTGTCTGTCTGTCTGTCTGTCTGTCTGTCTGTCTGTCTGTCTGTCTGTCTGTCTGTCTGTCTGTCTGTCTGTCTGTCTGTCTGTCTGTCTGTCTGTCTGTCTGTCTGTCTGTCTGTCTGTCTGTCTGTCTGTCTGTCTGTCTGTCTGTCTGTCTGTCTGTCTGTCTGTCTGTCTGTCTGTCTGTCTGTCTGTCTGTCTGTCTGTCTGTCTGTCTGTCTGTCTGTCTGTCTGTCTGTCTGTCTGTCTGTCTGTCTGTCTGTCTGTCTGTCTGTCTGTCTGTCTGTCTGTCTATTTAGTACGCTAAATAGACTGAATTGAATTGATTATGCGCCATAAATATTTTTGGATAAATTGATAATTTTTCATTTAGTCTAAGGTGGGAATTGTTCCAGTAATTCACACATCACAATGAATGGAGATGTGAAGAAATAAAGTACTTAACGTACTTAAACGGGTACTTAACGGGTTAACCCTTATATCGCTAAGAGCATTATTGCCGTCGTTTTTAATCCATTTTATTAGAAGATCAAAGCACTGTTATGGGAAACGAAATGAGTGTTTAAAAATCAAGATTTAAAAATGTTTGGTCTCAAATGAAACAAATATGAATAATATTCATTCACTTCAAGTTGTGGGTCGCGGTAGCGAGAAACAACTTCAAGTGGAAGAAATTCTTTTTTTTTTGTAGGGCTTTAAGGGTCAAACTCAGACAACGAGCAAGAGTCGTTGCCCAATGTTGTTTACATATTGGCCCAGCATTATAAAAGCTGAACCATCCTTAAAACAACGTTGACTTAGCCCTTTACCTCATTAAAGTTTCACCCACTTGAAGTTGTGTCTCGCTACCGCGATGTACAACTTCAAGTCGGTAAAAAATACTCATAGGCACTTAATTTGAAACCAAACATTTACAAATCCTGATGTTTAAACACTCATTTCGTTCACTTTTAAATTCCAATAACCAGATAACTGTGATTTAACCCTTTCAAGCCTGAATTTACCATTGTCACCTTCATCCACTACAAGCCGCGAATTGCTGTCGCAATTCTCGACTTGTAGTGGATGAAGAAGATTTGATGTGGTTGAAAAAGTAGAGAAAATTGTCATGTATTGGTAAACCAGTTTCATGGAAATTTTCATTTTAAAACGCCTAGTTAAAGGAAAATAAAGTGTGTTTTCAGGCATGTAAAATAATGATTTATTGCATCGTGAGGGCTCAAAGGGTCAACTGATTACAAAAGATTATTGCCGTGCTTAGCGTGTAAAGGGTGGAAACCGCTTGTTTGTTGTCAACGAAATCAGCCGCTGCATTCAACTCGCCATAAAAGCGACCTGGAACATACACCATTCGTCCAATGAATATAAGTCCTTGACCTGGTATTATTCACGTGAAAAATTAATCAGTTATAAAAAGGTTTGATTCGTTTTCTGTGCGATATCCGCTGCGATTCCTCTGTGCGATAACCATCTGACCGCGGAATGAAAACTGAGTGTGAATACATTAACCCCTCAAGCCTTGAATATTTTTGTTAAATCCATAGGCTTCGAAGAGTTTTTTCAATTTGAAATCATGATAAATGCCTTAGTTAGGTCTTTCTGATTCATTTGAATATGTTATGGGACCATTATAATTATTTCAATTCTTACAGTGCGATAATCTTCTGTAGACGTCAGTATCTGACGTCTACAGACGTATAAAGACGGTTTCCGCACTGAAAGGGTTAACCCTCCAAGCGCTAAGCACGACTAGATATAATATAGTCATTTTACCTCGTCTTATCAGCTGAACAAATCATGAGTGGAACATCAAGATTTTCACTTAAAGTTGTGGGTCGCGGTAATACCCGATTGACTAGATTGACTAGTTCCTCAACGTAACTATATAATTTTAAATAAAATTGTCGACGTGAATAATTTTCGCCCATATAAATTTGTATGGGTGACGATGACTATGGCTAGACGCAATTTGAATGGCTAAAAATTTGGATATGACAGTTTTTCTAGTGACGCGATGACGGCCATTCAGGGGGCGCAGGTACTAAAATGACGGCCATTCAGGGGGCGCAGGTGCTAAAATGACGGCCATTCAGGGGGCGCAGGTAAAGCGCTGCTAAAGTAAAGTGACAGGAGTCACTCGTGTGTGACAAGGTACATGAAATATAAATCAGATTATTGTGGCATTGAAATTTCAGCATCGTTGTAACCCTTTGACTGTTCAATAATCAGTTGTTGTTCAGGGGGCAGTCGTCCTCTTTTTCAACATTTCATTAAAAGAAACTAGCATTCAGTTACAAATAAGATAATATTTGCATCACGGCTATATGGATATCAAAGATTTATTTCTCCCTTTTATATATTTTTCTGGATCCGCTACTGTTAGTCTTCTGACGTTCTGTTTTTTTGCGTGAACGTTATATAAATGATGTATTGAACAATACTCGTCTTCAATCTAGGGCCACAAAGAGAGCGGTTTTACCGAGAAACAAACAATTTGTGGCAGACACAAACTAGATGCGATCCTATTTAGGGCGGATCCAGAATTTGAAAAGAAGGTGGGTGCAATTGAAAAAATATATGCAATGATGTCGACTAATAGACATCCTGTGTTTTTATTAGCACCTGTAACGCCAGGGTTTTTTTAAAACACCTGATTACCTGATTACATCCCTCTAATAAAGTACACACCAGGATCAATATGGTCGCTGCTTCAAGTCCACACGGCCACGCCCAATGACGTCTATACATGTCATTGGCCACGCCCCTTTATATCCACCCATCCACCCACAATCAAACAATACCACAACCTAAGCATAATATCATGCCAGTGACGATTACTTATATTATAGTAGGTATGCAGGGTTTCCTGGTGAATTTTGTGGGGGTTTTTCTGGGGGGGGGGCGGGGGAATTGAGAGTATTTCGGGGGGAATAGCTGCTGTTGAGGGGGGGGGGGAGTGACCGGTTTTAGGGGGGGATCAACCCCCCCCCCCCTTAAAAGGGCCTCCAGGAAACCCTGGTATGTGTAAATTATTATGTTATTTGATATGTCTACGAATTGTTATCGATATTGTAGTATGACATGTAATATAAGTTCAATTGTTACTTTTTACTGTCAATAAAACTTATGTCTGTCTGTCTGTCTGTCTGTCTGTCTGTCTGTCTGTCTGTCTGTCTGTCTGTCTGTCTGTCTGTCTGTCTGTCTGTCTGTCTGTCTGTCTGTCTGTCTGTCTGTCTGTCTGTCTGTCTGTCTATTTAGTACGCTGAATAAATTGAATTGAATTGATTATGCGCCATAAATATTTTTGGATAAATTGATAATTTTTCCTTTAGTCTAAGGTGGGAATTGTTCCAGTAATTCACACATCACAATGAATGGAAATGTGAAGAAATTGTAAAGTACTTAACGGGTTAACCCTTATATCGCTAAAAGCATTATTGCCGTCGTTTTTAATCAGTTTTATTAGAAGATCAAATCGCTGTTATGGGAAACGAAATGAGTGTTTAAAAATCAAGATTTAAAAATGTTTGGTCTCAAATGAAACAAATATGAATGATATTTATTCACTTCAAGTTGTGGGTCGCGGTAGCGAGAAACAACTTCAAGTGGAAGAAATTCGTTTTTTTGTAGGGCTTTAAGGGTCAAACTCAGACAACGAGCAAGAGTCGTTGCCCAATGTTGTTTACATATTGGCCCAGCATTATACACGCTGAACCATCCTTAAAACAACGTTGACTTAGCCCTTTACCTCATTAAAGTTTCACCCACTTGAAGTTGTGTCTCGCTACCGCGATGTACAACTTCAAGTCGGTGAAAAATACTCATATGTACTTAATTTGAAACCAAAAATTTACAAATCCTGATGTTTAAACACTTATTTCGTTCACTTTCAAATTCCAATAACCAGATAACTGTGATTTAACCCTTTCAAGCCTGAATTTACCATTGTCACCTTCACCCACTACAAGCCGCGAATTGCTGTCGCAATTCTCGACTTGTAGTCCAATTTACCATTGTCTTATTTCATACTCCAGTTACTGTAGCATAATTATGCACCTGTATATATTTTTGGTTTCTACGCTTTCCAGAGTGTCTTTTTTGCTACTATATATAATTAGTATATTAAACATAGTAGCTATTTTATCTCTGGTTTTGGTGCGGGAAGCAAAATGATAGACCCCCATGTTATCTTGGCTATGCCTTTTAATTTTATTTTAAGAAGTAGTCATTTGTATTACCGAAATACCCAGTTTTTATTATGGCAATGCCACCTAACATGTTTTAGTTGTTTATCATACCATGTATATTGACTCATATGATTTTAACAAACTAACATTCTTGTATATACATGTACATATATCTCTCTTATTACTATGACAAATAAGTCTGTAATGACTTTTATTTCTGTCAATAAAATATCTGTCTGACTGTCTGTGTAGTGTATGAAGAAGATTTGATGTGGTTGAAAGTAGAGAAAATTGACATGTATTGGTAAACCAGTTTCATGTAAATTTTTATTTTAAAACGCCTAGTTAAAGAAAAAAAAGTGTGTTTTCAGGGATGTAAAATAATGATTTATTGCATCGTGAGGGCTTAAAAGGTTAACTGATTACAAACGATTACTGTCGTGCTTAACGTGTAAAGGGTTAAAACCGCTTGTTTGTTGTCAACGAAATCAGCCGCTGCCTTTAATTCGCCATAAAAGCGGTTAGTGCAGCAGATACAGGCTTATTTTCATAGGAATTGTGCTATTAATGATAAAAGCATGAAATTTGGTACAGTGTTAGAGTATATATCACTGATCAGTTTTAGCTACAGGGCCATTTCAAAATCACTTCCGGTCAGAAATAGCGGCCATTTTTCATAATGGCTGCCATTGAACATAGACAGGCGCTAAATATTTTTCTAGCATCGGTATATATATCGAAAAAAATATTATATATTGCATCGTCACTGTGCAGAAGATGGTGAATGATCTTAATCACTGTTAACTTTCATTAGCTTACCTGTATAATAATGAATTTTCGTTTTGAAGAGCAAGCATTCGGCATGTAGTTGCTTGGAATTGTGAATATTTCGAACACCGAGAAGAAAAAGGCCATGAAAGTAGTAGGTAGGTCTATTGGGATCAACAGAGTCAACATCTGGACGTATATATCACCTGATACCCCTCCCCTCTCCCCCCCCCCCCCCACACACACATCTATTGAATACAAGTAAAAGTCGGGTGTTGACAAAACGTTGGTTATTCGACCGTTTGTTTGTCCATCCGAAAATATGTTCATCCGGCAGGCTGTTTGCAAAATATATTTTTGATCATTTTTACCACAGGGAAACAAATGTATCATTTAAACTTTACAGGTAGCTTCTAAGGCTTCTTGATGTGACAATTGCAAACCTCTCCATATGTATGTAGGCCTACATGCTGGCCTATCTTATATTTCAGACTGTCAACTGTTTGGGATGCACTGCCAAAAATAATCAATGATGTTCCTGATAATCGAAAATTGCATTGGTCTGTTATTCTCTCCTATTTATATATTTCTTTTCTTTTCAGGTATGTCCCAACCTACAGCATGTATACCCGTAGACACTAAATTACTAATGCATGGTGTTAGATGGTATTGGTGTGGTGGTAGATTAGAAAATAATACTCATATTTGACAATGTCTAAATCATATAAGATCGTCGATACCAACCTACCCAGTACGTCTGGTCGTCAAAGTCTAGATGTTGATTGGACACAATGTGTTTTGTGCCAGCAAGATACAGAAGAAACGTTGATCTGCCCAGGTTTTTCAAGAAAACAAGCCACAGGAGCTGGTTATAAAACTTTGGCTGACAGTCTCCTTGCTTTTGATAGGATCGTTTGTTTACCAAAAACAATCAACCTCTCAAGTTTAGATGAGGGTGAAGGCATAGAGTCTTCATTTCGCTGTCACAATGCGAGATGGCATGACACATGTCGTCTCCAATACAATAAAACAAAACTTCAGAGAGCTGAGAAGCGAAAACCATCACGTTAATCTAGTCCACTAAATAAATATTTACGCCATAATAAGGGAGAAAAGACTCCATCTGAAAAATGTTTATTTTGCGATGAATCTGCAGAAGGAAAGACTTTACATAATGTATCAACATTTAAGCTTGATGCCCGTGTCAGACAATGTGGATACAAACTTATAAACAAACCTCTACTTGCCAAACTCAGTTCTGGCGATCTTATTGCACAAGAAGTATAACAAGGCACGTAACTTAGATAAATCTACAGAAGACAGAACAGATGCTGTCAATCATGGCTTAGCGTTTGCTGGTATTGTTTCATACATTGAAGAAATTTGCTTACATGAAAGTATTGCCCCAATATTTAAATTATCAAAACTGACAAAGCTTTATACTAAAAGACTAGAACAGCTTGGTACAACTATTACAGTCCGTGTACATCCAACAAAATTAAAAGATCGAATACTCAATTACTTTCCTGACATGGAAGCTCATAAACATGGTCGTGGTCGTTATGTGGTTCTTGTGTACAATAAAGATATTGGAGAAGCACTCCACAAAGCTTGTGAGCATGACAATGATAATGAAGCAATCAAGAGCAGCAAGTATTGTAAGGAGGGACATGCTTAAAATGAAGCTGACATTTAATTGTTCATTTGGTAGTGACTCCACACCGGCTTCCTTGCTGGCCTTAGTATCTATGGTGTTATACGGTGCAAGTATTACCTCACCGACGACAGTATCTTCAACCCCTCAACCTGCTTTAACTATTTCGCAGCTTCTCCAGTTCAGCAGCTCAGTATGTAAGAAAGTAAAACAATCACCAGATGATCCTCGCCATAATGCAGCTAGGGAAACTCCACTGTTAATATATCTTGGCATAATGCTTCACTCAAAAACCCGAAAACGTGAGCTTGTGGACAAGTTATTTGAACTAGGATTATCTGTCTCGTATGATCGTGTGCTTAATATATCCGCAGAGCTGGGCAACAAAGTATGTCATCATTATGAGACAAAAGGTGTTGTCTGTCCTCCTGAACTTAAGTGCGGCCTTTTTACAACTGCTGCAATAGACAATATCGACCACGATCCTAGTTCAACAAGCTCACATGACTTATTTCACGGGACTGGCATATCACTCTTCCAGCACCCAGCTGATACGTTTGCTGGATTAGACCAGGTTCTGATAACCAATGATGCTGATGATATTGTGAAGGGAAAGAGAAAACATTTGCCTGAGAGCTACACAAGTGTTCCCCCAGCTACTCTCCCCAGACAGGATTTACAGATACCAAGACAAAATGGACCCAACAAGACTGATGGTAATCTAATCCCACAAGCAAGAACAAAGGGGTGTAGGTGACATGGGTAATCCTTTCTGTGAGAACAGCAGTGATCTCCTGGTACTCGACACCAGAGATGTAGCAGACAAAACTGTTGCTGATGGTATTCACACTATTGAGAATATTGGACAGAAGCGGTATGATGCATATGTGCGCGAAAGGCTTATTTATCAAGTGAGACCAATAAGTGACCCGATAAAGAGGAACAACATTCCCCTCTTCACAACAACCCCACGTGGAGTAAAATCCGTGTCACAACAGCAGGTGTCTTCCTTAAAAAATGACTGTTCCCTTTTCTCTAGATTGTATGTGGCATCACAAATTCGAAATGGTGATTTGGATGACTTTTTTCAACATGAAAATCAATCATATCCCCCAGCTCTGTCAAAGATGGGTTCTATCAGAACAGGTGCCAAGTCAGACCTGTTAGACTGCTTGGAAGATCTTGCAGCTGCCCATCCATCTGGCAACACTCCTGCTGTCCAAGCTGTGATAATTGATGGCGCTTCAGCTGTTAATATGCTTAAACCTGGTCCTGCAACGAAAACATTCCTTGATTTTGCTAACCAACATTTGCCCCATTTAAAATCACACCTACAACATTCTAACAGAGTAGATATTATTTGGGATAGATATTTTCCAGATAGTTTGAAAACAGAAACTAGACTAAAGCGAGGCAAAGGAGTTCGTCGTCGTGTGGAGCCAGCCACAAGAGTCCCAGGAAACTGGTATGAATTTCCCCGTCTTAAAGAAAACAAAGAGGAGTTGTTCGCTTTACTTGCTCAAATGGTGACAAATAACCCTTTGATAAATGATCCTAAGCAGATACCATGATAATGTGCTCTGTAACCTGCCTTGTGACACTTCCAGATTAGCTCCATGCACACAAGCGGACACACATATTTTCCATCATCTTGAGGACATTGTTAAGGAAGGCCGCGATAAAGTCACAATACGCACAGTTGATACAGACGTGGTAGTCCTTGCTTTAGCCGCTTCTCGACGTCTGAGTCATATCCATTTGTGGATTGCCTATGGTGTTGGCAAACATTTTAGATATCTGGCAGCTCATGAGATAGCAACAACGTTAGGGCCAAGCAAATGTAGAGCCCTACCATTCTTTCATGCACTTAGTGGCTGCGATTTAGTTTCTTTCTTCCACGGAAAGGGCAAAAAAACTGCTTGGGCCACATCGAAAAACCTTGATGCTGTGACAGAAGCATTTTTCTCCCTCGGGTCAACACCTCAACAAATTAAACCATATTTTGAACTAATTGAACAATTTATTGTATTGCTATATGATCGTACCACTACCCAAACATCTGTGAATCAGGCACGGAAAGAGTTATTTGCTCAGAAAGGAAGAGCCATCGACCTAATACCCCCTACTCAGGCTGCTCTGATCCAGCATGTGAAGAGGGCTACATATCAGGCTGGGTACTGCTGGTCACAATATTGCATTGCAGCACCAGAAATGCCCTCTCCATCTGTTTGGGGTGGACGAAGAAGGACACTGGAAAGTGGGATGTTTTTTGGACAGATTTACCCGAAGCAACTAAGGCTTGTAGAGAACTCCTTCGATGTGGGTGCAAAAAAGGATGTTGCGGGCAATGTAAATGTCTCAAAGCTGCACTCAGGTGTACTGTGTTTCTGTGCAGGAAATTGTGACACTAAATAAGTATTTATGTATGACACATATAACACAATAATTTATTGTGATAACCGTGTCACCAAAACCTGACTTTCTATGACAGGATTATGCCGTTCAATGCTAACAAAATGATGGATTATCCCCTTTAAAAGATATGTTTATATACACATAAGTGTAATATTTCTATTATGACATGTAATTAAGCACTGTGTTTGGAAAAATTCTCCACCCACACAATATGTAAAGCTTCGCATCCACAATTGGTCGAAACAATATGTTTTTGCGTAACAAGTAGCTGTACGCGGGCATATTTCAGGAAAACAATCCGATATAATTGTTTATTTTGTAATAAAATTGCATGGATCACATTTATTATACATATTTAGTTCATTATATATGCACAAAAAAACAAATAAACCATTTTTTTCACTCACAAAACATTGAAACGGTGTCGTATAGGAGAAAAAATAATCACCGGTGGCGGCCATTTTGAAAAATAGCCGCCATTTGCGTCCTGGGACAAATTTGCGATGGCCCTGTAGCTGAAAAGTTTCATACTACCATACTGCATATGTGTGCCAAATTTCATGCTTTTATCACAAAAGGCACAATTTATTTCTATATCTGCTGCACTAGGTATTGGAACATGCACCACTCATCCAATGAATAGGGGTTCGCCTTGACCTGGTATAATTCACGTGAAAAATATTATTCACGTGATCTACCCCCCCCCCCTTTTAGCCACTCCCCCCCAAAAAAATTGCTCGCTCCACTCGCACAGCAGCTCTCCCCCCCGCCCGAAATACTCTCAATTCCCCCACCACCCCCCCCCAGAAAAGTGAAAAATGTTATAAAAAGGTTTGATTCTTTTCAGAATCCACGTTGTAGACATCAGATACGGCGGCTCACTCGTTTTCTATGCGATATCCGCTGCGATTCCTCTGTGCGATATTGTGATCGCGGAATGAAAACTGAGTGTGAAAACATCAACCATTCAAGCCTTTTGTTAAATCCATAGGCTTCAAAGGGTGTTCAATTTTAAATCATCATAAATGTCTTAGTTAGGTCTTTTTGATTCATTTGAATATGTTATGGGCCTACGGCCATTTTAAATATTTCAATTCTTACAGTTCGAGGACGTCAAATTCTGACGTAGAAAGACGGTCGCCGCACTGAAAGGGTTAACCCTCCAAGCGCTAAGCACGACTAGATATAATATAGTCATTTTACTTCATCTTATCAGCTGAACATATGGTAGGAGGTGAACATCAAGATTTTCACTTAAAGTTGTGGGTCGCGGTAATACCCGATTGACTAGATTGACTAGGTCCTTAATTCAACTATATAATTTTAAATAAAATTGTCGACGTGACTTATTATCACCCATATAAATTTGTATGGGTGACGATGGCGATGGCTAGACGCAATTTGAATGGCTAAAAATTTGGATATGACAGTTTTTCTAGTGACGCGATGACGGCCATTCAGGGGGCGCAGGTGCTAAAATGACGGCCATTCAGGGGGCGCAGGTGCTAAAATGACGGCCATTCAGGGGGCGCAGGTAAAGCGCCGCTAAAGTAAAGTGACAGGAGTCACTCATGTGTGAAAAGGTACATGAAATATAAATCAGATTATTGTGGCATTGAAATTTCAGCATCGTTGTAACCCTTTCACTGATCAATAATCAGTTGTTGTACAGGGGGCCGTCGTCCTCTTTTTCAACATTTCATTAAAGTAAACTAGCATTCAGTTACAAATAAGAGAATATTTGCAACACGGCTATATGGATATCAAACATTTATTTCTCCCTCTTATATATTTTTCTGGATCCGCTATTGTTAGTCTTCTGACATTCTGTTTTTTTGCGTGAACGTTATATAAATGATGTATTGAACAGTACTCGTCTTCAATCTAGGGCCACAAAGAGAGCGGTTTTACTGAGAAACAAACAATTTGTGGCAGACACAAACAAGATGCGATCCTATTTAGGGCGGATCCAGATGAAAAGAAGGTGGGGTGCAATTGAAAAAATATATGCAATGATGTCGACTACTAGACATTCTGTGTTTTTATTAGCACCTGTAACGCCAGGGTTTTTTTTAAAACAAAATATGTCTTCAATCGTGAAACACTGAGAGATGTAAATCTCACAAATCACATACATTTTCAGTCACTTGAAGTTGTGTGTCGCGGTAGCGAGACACAACTTCGATTGTGTATTTCTTGTTGTTAGTATTTTATAGAAATCGCCATATTATTCCACATAAAAAAGGGAGTATAAAAAACATAATGGACATCTTGGATTTTTCCACATGGCAGCGGTAATTTTGTTCAGATGAAATGTTTATTGCGTCACTACACTTTAGGCCATTTAATAATAATAATAATAATGGTGATTTCTTATATAGCGCACATACAATGCTCTGTGCGCTTCACACATATTACCCCTGGTCACTGGACCTGTTCATTCATGTACCATTTCAACTCCCTTTTTGGAGCATACAGCACTTGCAGCCATTTCGGCGTTAGGAACTAGTCGCACACATTGCCATCTCTGACCTACTAGGTACTCATTTACACCTGAGTCAAGTGAAGCATGTGAGGGTAAAGTGTCTTGCCAAGGACGCAACATCGAAATAATGTCCCAATATTGAGAGGGGAGAAACATGATATTTCTCTGAAAATCCTGCACCAAGCGGGATTCGAAACCGCACGGCAGGCAGTGACATTGGCAAAGCTCCGCGCTCTGGCCATTGCGCCATGTCCCTCTTGTGGGCCAAACATCACATATTCTACCAGAAGTAAACACATCCTCAATATAGGCCGTCACAGAGATTAAAGTCCTCAGACACGAAAGAATCGTTTATAATTCACAATTACAATGAAAAATGTCCGAGCAGATGCAATTTTGCATCTAATCTGCATCACTTTTAAAACATTGAAATGGAATGTGTGAGCCAATCATATTTACAAAGACAAGTCGTTTCTATCCGAGTGGCGGCCATTTTGAATCTGATCCATGTCATTTTCGCTGATATCATCGTAATAAACAATTTTTTTTTTTTTTTTTTTTTTAATAAAAAAAATATAAAAAAAAAATCGTAATAAACAAACCATGATTACCCTTTTCTCGCTGTTATCTGATTTACATTTCCACCCAATTGCGAGTCACAACTTCCAAGAGGGTGAAAATTACTGATATTTGTATAATTTGATGTTAAAACGCTCATTTCATTCCCAATGGGATATAACATGCTAATAGAACATATTTAAAGCGAACATAGTCGACCTTATACTTGAAAAGAGTATAAAAAAAATACCTATCCACCCCAGTATTACCATTACAAATGCATAAAGATTCCAGAAATCTCTGCTTACCTGAGGTTGGGGGATTGCTATCTGTGACGTCAGAGCTGCTAGTCACGTGATGTCCTGCTGCTGTAGTATCCTTACTGGTCGCTAGGTGGCAGGGCACAGTGACGTCATCACTGCGGCTCACAGGGCTGGGCGGCATGTGGGGTGGCGATGATTTTAGCGTTCCTATGACGACGGGTTTACAAGGGGGAGTTTCCGGCACGGCCAGGTGCTGCTTAGCAGGTGAACCCTGATGACCCGAAATGTCACTTCCGGTGGGACTGCGTTCACATTTGATGATCGGGACCTCGTTTTTAACACTGACGCTGATTGGTTGGGCGTGACGAGACATCCCGTTACATCCCGTTTCCGGCTCCTGCTTAACGGGGCACGATGTAAGTGTGGTTGTCTTGATGGATGACGTTGCCGTGGTTACTGTTAGGCAGGCTGCGTTGCTTAGTAATATGGGGGCGTTGGCGACCTGCGGGGTGTACGTCGTGGCATGTACCTTTATGGTGCTAGGTTTGGGTGATGCCCTCACAGTGCTGCTGGTCGCTGCTAAAACATATAAATACACACATGGTGAAAATACAATAAACATAGAGCTCCAGCGCAAAAGGCGGCAGTGTTAACCACACAACTAAGGCCCCGCCTAAAGAACATAACGGGTCAGCATGAATTGTTCAAAGAGTAATGGCAACAAGACACACTTAAAACACCCCCCTCTGACTATTTTAAAGAGTAATGGCAACAAGACACACCTAAAACACCTCCTTTAACCCTGTAATTGCAAGACACACCTAAAACACCCCCCTCTAACTATTTCAAAGAGTAATGGCAACAGGAGACACCTAAAACACCCTCCTCCCTCTGACTCACACCTAAAACACCCCCTTCTGACTCCTTCAAAGAGCAATGACAACAAGACACACCTAAACACCCACCTTCTGACTCTTTCAAAAAGTAATGGCAACAAGACACACCTAAAACACCCCCTCTAACTTTTTTCAAGCCTGAATTTACCATTCAAATCATTCAGTACTTGTATCCTTTTTTCCTCGACCAGGTGAATGACTGTTCATACTTTATTAGTGTGTGCCGTCATGTGTACAGTGCCCATAGATAGGCACACAATTATTGACTTGCAGCCATAGTACATTTTCTGTATTATAATATCAGATCTGGTCAGCAGCACGTTATGAAACCAATGTATAACAGCGCTGGTGGTCCCGATGCTACATTCTACACAGATGTGCAGCCACAGTACATTTTCAGTATTATGCACTACTGCCTGGGCCTCACATGTTTGGCAGAACAGCCTTTTCTAGTAAATACAATGTCCAGTCACATCAAACCACAGTGGCATTCAAACTCAAAAGGTAGTAACTGACTCTTGGCTTTGAGTGAACAGATTCTCACAGTTTCTCAAAATATTTGTTGTGATTCCCACTACCTATAGCATCTTGTTTCATTTCAGTTCAAATATTTGCAAATAATGTTTAACCATACATTTTGTTCCACTAACAGTAACTTAATTGGCTAATAAAAGGGATTAAAACGAATTTAGTGGTGCCTAGCAGGGAGAGGTTGATGGCTGCTGCCAAATGGGTGTCAGAACTGGTCCAAGCCGGGCCAATATTCAGCCTAATTACATTTAAAAAAAGGTGATTACCCTTAAAGACCTGAAATAATTTTGCATAAACCATGGATTCTGATGTGTAAAGACGATCTACGCACTATGAGGGCTAAGAACCTGTGGCACTCATTTTGTAAGCCAAATTGGAGACCCAGAAGGGGCCGGGCCATTAGCTTCCGACGCCTCTGTACCACTGTAGATCAGTATATACTGTGTACCATGGTCTGAGATTATCTAAAGACGGTTTCCAAATGTGCCATTTTTCTACATGGATCCTCACTGATCTATAGTGTAATCAGTCGACGCACATGGTAACATCCTTACTGATCTACAGTGTAATCAGTCGACGCACATGGTAACATCCTCACTGATCTACAGTGTAATCTGTCGACGCACATGGTAACATCCTCACTGATCTACAGTGTAATCAGTCGACGCACATGGTAACATCCTCACTGATCTACAGTGTAATCAGTCGACGCACATGGTAACATCCTCACTGATCTACAGTGTAATCTGTCGACGCACATGGTAACATCCTCACTGATCTACAGTGTAATCAGTCGACGCACATGGTAACATCCTCACTGATCTACAGTGTAATCAATCGACGCACATGGTAACATCCTCACTGATCTACAGTGTAATCAGTCGACGCACATGGTAACATCCTCACTGATCTACAGTGTAATCAGTTGACGCACATGTGGGCTGGTAACATTATATAAGATTAAATGTGGACAGTTTATTGGAATTATGCTGACAGAGGATAACAGAGCATGAATTCAGAGCAATATTTCTCAAATATTGCTCCATATTGCTCTGGGCATTGTCAAGACCCCTTATAAAGCGAGTGACAGAAAACACTGTAATATCTCATTTTCCATTACGATGTTCACTGATTTTATCTAGTCACGAATATGTCTTAGTTGAGAATATTTTACATCTAAACACATGATACCTACCAGTAGTGACGTGTGTGTTGGTTCTACAGGTCGCCATGACACCCTGACCCGGTGCTGCCATAGTCTTACCACCCGACGTTACATTGCCGTGGTAACTGGTTTTAACAGGATATACTTTATCACTCGTAACACTGCCTGGTATGCTGGCAGATTCTGCCTGATATTTGCCAGTCCTGGTTGGTTTTGTTTGGTTTGGTGTACTTTTTGCTGGGGATTTAGTTTTTTGTGGAGTAGAAGGAGCAAGTTTAGCAGGCGTGGTAACCTGCTTTTTTGTGTCAATTGTTCGTGAAGGTGTGACGTCATTCTTGCATATTATGCCATTACTATTAATAGCGGAGAAATAACCGGGACCTGTTAGATTGCTGGGTATTGATTGATCAGTCTTAGATGGGATCCCATCATTACTATTGTCACTGATATCCGTGACATTAACAAGATCATCAGTAGGTGTATCCACCGCCCTAGATACTGAAACCATGGGGCTACTTGTTTCCATGGTGCCACTACCAGAAGGCCGAGAGGTGCTGCGAAAGGGCTGAGGATGGGACGTAGCATGGGTGTGTGCCGTCACATATGTCTGTGATGTCATATGTGTCTTTGTCGACAAATTTGATTGTGACGTCACATGAGACGTCAGAGCCTCTTGTGTCGCCACAGCTGTTCCATTTCGTCGACAAGCCCCTTCATTTTGACTAACAGGCCATCGGCAGCTTTTTTCTCTATCCATATTCACAGATGCCTCTAAACTCTTAGATTTTGTTAACGAAACTGGTTGACCAACCACAGTAGAGGTGGAGGGTCGCCTGGCAACAGGAGGAGTACACCTCTGCCGGTCCGGGGACTTCACGGGAGACAGGGGGTTTCCCTTGTCTCTAATGACGTCACTAGATTTACACATTACACTGTCCGGGGAGGAAAGCTGACGTTTTACTGATGTCATATGGTCCTTAGTGCTTGCTTTTGCTACAAAGGTGTGCGCGGGAGGGGAACACACTGCAGCACGTGACCGGCGAGCGGGAGAAGGCTTGTCGTCTTGGTTACCAGTACGACACATCCTGTCATCCTTTCCTGAGCGCTTTTCGTCTCGCGGATTTCGGGATGACTTATCGTCTTTTCTAGAGCAGCGTTTCTCTTCCTCTACATTTCGTACTCTATCATCACGGAGCCTCTCTTCTTTTGACTTATGTAACCTTTCGTCCTTCTGCTGTGACCTCTGTGACTGCTCCTCATAAGGTCGTGGCGGTCGTTCCTCGTGTGTAGGTCTGATAATAGGTTCTTCTTTGGGAGGGCGTGAGGGTCTCTCCTCGTGGTGGGTTACGAGGGGGCGCTCCTCATACGGGGGTCTGGGGGGTCTGTCCTCGTGAAGTGTGGTGACGTCATGACGTGACGTGAGGTCATGGCGTGAGGTCAGCCAGTTGGCTGTACCATCTACCTCAGTCTTCAGGGTAGAGCTTCCATCTAGTGATAAATCTGCAACAGAAACAGATACATCTTTGATTACTAATTATCATCCTTAAATTGCATAAAAATTGTCGTGATTTTTTTATTTTTGGGACGTTTCACGAAGATTAGAATTCGTGAATTCTCATTTTTTTTAGTAGCGCTATTATAATTTTCGAGAGATTCCTAAATTCGCAAATTTGTCCCCCTCGCGAAATTCACAGAGTTAAAACCTCGCGAATATTACCAGATCTACAATAGCATATGATTTGCATATGACTGCCCATCTGAACCAATCACACGCTTAAGATCTGAGTCAGTTATTTAAGTTCAATCACTAGAACGAATGCTCCACACTTTTGATTCAGAAGGGGTGGACTTTATTACAGTAACTAACCATCAACAGTTGTTGCAATATAGGGCTAATATTGAAAATGGTGACCCAACATTGAGACAGAGCTGGTCCAATATCCCATGTTAGAGAGAGTGAATATTGCTTTACATTGCTTTCTACATAATTATGGCATATTGGGACAGAAAGAAACCCGAAGTCGGAACTATGTCCTACTCTTATTGAATTACTTCAAGGGTTCTTCATAGTGCACAGTACCATAGACAGAACTGCACACTCCAAGTCTTTTAACAGGTTGGAGCACTGTATATGCACAACCGCGAAGCCAAACATCCGACCTGGCCGGGATTCTAACCAAGTAGCCACAGTCGGACCGAAAATAAGACATCGGGTCGACCATTCCATGTTGGAAGGCCAGCTAACCTGAGTCGCTCACCCATTGTTGGATCAATGTTGGTCCACCGTCTACGACGTTGGACCAACATTGTCCCAACAAGGGATGAATATCTCTTGTCTGCTGTGTATCAGCCTGTAGTGACACCTGTGGATTAGACCCCGAGAAGAGTAATCCCAGGGTGGATTATATGCAAGATTGGCCGGGTCATTTCAGAGGAGGATACAGAATTTAATCCACAGAATAATTATACTGCACAATCTCGAGGCGAGTCTGCGCGCCTTGTGTGGTTTTAAAAGTACAGGACACGCTGGTCAAGTAACCTTGTCATGGCGAAAATAGGTTTATTGTCATTACAGAACTCAGACATTAAGATTAATTTGTAAAAATGAGAGAGAATCCTGCCACAACTTCAACGAGTCCTAAAACTGAAGAACCATTATTTTTTGCTGACATATCAATGTTTTTTTCCAGAATTAGGACTCGTTCAAGTTGGGTCTTTCATTTTTTACAAGTTAGAGTCTATCTGTCACTTTTAAAATTTGCTTCAAAATTGTGCATCGAATTATCATAAGCTGTCACAGGTTGAGACCACTTCAACGACACAGACGTTAGCCCAATGTGGAGTTGATCTGAGATGTGGAGCATCTTAGTTTGTGTGACAGTAGTAATCTAACTTTGGGTCTGTCTACTGGGAGAATAAAGAAATGATGGGGCAGTTTTCAACCACGACGGCCTGGGACTTTTTATTATGGGAAGTGTTGTGCTTTTATTCACCAATCATGAATATAATCATTTGGACGTACAAGAAGCAAAAGACAACTTTTTAAATTAGGCTTAATTATGACAGAAAGCGATTTTAGATCAAAGCGCCATTGGGTCTCAATATTATTGAGATATACTAGCGCTGTAGAAGTAGCCATCATTTCATAATCATAATCGCTTTAAATCTGTTGTATAAGTGTCTGTTGTATGAAGTAACCATCATATCATATTATAATCGCTTTAAATCTGTTGTATAAGTGTCTGTTGTATGAAGTAACCCATCATATTATATCATAATCGCTTTTAATCTGTTGTATAAGTGTCTGTTGTATGAAGTAACCCATCATATTATATCATAATCGCTTTTAATCTGTTGTATAAGTGTCTGTTGTATGAAGTAACCCATCATATTATATCATAATCGCTTTTAATCTGTTGTATAAGTGTCTGTTATATGAAGTAACCCATCATATTATATCATAATCGCTTTTAATCTGTTGTATTTGTGTCTGTTGTATGAAGTAACCATCATATCATATTATAATCGCTTTGAATCTGTTGTATGAGTGTCTGTTGTATGAAGTAACCATCATATCACATCATAATCGCTTAAAATCTGTTGTATGAGTGTCTGTTTTATGAAGTAACCATCATATCATATCATAATCGCTTTAAATCTGTTGTATGAGTGTCTAAACAACAACCATTGTAAATAGTTCTCAAATTAAACAAATGTGAGTAATTTTCACTCACTTGAAGTTGTGTCTCGCTATCGCGACCCACAACTTCAGGTGAGTGAAAATTAAATAAGATCACTTGGTGGGTGAACGGTTAATTTGACATATTATAATCTCAGGATATTTCATCTGGATCAATTTGGTATCTATTGGAATTTCCATGGAGCACGTAAACAGAAAGGATCACCAATTTCTTAACAGAAAACATACGTTTGTTATTGTATTGACTAAAAAAAAAGGATATGCTTATATCGTTACCAGTTATGATTCAGAGAAAAGCTCTAGTGTATTTCTACACACATGGCAGTGCTTCAATCGTGGTAATTGGTCAATCAGTGGCAGTCATTTCGTTGTAATTCAAATTTATGCAGACGAGAACAGTTGGGTGAAATTTATTGTGTACTCTTTACTGGAAAATTCCTAGTCTAACTTTTAAGCTAATTGGACAATCCCGAGCCAATAACATATATTTTAAAGTTTTCAGGCCCGGCCAGAGGCCCGGAGCCTATTAAGTTTATTGCGTCTGTGTGTGTGTCCTGTTTTGAGGAAAGAGGTGTGCTGTGTGTTGAAAACGGTTGACATTTCTGAGAATCAGTCCTCATGAACAAGTGTTGAAAACGGTTGACATTTCTGAGAAACAGTCCTCATGATCAAGTAAAATATAACGTTTGATACGTTTTTTATCTGTATTATAATGTTCACCTGTATTATATATTATATAATTCAAAGTTTGTTTTTCATATAACAAAATCTCTACGGGGCACATATGAAAAATAGCCTGCCTGCTAATAATGTCCACCCTGTATAAATAAGTCTCAGTAAATAAATAAATAAATGTCATGTACCCAATGATAGATCAGTGGAAATATTCAAGTACAATTGAAGGCCGGCCCCAATTGCTCATTCGTATCGCCTGGGTCTTGTACCCTGTGGGTACTAGGTTCGAATTCCAGTCCGGCCGAATAGTCATCATCGTGGTTGTGCATATACAGTGCTCCAAACTGTCTAAAGGCCTGGAGTGCACAGTACTGTCTAAGGTACTGTGCACTATAAAAAACTCTATAAAGAACCCTTCCTTCTTTCGCGATATTGCCATGTGTGTGCATAATGCGACGTAAATTCAAGTACATTGAAAGGGTGTTCAGTGGCTGTTACAAGTCACCCCCTCCGGCCAGTAATCTGACACACCTGCAGGCTGTCACGTTACCCTCCCTCGACTACATAATTATACCATCATGATGATATAATAGGTGACTATGAATCAGCCTGCCAGTCTGGTCATGTCTGAGGGAGGAGGAGAAAAATATAACACAGTCATTGACTCAGCCACAGTACTCACCTTTGAGCGAAAAATAGAGACATGTTTTCCTTTCTCAATTAACTCTTTCAACGCTGCATTATTTTTATATAACCATGGAGACCAAAGGATTTTTTCAATTTGAAATCATCATAAATGTCTTAGTCAGCTCTTTCTGATTTATTTGAATATCTATGTTATGGGTTTACGGCCATTATAAATATTCTAATTCTTACAGTGCGGGGATCGACTTTATACGTGTGACGTTAAAATCTGACGTCTACAGACGTCAGATTTTAACGTACAAAGATGATTCCGAAAATCTTAATCTTTATTTTTAACACACGCTTTTTTCAGCAATCATTTTATGTAAATATTTGTATGTCATATATCATAAAAGTCTGTAATTAATACGACATCAATATGGGTTTTCTTGTTACATTTCTGGATATTACTGTACAAGGTAAAAGCATGGTTAACAGCGGGGTATATGAACTATTATTGCATGGCGATGTGGCTACGCAGACATAGGAAGCAGGGATTCAAGCATATAATAGTTAATATGGTTAGATATTAGGTGGAGGACAAATTACATCAGTCATGTAATTTTGAAACTGCATTGCACATGTGCATGATGTGTATTGTATGGTATATATTTTTGGAGACAGTTGTGGAGACTGTGAGCCTGTCACCGCTTAAACACAATGACAATTCACATTCGTTTGACTTTTGTACTTGTGTTATGTTTATAGTTGTGTTGTTTAGGCAGACAGTCAGTCAGTCAGAGACTGCAGACCACCGCCGAAATTAATGATCTAAATTATCGTAAAACCTGTAGTAATAATATTGCATTTATTCATTAACATGATTAAGTGGCTATACATACTATAGTAAAACTGCAACATAGAATGATCAATTATGACGTCATAGATTCAACCTATTTAATAATTTTTCATTCAAGAATAGTAACCATACACAACAGTTGTGAGACTATGACGTCATAAAGTAGTCTTCTATACAGTTAGATATAATGTATTTTACTTTCAATACATGTCATTCGATTTGTAATGCGGATCCTGCATCCGCATCGTAATCCGGATCATCCCAGAAATACAACCCATTGCCTCTTGGCCCTAAACACACCTCTGATGAACGTTCAATGCAAATCCGCTCTTTAATTTTTGAGTAATTAGTGGACAGACAGACTGCTAAACAAACAAGACCGAAAATATCCCCCCCTGCCGGCGGTAATAATTATTGTTATGTTATTTGCAGCAACAAGCAGTTTCACAAGGACATTTTTAGAGACCCAGGGGCCCATCCCACGAACCATCATAAAGTTAAGATCATCTTAACTTTCTCTTATTTGCATTAGAAAAGTTAAGATGATTTTACCTTTTCTAATGCAAATAAGAGAAAGTTAAGATAATCTTAATTTTAATATGGTTAGTGAATGGGCCCCTGAATTCTACCAGGCACTGCTGTACATCACTACATGCACTCTATGTTTTCCATTCTAGACTGTAGATGTAAGGAAACATGCGCCCAGCAAAACTGGTTGACTGAATGCAAAATAAATGGATTAACGCAACACAGCATATCGATCTGGAACTGTCAACATAACCCCTTCAGTGTGGGAAACGTTTTCAACCTTTTATCTAAACTAAATTTTAACCCGATTAAAGTTGAACACAAAAAGCGACAAATTAAAAATCTACATTTCCACCCGCTTGAAGTTGTGTCTCGCTTCGTACGCGACCCACAACTTCAAGCGGGTGAGAATTACTCACAGCTGTTTAATTTGAAACCTATCATTTGTAAATCTTGATGTTTAAGCTCACATTTAGTTCCCAATCATAACCGTGATCTAGTTGATTAATGGAAACGACTATAATAGTGCCTTGGAATTTAGTGGGTATTGTGTCCCTTTGCAAAACAATAGCAATGATCGAAATTGATCAAATGTACCAGTTAAGATGGAACATCAATAATATTGCTCTCTATGGTAGGATTTCGCTGATTTCTCAGTCAATTCCCAGCCACATTCTTCTCTACAATTTCCAACTAATTCTCGGAAAATTTGAAAACAATATTTTCCAGTGTTGCGGCGACTTCCTCAACTGATCCTTGGTGATATAAACAATATTTTCGGTGACTTTCACACGTGGTCCTGTAAGTGTATTGGTTGATAAGTAGATTAATATACGATACGTAATTGTAAGTGGTTTAGGTTGAATGTTGCAGGGGGGAGGGATTAGCGACCGGGTTAGCAAGCAGGTTTAGCGAGCGATAATACCGCATAATACCTGAATACTGCTGTAGGTGGCGCCACGTGTCAGCCGGAAGTGGAGGTATAGGAGCTCCCCCTGGCGAGTACGCGGTGAGTAGTGAGTAGGGTGTACAGCAGGGGTCGCCACCGGAGCCCGCTACACCAGTGGTCATGTGATGGGCTGAATAAAGGCAACCAAACAGGCAGATAAAATAAAATAACCACATAGCCAATGACCACATGCAAAACCAATAACACAACCCAAACAAAACAGGTAAATAACCAAGAACCACAAGTTATGATGCATATACAAAACCAAATAATATGACCCATAATCATATATAATAATCCATAACCAAGTAATAAAAGTTCAAATACACGGACAGACAGTGACATGGTCAACATAACCTGCAAGTGTTAATATATTTTGGATTATAATAGACCATAGTAGCCTGTGGCTACCAGACAAAGTCTTCAGCATGCGACTGCAACCAAAACTCATGCAATATGTTGTACATGTGTCATTTGGCTCTGAGGCCAGTATGGTTTTTTCTCTGTTTTAGATGAGCGCGCGCATTAGATTTAGGCAGCACATTACCAAAAAAACATGTGTTTTTTTCTGCCGAACGCGCATTGGATTGTTGCACATTTCCGAAAAAAAACCCTGGTAATTCCGATAAAAAAATATTTTTCTCAGCTATGTTTTTTTGCTTGTTTTTTTTGTCGCCCTCATTAACTTTTTTCAGATAGATCAAACGTTTTTTTTTTATTTCGTCGCCCTCTTTAACTGTTCTAGAAATGTGTCCAATGTTTTTTTATTGAGTTGTCCTCATTAACTTTTTCAAAAATAGGTTCAATGTTTTTTTTTCTTAAATGTTTTTTTAACGCCCTCCCTTATTAGATTTTGGGTTTTTTCTGATCTAAAAGAGAAAGTAAACATGGTGGAATGATACAAATAATTGTTGGAAGCCCACGTCATTGTTTTGATGACATTTAATTCAAGAATATTTTAATAATTTAGTACAAAGATTGACTAGCAGGCCTTAATCCATCAGGTATTTATTATCTGTTACATTATCAACAATAATAAAAAAAACTATCACAAATAATAAAAAACTATCACAAACATGTCGCATAGCCCATTCTGATATTTGTTTAACAGCTATAGGTTGATACTGTCAGAATGTGTATTTTGGGAATAGACAGCGCAATGGGAAATGTTAGCTACATGATAAACAAAAAATTGTATTTCCCACTAGAAACAACAACATAGAAGTCTTTCATATTTTATTTTATTGACATTTTTGTCAGACGAGGAAGTCAGAAAGCGTATGGTTTGTGGCAGCGACCGGCATCCGGACATGGGCAGCAGTGAGCACGAGATGTCGGCTCAGTGTTGGTTTAACGCTGGGCCAGCGTCGAAGACGGTGGCCCAGCATTAAACCAACACTGAGCCCTCGTATTTCCAGTGGCAGTGGGATCACGTGACTGTGGAGCTGACTGCGACAGAAAATCAATCCCAGCCGGGAAGTCTCTCTAACAAAAAACACAGTTCTATGGACATGAGAAAGACGTTTTTTTCTCAATCAGATACATTGTTGTGAGGGGGCTGGGCAAACGATCAATTGAGCGAGGAATGGGGAACGCAGATATCGTCCAAGAAATATGGAGTGAATATTTGTATTTATATTAGCAAAAAACATAGTTCTATGGACATGAGAAAGACGTTTTTTCTCGATCAGATACATTGTTGTGAGGGGGCTAGGCAAACGATCAATTGAGGAATGGGAAACGCAGATATCGTCCAAGAAATATGGAGTGAATAGTTGTATTTATATTAGCAAAAAACATAGTTCTATGGACATGAGAAAGACGTTTTTTCTCGATCAGATACATTGTTGTGAGGGGACTAGGCAAACGATCAATTGACTGAGGAATGGGGAACGCAGATATCGTCCATGGAATATGGAGTGGATATTTATATTAATATATTAACACTATGCTGTCGCAATTCTCGCCTTGTAGTGGATGAAGATGAAGTGAAGTGGGTGGCATATTAAAAAAAATATTGCTATTATTAGAACAGTTCCATTAAAATTTTCGTTCTAAAAACCCTAGATGTTAGGAAATTATGTCATTATTCAGAGATGATAAATGATGCTAAAAGCGCTCAACTATTTTTGTATAAACCATGGAGACCAAAGGGTTTTCTCAATTTGAAACAGTCATAAATGTCTTAGGTATCTCTTTCTTATTTATTTGAATAGGCCTACCTATGTTATGGGTGTACGGTCACTACAAATATTTTCAGTTTTACAGTACGGGAATCTACCTTTAACGTCAGATTCTGACGTCTAAAGTCGATCCCCAAGCTGAAAGGGCTAGGTGGGTATTTATATTTTAGTGAACACAATATAAAGGCTTTATTAAATACAGTTGGTATGTTTGGCATGTTTATGCATAAAGTGATCAAAAATGTTCAAAGGCCATGACTTAGTCATGTGCTGTCTGTGGTATACTGTGGACTATCAAGTCCTTGAGATCGTAAAAGATAGGCAAAGAGTTAGTCAGCCATTTGTTTCAAAAACGACAATATTTTTTACATTTTATTTATTTTTTAATGCTGACGCCTGCTTCAAATATGTCAAATGAATATTCACACTCTCAAAAGCGGCTACATTTACAATTATATATGATCTTTTTATATTAAACGCTGCATTTAATATATTTCAGTGCAACAGCAATCCGAGTACGCTCAGAGGCGTCCCACAAAATCCGATAGTTTCCGTTAACATTTATACAGACACTGCCTACGGCGCCGACCCAACATTAAAACAACATTTGATCAATGTTTTGTTTGCAGGAATAGCACATGAGTCATAAACTGGTGAAAAAGTATCATTCATCTACTAACATCATCTACTAACATCAAGCCTTCTTGAATACAAAGTTGAGTCACACCATCGTTCATTTATCCGTCAATAATCAACCGAAATTTTGCAAATGCTAATTTCAAGACTAATCCTAAGGAAATACAACGACATTTACATTTCTAAATATTGAAATATTTCTCATGAGCTGGTAATGTTGGCATAATTGAGAGATCGTGTAGAATAAAGATTATCCATAACTAAAAATCACGTAAATTTACAATCGACACATTTAGCCTTTCCAGTGCGGGGGATCGTTTGTATACGATCTGTAGACCCCAGATTATGACGCATAAAGATGGTCCCCACATTCAAATATTTCTAATGACCGTAGACCCATAACCATTATAACATATGTAGTCAAATGACGCGGAAAAAGCTGACTAAAACATTTATGATGGTTTCAAATTAAAAAACAACACTTTGGTTCCCATCGTTTATACAAAAACTTCCAGCGTTGTTATCAGGTAATGGGTGATATATTTCTGCTGAAAAGGCAGTCAGAGAAGCCTCTGACAAAATATGTTGGTTTCTGATTGCATACATGGCACAGTCTCTGTTTTGTTTCTGAATAGATGGCACAGTCTCTGGTTTGAGATTTTCTGTAGCCAGTGACTCACAATCTGGGCTCAGAATGGTTTATCTACGAGACGTCCGGATCACCTTGTCACAGACGTCCTAAGAGGCGGCTGACTCATGTGCTACATAAATAGTACAGAGGATCAATTGATCTATTTTCTACTACATTTGTCATATTCGCTTCAGAAAAAAAGGTTGCGAGGAACGGTAATATCCGGCTCAATTTGTCAACTGACCTGAGCCAAGTAGACTATAATAGATAGTCCTGATCTGCTCCTGACTGGGTCATATGACACTCTGGGGCCATTCCCCTGTGCTACTGAATTTGCTGGAATTGCTAATAGTAGCAACTGTCTTGTTGTATTTGCTTAGTTAATCAAATAATTGTATTTTTGCAAATCGGATGAAAATTGCGTGAGTTATTAGCGAAAAGCATGCACCGCAAAAGTGACAGCATAAAGTATCTTTTAATTTATCTGTACTGCATCCTACTCGTTCTTTCTATTTTTCATATATTTAACCCTTGAAGCGATAAAATATTTTTATATAAACCATGGAGACCAAAGGGTTTTTTCCGCTTCATTTGAAAACCTATGTTATGGGTCTACGGCTATTATAAATGTTTTACTCTTCGTCTAAATGTATTTACGTTTACAGACGTCACATTCTAACGTCTAAAAACGGTCCCTGCGCTGGAATTGCTGATGCAATTCCCAGCTTTAAATTGTTTTATATAAATAGACAAAATAGGAATTATTTGATTACGTTAGTATTTACCATCTGTTTTTATCAAATTTAGAAATATTTGTTTTATGTAAAACATGCAATAAAACGTATACATGTATATACGGACCCAGCAACACAAGGGTTAAGCCTTTAAATACAATTGTATCTCTCCAAATGCAACGTGTACTGCTCTAATTTTGCATAATACAGCGGTGTAAAATAACAGAATACAACTTACACCGTCCTTTTTAATTGACTTTACTACTTATCAAATTATTTTTGGCCAATGTACCCCATGATGCTTAAAGAACCTAATCAACTAAAACAAAAATACAAATTGACAAAAAAAGACACTGAATTTATCATTTTTTTGTGTGTTCCGGTATAGTATTGTCAGTCATGACAATCTCGCAAGGGCACCAACAGATAAAATTATCTGTGTCTTCTCTGTATACAGATATATTTATGTAAATTAGACAATTCCATTTGCAGGGATTTTTTTCAGCAATTTTTCATGTTTCCACTTCTCCATGGGTACTCTCCGTATGATGGGTTGTGCATGTTTCATTAATTTATTTTTTTAAATCAGCCCCATATAATCAACACGAAACATTGATATAAAAGACTTTAGAAATGAAAATTGAATTAATAATGATACGGCACTAAGCTGCTGTCAATGTGAATTATTCAAGCTGTAGAATCCAATGCTTACAGCTGTATGAAAGAAAACGAGATAGGATGAGTCTCACTTCACACGAGAAGCTGGCCCAATTCTGGGATAATGCTAAGCTCAGTCTGGTTTCGAGAGGGATTGGAGAGGGGGGTGGCAACAACCTTGACGTCAAGGACGCGAGAGGGAAAACTGGAAGAAGACAAAACACAAGAGCATGGTGTGCAGGAGATGTTTACAGAACCCTGGATTTCTATCAGGGAAAACTTTGACTCAGCTTGCATCTGTATTTCTGGATTTAAGAAATAATTATAACAGTCAGGATATTCCCAATAAAATCATTTTAATGTAACTTTTTTTACGAATTCGCTATAAGAATTCTTTCTAATTAGTATAAGGACATTGAACCATCACAATGCAGCAAATCATTCTCTTCCATCTCTGAAGGGCGGGGGCCCTAGGGTAGTGGTTAGCACCGCTGCCTTTCACGCCAGAGTTCAGGTTTCGGTTCCCGGTCCCGGCGGTTTGAAAGAAACAGAAATGTTTCTTCCCCATCCACGTGTGAAATCAGTATTGTGGGGAGCCTCCGTGACCGAGAGGTAGCGTGCTCGGCCTCAGACCGCCATGGCTCGAATTTCGAATCCTGTGTCTGGAGGACAGTGTCATCTCAATCATCTCACCATCCTCAGGAGGTTCTCCTGGCCAGTTTAGCCTATATGTGCACAAAGTTGGCCTTAAGCCCGATTCATTTCTTTTTCCATCTCTGAAATATTGGTTTCGGAACGAAAAACTGTTTTAATCTTTTTTTCATTCACCGTACATTTCAAGTCATCTTCATCCACTACAAGTTTGAGAATTTTGCGAAATCAATTCGCGGGGATGGTGGATGAAGATTACAATGGTAAATTCAGGCTTGAAAGGGAAAGTTTAAAGACATAACGTCGCCTCGGAGCTAAAGGATCCTATCTGCCACTATGACGAGTGTCAGATAGGATCCTTTAGCTCCGAGGCGACGATAAGTAGTTGATGAAACATGTTGATGACCCAGTGACAGAGATGCTCTACACAAAGTAATTGTCCATTCTATTTAAAGCTTTAATAAACATTCCTCAGCCATCGCTGTCAACACGCTCTCTGAATACAAACACAACTACGGCATTTACGATCATAAAATGACAGTAAAATGTCCAGGGCGAGAAGACCCGGCCAGCGTCATTAGCATAACAAGGTCAGGTCATTAAAATAACAGACACCTGACCTTGAATATCATTGACAGAAGAAGCTGAGCGATAAAGCTGATCACGTGACTGGGCCCTGGGCAGAGCATTGGTCCAGTTAGTCATACCAGGAAAACAGACGTCTTAGTCATGTTAGTCACGACCGGTGAATTGTTTTTGTCGTTATGTTTTTTTGAAGCTTCAAATGAAAACAATTCCTATTTATGAAAAAGAGACATTTCTCAAATTGAATTATTTGATTTACAAAAAAAACACAACTTCAGATGGAAAACACAATCAAGATAATTTGAAGGAGAAGTGAGAATTACATTTGCTACATTGGATGTTTTGATTCAAATAATGTCAGTAATTTTTAATCACTTGAAGTTATGGAGAAACTAACGTCCCCGCACAAGCATTTCTAATGGTCGTAGACCCATAACATAGGTATTCAAATGAAGCGGAAAAAGCTGACTAAGACATTTATCATGTTTATGATGATTGCCAATTGAATAAAAACATTTTCATCTTTTGTTTTATAGAACAATTTTTCAGCGCTTTAAGGGTTAATGTTGGTACAACGTCTGCGACGCTTGCCCAGCATTAAGCCAACACTGTTTCAGCGTTTCGTGTTAATATCTCACGTCACCGCCTGAGTCATTCAGTTCTCAATCATGTATGTTTTCTATCCGTGTCCTTGTCCCGCAGATAGAGTGTCATATTATACAGCTGGCTATTAGGATGTCTTCTATCCTGGTGGCACCGCGGGGATTTACACACCTTACAGCGGTGAAATGAGATTACTCATGGGGATAGGCTGAATTAGTCAATAACATCGGTTGCTATGGTGATGGGACTGAGTCACTGTATCTAGGGAAGCAGAAGGAAGAAGATACGTGTGTGAATGTGTCAAAATATATTCTAAGGCCAATTGAAAATCAGATTATGTTCTCCACAGAAATCATATCACGTCATACTACGAGGATCTGGGGGATAAAAAGATGTTTTCAAACAATCATCTAGGATGCCTGCCCAGAAAACACAAAACATTTGCATAACATGTATACAATGTTGGACCAACCTCGAAGACGTTGGGCCGACATTGTATAAATGTTATGTTTTGTGTTTACTAGAGCGGCTTTTTGTAACGTGTGCATTCTGGACTAGATCTTCAGGTGAAATACGCACAATGCTGAGATAAGGTGCGTATTTTTTTAACATTTTAAACCCTCACGATGCATTAAAGCATCATTTTACATCCCTGAAAACAGACCTAATTTTCCTACAACCAAGGGTTTTAAAACGAAAATTTCCATGAAACTGGCTTACCAATACATGGCAATTTTCTTTAATTTTTAAACCACATCAAATCAGCTTCATCCACTACAAGTTGAGAATTGCGACAGCAATTCGCGGCTTGTAGTGGATGAAGATGACAGTGGTAAATTCAGGCTTGAAAGGGTTAAATACGCAGTGATAGCTTATCAGGGTTTATTTATGCCGGATCCACGCCCGTTATGCGCCCGTTGCTCCATCACACTGTGGGCTTAACCCCTTCGCACCAGAAAAAAATTCAAATATGAGACTTTCCAGGGTGAATACTAGGGCTTGCTTAGCCCAAGATTTATATGAATGGCACATCGGTACAGTTCACAAAATTGTGGTTCAGATTTGTGACCCCCTCAGTAATCCGGAGTGCAGGGATCCGGATCCCCCCCCCCCCCCCTAGTCCCCCTCTGCAATGAACACTGATTATTAGGGGGGGGGGTACAAATACGTTTTTTTTTAATTTACGGACACCGACCTGTGGCTATTAAATTTACGGACACCGACCTGTGGCTATTTTGTTACACGATTCTTAACATTTAGACCTTTCAGGGCGGGGATCGTTTTTAGACGTTTGACGTCATTAAACTCCAGGTTCTGACGTCCAAAGTTGATCCTCGCACTGAAAGACCATTTTGAATTTGGTCAAGTTGAAATTGCTCACAAAGGTCTACGAATATGAACCATCTTCGTATCTTGGAACATTTCGAGCTTTTGCGACGGTCCCTTAGCTGAATACAAAACAATACAATTATTAAAGAAAGACTGAGTTTATTTATCCGAAGTAGTATCATACACAAATATCATGATCTTTGAATAGACAATTTACGTCAATTAGTCGCCCTATTGTGCCTACTCATGACACGACAGGCTGACCCAATGTTATTTCAATGTTGGCCCACCATCTTCGACATTGGCCCAACATTGAAACATCATCGGGCCATAGTCTTGTGTCTGCTGGGCTACTGATGACACGAACACAGTGTGTTGTTAGTCATCAAGTACAGGTGTGGCTCCCAAGTTCACCTCTTTCCTTCCTAGTGACGCATATATAAGCAATTAACCCTTGGAGCGCTGAAATATTTTATTTGAACCAAGAGACCAAAAGGGTTTTTTTAATTTGACATCATCATAAATATCGGTATCAGCCTATATCACACTCTGTGTTGAGGTTTTCACTATGAGACGTAGGCTATATCGCTATCACACTATAAATGTGCTGTGATTTTCCCCATGAGGGTGTTTTTTAATTTGAAATCATCATAAATGTCTTGAATACGGTTATACCTATACTATGTTATTCGTCAAAGACGGTTATAAATATTTTACTCTTTCAGTGCGGTAATTCAAAGTTTTAAATTATATTTATTGGGTTCTTGCTTAGATATAATATAGAATAGCTAAATATGCGAAAACTGTGAAGTCGTCATATGCGCTTGTTCCCGACTATTATAGAAAGAAGGACACCGTGTTAGAGAGAGTATCCTACAGAGGGTGGGCTCGGACCCTGGACTTGATAGCTCAGTTTTATTGGGAGTGAGTCAGATTCCCCCCAGACAGACCATCTTCAAGTATAATCAGACACAGTGAGTCATCATCGTGAGTCACCATCGGAGGCAATTGATCACCTGATTCCCACAAATGCACCACATGGCATATTTTGAGCAAATAAAACGTAGTTGCACGATATACGAAGGATCCCTTATTAAAGGGACATGCTCAGGCTAAAATCATCAAAACATCGGTGATTTTATTTTGGCTTCTTAATATGACCATATGATGTAAACATGTCCAAAGACTAGAACTGCAAAAGTTTCTCATTTTTTTTGCTGCGCATTGACCAGTTAGGCTAGATATAGAGACGAACTTCCCGTATTTCTTATTTTGGACAACCAAGTCAAAAATCAGGAATTTCGTCTCTATATCTAGCCTAACCTGCTAACTGGTAAATGCGCAGCACAAAAAATAAAAAACTTTTTTAGTTCTAGTCTATGAACATGTTTACATCATATGGTCATATTAATAAGCCAAAATAAAATCACCGATTTTTTAATGATTTTAGCCTGGGCATGTCCCTTTAACCCCTTGATCGCTAAGCACGGGTCGTTTTTATTTTGTTCTATCAGCCGATCCAATCACTTTTAGTGGACCATCATTGAACCAACACTGGGTTGATTTATTGTAATATAATAACATACTTTTTGGAAATATATTAACATACATTTCTGTGTCATATACTAATATACACGTTTTTCTTGTCTGTACAATATCAATATCTAAAACAAACAAGTAGACATTGAAAACCTGCAAAATACTTTCAACTCCCCCCCCCCCCCCCACACACACACCTGAAAAAAAGTTTATAAGCAGTGCCTATATACTCAAGGACGGACAGACGGGTTGACCAACGGGGCACAGACGGACGGACGGACGGAAGGTCGGTCGGAATGCCCGACCACATAATGCCTCAGGACTTCTGGTTAGAAGAAACATAAAATCTGATTTCTCAAAGAGCCCAATATCCCAGTAAACTATTTACCCAGATTCAAATGGATTTTGCTGATTTCTCAGTCGATTCTCAACCTATTCCCATGACATTTCACACATACTAAATTGATTAAATTTCGGGACGTCCTAATAGGCATTTCATGCCATGTAATGAAATTTTGGGACAAAGTTAAGGGATTTATAGAGGGACGACATTGTTAAAAAGACCAATATTCAAACTATACAATATTTTTTTACTTCCAGGGTGGTCGCCGCATCATTAGAAAATAGTGCTTGTGAAATTTCATTAAAATTGGTTGAGAATTGACTGCGAAATCTTGGAAATTCATTCTCCCTGGGTAATGTGAATCAGATTAAAACACTGTAATTGGGGTTGGGGTTAGGGTTAGATGTCGAAACAATGTTGTTTTAAAGTTAGGCCATGATCTGCGACGCTGACCCAACATTAAAACAACATTGGTTCAACTTGTTTTTGTGTAGTTACCGTGGGGTTGTAGATGAGGGTGAGGAGGTAGACTCCACCCTGGTAAACCCCCGGGGGGTAGAGACGACTTGTAGGGGTCCAAACCTCCGCCCACACTGGTTGCTACGCTTCCACTTCCGTTTGCCATGACTCCGCTGTTGCTAGGGAGACCGGACACGTTGCCATTGACGCTGTTGCTAAGGTACTGTCCCACCATGAAAGCGTAGGCCGAGGAGGCTGTCAACACATTGAAAGATACAAATCAATGATATAATAAGCTGTGGTATATGGTACATGATTATCACATTTTGTGCAGTGGTTTTCACTCTGAGACGTATATTGGTATCAGCCCATATCACACTCTGTGCTGTGGTTTTCACTATAATAACATCAGTATCAGACCATATTGCACTCTATGGCTCTAGTTGAAACTGCAATGTATGGAAGTTTATTTATGTTAAGTCATGTGTGAGAAAATACAAACGGTGTTCGTTATTCGTGCGATATGGGAAAATACAGCACTCGTTCCATAAATTATGTGTTCGCTCAAAGGCTCAAGCCTAAAAGCGTAGAGCGCATTAACGCAAACACGAGTGCGAAAGCTAAAATTAATTATTACACTATTTTATCATTTTCTAAACACACCAACGCGAACGCGTTGGTGTGTTTAGAAAATGATAAAATAGTGTGTTTAAAAATTGTCGCGCTCGCGTTCTCGCTCGCAAAATCAACGTTAGTTTAATGCCGGCCCACCTTATACGACGTTGACCCACCATTAAACGAACATTAACCCTATCAGTGTTATGATCGCCTTTATACGTCAGAATCCGACGTCTGTAGACGTCAGATTCTGACGTATAAAGGCGTGTTTATACGTCGGAATCTGACGTATAAACACGGTCCCCACGCTGAAAGAATTAAAACATTTATAATGGCTGTAGACATACATACATATTTATTCAAATGAAAAAAAAGGGCTAATTAAGACATTTTTGGACTACGTGGTTTATACACAATTATATCAGCGCTGTACGGGTTGAGCCAGCATTGGGCCAACATTGGGTGTGTGTTGTGTACAGAATGACAGCTGGTCTAAGCGGCTGGTTTTTATCTAAGACAGAACAGTTTTTGGGTGATGTATCATCATTTTTTGTTTTACCCGTCCCAGCAGACATCTATCTACTCCCATTTTTATTAGTCTTGATGTGAAAATTGCTACTGTACCGTCCGGCACCTCAAGACGTATAAAAATGTCAGAATTTGATTAAATACCCAAACATGACATCTCAAATGAAAGCGTACAACCTCCTTATTATGACGACTTATGCCACTTTTTATTGGATGAAATTTATTTAAAATATGCCATGTGGTGCTTAAATCATGTAAATGGGTCTATGGATATTAAGGGGTTAATGCTATGTTGTTGTGTTCTGCAGTCATTGCGTAGAAAGTGATAAATACTAAACGAGAAAAACAGCATCATTACATCATCAACACTTTAACCCCTACAACGCTGAATTATTTTGTATAAACCATGGAGACCAAAGGGTTTATTTCAATTTGAAATCATCATAGATGTCCTAGTTAGCTCTTTCTGTTGCATTTGAATACATATGTTATGAGTCTACGGCCATTGTCAATATTTAACATTTTCAGTGCGGGGATCGACCTTAGACGTCAAAATCTGACGTCTACAGACGTCAGATTCTGACGTCTAAAGTCGATCCCCGCGTTGTAACGGTTAAAGCGCTAAGCGCGACTTTAGTCGCCTTTAATCCATTATATTAGCAGATCCAATAACAGTTATTGGGAACGAAATGATCATTCAACCCTTTCAATCCTGAATTTACCATTGTCATCTTCATCCACTACAAGCCGCGAATTGCTGTCGCAATTACCGACTTGTAGTGGATGATGATGATTTGAAGTGAGTGAAAAATTAAAGAAAATTACCATGTATTATCAAACCAGTTTCATGGAAATTTTCTTTTTAAAACCCTTAGTTGTAGGAAAATTGAGCATGTTTACAAGGATGTAAAATTATGCTTTAATGCATCGTGAGGGCTTAAAGGGTTAAACGTCAAGATTTTCAAATCGTTGGTTACAAATTAAACAAATATGTCTTCAGGGACCGCTTGAATATGTTGAGGTCGTGAATATCCCTCAGTAACAGTTATTGGGAACGGAATGATCATTCAAACGTCAAGATTTGCACATTTTTGGTTACAAATTAAACAAATATGAGTAATTCTCACCAACTTCAAGTTGTGTGTCGCGGTAGCGAGACAAAACTTTAAGTTGGTGAAAAATTAAATTACTCAGATTTAGCGCTTTGAGGGTTAAAACTCGCAGTTCAAAGGAAATAATTGATCGTCATAATATTCACTTCAGAAAATGATCTTTCGTTCTTTTTATTCCTTTGAGCCAGTCGGGACCTTTCAATGCAATAGAGCTGCTTATTATTTTATTTAATAAAGCTGCTTATAATATTCATGGACTTACAAAACCATGAACAAATTGAAAGATTAGATAATATTGTTTTGCTACATTGCTAATTCAGTGTTTTTATTGATTTTCTATGATTTCTGAGATGTCCAAAAGATGTTTGATAATTTTCTTGAATATATTTGAAGCCTTTTTTTCTTGTTTTTTTCCAGATTGTGTATGACAAAGAGAACGAGAGCCAAAGTTAACATGGTTAAGTGTGGTACTTATCACCCAAGTGAGACTCATTTGAGTGATAAGTACGACTGTCAGGGGTCGATATTTATTTAGCCCTTCCATCGTTAAGACTATATAGTCGCTTTAATCCATTTGACTAGCTGAATAAAGTAATGTTAATGGAAATAAAATGTGTGTTTAAACATCGAGATTTGTAAATATTTGGTGGCAAATTTAACAAATATGAGTAATTATCACCGACTTGAAGTTGTGAGTCGGGGTAGCGAGACACAACTTCAAGTGGGTGGAAATTATTCAACTTATTTAATTTAGCAGTCCAAGAGCTAATATCTATAGACTCTCATTATCAGATTAATGACTTGCCGAGACGTGCAATCTGTGGACAATCTGTGAAGCTACACACCACAAAAAAATACTGAAAAAACAGCATCCACAAGCGCTGACAATTTCCTGGAACTGACAAAATAAAACACGTGCCAATTGTGGCATTTAACCCTTTTAAGCCTGAGCTTTCCATTGTCATCTTCCTCCACTACAAGCCGCGAATTGCTGTCGCAATTCTCGACTTTTAGTGGATAAAGATGACTTGAATTCGGTGGTAAAATGAGCAAAATATAATGTTATTATTAGCACTGTTCCATGACAATTTTCGTCCTAAAGGTCTTAGGTTTTAAATTTGGGAAATTAACTTATATTCTTCAGATATGCAAAATGATGCTTTGATGCATCTTGAGGGTTTAAAGGATTAAATGATAGATAACTCAGCGGGGAAGGGGGTAAATAAAAGATGAAAAGGGTTTTCATTAGTTTCGACAAGAAAAACTTCTTGGTTTTGACAACGCCTGTTTTGAATGTTATGTTTTGTAGGTTGTGGAGACAGCCACGCCCTCATGTGGGCGACCAGCGAACCTTCTGACTGAAGAACTGCCTGTGATCAGCTGATGAGGGGAGGGGAGGAGGGGGAGGATGCTGAGGCTGCTGCTGTTGCTGCTGCTACAGCTCAATGTGAGACACAGTAAAGGCGAAACGTTGCTTAATGTTGGGCCAGCGTATAAAACAACATTGACCCAACATTGGCCGTACATGTCTGTTGGGGATATAATATACATCATACGGTGCTGCTGTTGTTGTTGATGACGTTACTATATAAAATAGTTGCTGCTGAAGCTGTTGCCAATGTTACTGTCGTTGTTGATGCTGCTATTGCTGTTGCTGTTTCTACTGCTGCTATATTTGTTGTTGTTGTTGCTGCTTTTGTACAGTGCGTGATGCAACAGTCATCAATCGAAATGTGAGATGCAACAACATTATCAATCTAATATGCTACTGTTACAGCTGTTGCCACTGCTGCTGCTGCTTCTGTTGTTGTTAGTGTTGTTGCTGCCGATGTTTTTGCTTCTGCTGCTGTCGAATCTTTAGTTGTTGCTGCTGCTTCTGTTGTTTCTGCCGATCCAGTTTCTCTTGCCGCTGTTGCTGTTTCTGCTGTTGTTGTTGTTTCTACACATTATTTTTTATTGCATTGTTTTGTTGATGCTGCTACTGCTGTTGTTGAATCTGCTTCTACTGTTGCTTATTATATTGTTGCTGCTACTCCTGCTGCCGCTGTTGCTGCTGTTGTTGTTGCTACCGCTGTTGTTGCTGTTGTTGCTGGGCAGCTAGACATCCCAATCAATCCAATACGACAGGTCGCCTTTCATAGAAAAACGCGCAAAAATGTGATCAATCAATCCCTCACATAGAATCAATCTCATTTTAGATTTTAATTACTTTTACTATAAATAGATCGTCGCTCTCGACCTATCTGACGCCAAAAATCTTGCGCAACCACTTCGAAAATCCCCTCCTTTTTCACGGAACACAAACATCCCGATCAATGCCTCCTACAGATGTGACCTATTTATCCCGTCTTAATAGCATCGCACCAAAGCCACAAGTCATAAAACATACGTAAATAAACTACATTTGGCATTGAAAACTAAAAATATTCGAGATAATTGTTGTTTTAGAGATAAATATAAAAACTCGACTAATTTTAAATATTTTTTGTTTATTTATTTATTTTTGTATTTCGACATATCTCAAAATATTCATGCGAGGCTTTCTTTAATAATGGTGTGTGAAATACCCACCATTTTACATAAAGCCCCTGTCACACCGTTCAAAATGGTCAAAATATATTTATTTTGCGCCATATCTCATAGGATTCTCTGGCGCAGGCATTAGGCATATTTAAGGCGAGGTACACAGCTGGTCGTGAAGATAAGCGCTGTAGGCTTCTCTAAAGAGCATTGTTTTGGGATAAGTTTTGAATTTATACTCGTCTGCTATGTCTCTTATTTCTGGCGGACACTGTCACGAGGCTCGACTTGTGGTGGAAAGATGACTTGAAATGGGTGAAAAAATGGAAGAAATGTCATGTATTCGTGGTATTGGTAAAACAGTGCATGGGCCTAAATGTTTGAGCCACAGCTACCGTCTGTCACGCCGGTGCCCACGGGCGCGTCCCACGCTCTGGTATTCACCTTTCCAAGAAACTTGTTTCTTCCCCGTCCAGTTTTAACGATTTAGTATGATAAGGAGCCTTAGTGACCACCCAGTAAACACAAAACAATTGTATAATATTTGTACAACGTCGGCCCAACGTCTTCGACATTGGGCCGACGTTGTACAAATGTTATACAAATGTTGTGTGTATGCTGGGTAAGAGATGGCGTCCTGTCTCAGTCGACTCGAATTTTGTAATCATGTGTCATCTGATTGATCCCGTCATCCACGGGAGGTTGACCTCTTCCAGTTTAGCCTACGTACAATGACTGTGCACAGTGTTGCCACTGAACTTGAAAAATACAAAAATTAATCATGACTTTTTCATGACAAAATTTTCAATTCACCATGACTCATTGAAATGAATCGGGCTTTAGGCCACTTTTGTGCACATATAGGCTAAACTGGGCCAGGAGAACCTCCTGAGGATGGTGAGATGATTGAGATGACACTGTCCTCCAGACACAGGATTCAAAATTCGAGCCCTGGCGGTCTGAGGCCGAGCACGCTACCTCTCGGTCACGGAGGCTCCCCACAATACTGACTTTCACACGTGGATGGGGAAGAAACATTTTTGTTTCTTTGAAACCGCCGAGACAGGGAACCGAACCCCGAACTCTGGCGTGAAAGGCAGCGGTGCTAACCACTACCCTAGGGCCCCCGCCCCACCATGACTCAAATGAAGAAACAATAACAAATGGTGCATTTAATCGTTTATCTGATTTATTCGTGAACTATTAGAATTTTCTTGTAGTTTGAAAAAAATCATGAGTTATGAAGGCCTGTCATGTGTGCTGCAAAACCAATAGCCCATGTGACAATCATGTTGCTGGCCTGCTGGTCAAAGGAAAAAATCATGACTTTTTCATGACTTCCAGTGAAATTAGCTAAAATCATGACTTGTTCATAGGAAAATAATGTTGGTCCTAAAATATGATGCCTGAAAATGTACAATGACAATGTCAGCTCTAACTACCCTACATTGTGAACAATAGAGAAAATCTCGAGTAAAACTAATGGCACAGTACATGGCTAAAAAAACATTGACACAGCCACCTCGGGCCGATCTATCTGGGCGGAAACACGTCTCGTTAAAACGCTGTCAAAAACAACAAAAAATGATCAATCGGCGGGAGAGGAATTTAATTATAGGCCAGAATTATTTGTCAGGATGGGCGCAATGCCACACTAACTGACTCTTTAAGCACCAGGATCGCATGAAAGCACCACATGCAATATTTTTAAATACAATTTGTTATAACCCATTCAGCGTGGGGCCCGACTTTAGACGTCAGAATCTGACGTTCATAGACGTCAGATTTTAAGCATAACCCCGATAAAATAGGTATTGAAATGAAACGGAAAAAGCTGACTAAGACATTTATGATGTTTGAATTTGGAAAAAAAATCCTTTGAATCTCTTGGTTAATATGAGAATATTTCAGTGTTATAGTGAGTATAATATATAATATTCACCACAACGACGTTCTTCACATAAGATATCTGCAAACGGAATTCATTTGGGTGCGATATGTGAAAATACAGCACTTGTCTAATGAATAAGGTGTGAGCCTTTAGGCGAACACTTTATTCATTAGACATGTGCATTATATTTTTCATATGATATCGCACGAAAAATGAACAACGTTTGTGTTTTCTGACACGATAGTGTCATATATGACATAACCATCACCGTCATAGACTGCAGTTCAAACTTCGGCTAGAATGTGATATCATATGGGCTGATACCGATATACGTCTCATAGTGAACATCAGTGCACAGAGTGTGAGATAATAATATAATATACACACATTCATACTCTCTAAATGTTTTGAATCCTGGAATATGACGAGCCAGGAAAACTGATGTTTTAGATTTGAGCAATACCACTGAATTATGTCGTCAGATAACTGTATTAATATTTACCCTGAGATTGGATTTGCAGCGTGAATATAAGAGCAGTCTCCACAATAGCCACACTATAAGTTTTCTTACATAATCCTAAATTAATCTACTTTTTACGTGCCAAAATGTTCTAGGTAACTTTTAACAATAAACCATATACTTTGTTTTCTCATATACATTATAACTATTTTTCTATATAATCTCTAATCACTTTTTTTTTAACTTTTCATGTTAACTTTCTGCCAGCCAACCTGCTTGTTTTAGTCGTTATCTTTATTGTTTATTTTATATGTCGCTTCTACTAGCTCATTAGAGCTAATGTTATATTATATTGTGCGACTTAAAATTAAATCTCTGTCGCCATTATGTAACTTGTCCGAGAACTGGTTATTAGTAACACACATAACAAATTTGAGCAGGATACATGAAAAACTTTTGAAGTTATCGCGTCCACAAGGTGAAATCGTCGACGCAAAATGCGAAAAATCGCGATAAATCGGCAATGTTTTTCGGCTATTATTGAACATGTCCGTCCGATAACTTGTTTTCAGTAACATTTGAGCAGGATACATGAAAAAATTGTCCAGTTGTCGTGCTCACAATAAATATTAACGCCAACGCCGCCGATCTTCAATTGCAATAGCCCACCTTGTTTAATTAAAAATTAAGACGTCGGCGTTAACCTTTATTTGTGGGCACGATACCTTGGATTTTTTTCATATATCCCTCTCAAATTTGTTCTGCTTGTTTCTCGTAATCAGTTATAGGGCAAGTTTTATACATTACTTCCATTTTTACCCTGATTTCCGAGATCGTCGGGCGGGGGATACTGAAAATGAGAGTAAACTATAAGTCCCTGTAGGGGTGATAAAGGTGGCGATGATACTTACCCTGGGGTGACAAAGGTGGCACGTGAGCTCCCAGGTACCTGCCCTGTAGCTGGGCTAAAGACGTCATGGCGCTGGCGGCACTTCCGCTCAGGTCAGGGTGGGGTCGTCTGTAGTGCTCGGCCAGGGTGTGTGAGAGGTCAGGGTAACCTTGGGTGACCCCTGCATGCTGGTGGGGCCCACCTAGAAGCCCCGCGGCCGCGTACAGGCGGCTTCTCTCTAGGGCGGTCAGCTCTGGTCGCCCGTCCATCTTGTACCCCCGGGTTGGTGTCGTACCCCCGGGTCAGCGCTAGGTGCCACGTGTAGGAGGCATGCCGCGTGACCTGTGACACGTCATGACGTCACAGGGGTCAGAGGTCAGTCTTAGCGGGCCATCAGTGGGTGAGTCTAAAACAAAGAAACAACACATACTTATAATAAATGTACGGTAAGCATTTTCAGATTATATCGGAGGAATGTTTTCGGGGGCTTGAACAATGATAGAAAGTCTTGAAATCGCCTTCAACAACATGTGAAGCTGATGTATTGGTTTCGCAATTCGAGCACCGGATTTGCAATTCGAGCACTAGTGTTCAGTGGACAGGCACACTACCTCTCGGTCACGGAGGCTCCTCATAATACTGAATCTTTACGAGGGCCCGTATTCTCGTACGAGTTACGATATATCGTAGACTGTCTTCGTATCCAAAGCCTACGATATATCGTAAATCGTACGAGAATCAGGACCCTGATTATGACATGAAAAATGTCAGAAGAAGTAAAAAAAATATCCCAGAAATTCCCAGCAGACACAAGACGTTGAATCAATGTTCGCTTAACGTTGGTCCACTGTCTAAGACGATGGACCAACGTTAAAACAACATTGATTCAACGACTTCTGTCTGCTGGGTTACTACATTTAAACCTTCGACCCGCTAAGCGCGACCACTAAAGTCGTTATCAATCTCTTGTATTAGCAGGTTAAATTACAATTGGGAATAAAATGAGTGTTTAAACATCAAGATTTGGAAATGCTTAGGCTGAAATTAAACAATTATGAGTAATTTTCACCGACTTGAAGTTGTGGGTCGCAACTTCAAGCCGGTGAAAATTAAAATTATTTCTTTTAGCGTTTCAAGCGTTTCAAGGGTTAAGAAGGAGCCGATTCGAATCAGGTTGAGTTTCAGTTTCGGGCCTTTATCCCCCCCCCCCCCCCTCCCCCTCCTTCGTGTGGCTTCACTATCAGATTGATGACTTATGCAGGGGGTGTAAGCAATGTCAAGTACCGGCGGTATATACTGTAGATCTGGTAATATTAGCGAGGTTCAATTTTCGCGAATTTCGCGAGAAGAATCATACGTAATTATTATTATAGTAGAGCTACATATCATCGAAATTGATAATTCGCGAATTCTAGACTTCGTGTAATGTCCTCCCCCCCCCAAAAAAAAATTCGCGAAGATCTAAACACGCGAAAATTACCATTCCTATCTACAGTATGTAACATCATTATTATATGTAGCGTCATGTGAGTTATTTATTTACTATATGCTTGCATAGCGACAAGTATTATATCGTCACCTTGGTTTTAAAGGGTCATATCTGCCACTCTGGACAGTGGCAGATATGAGCCTTTAAAACCAATGTGACGAGAAGGATAAGTAACAGATTACCCCTTGCAGTGCTATGCACATGATAGCCGTCCTAACACTGTTTTATTAGAAATCACAGTTTGAATGTGTGTTCAAAGTGAAACCTCAACATTTGATGCAACACGCAGTACCCCGAGGTACAGTTGTACCCAGGAATACCGCGTGATTTGCAGCGCCATCTGGTGCATTTGGAGGCAATTTGTGTTGCAGCAGGTTCCGACATTGAAAGATGTTTTACAAATAGTCCTAAGTGACGAAAATGCCCCCAAAACAAGAATATTTTGAAAAATAAGAACGTTTTACATCTATTTCTGCCCTCTTTGAAAATTATTTTACACTTTTTGGTACTCAGGGTAAAGCCTTGAAAAAGAAATTGAATAATTAAACAAAATGGCGGATTTCTATTTGGAACCCCAGGGTACCGCGTGGTGCATCAATTGCAAATGCTTGGTTTCAAATTAAGTTGTGGGTCGTGGTAGCGAGACACAACTTCAAGTGGGTGAAAATTTAATTTATTCAATTTAGCGCTTTAAGGGTTATTACGTACGGACACCCATTATAAGTTTAACCCTTAAATTTTTTTTATAAACAATGGAGACTTAATGGGGTTTTTTTAATTTGGTATTATCATAACTTTCGGTATCATTTGAATACCTATGTTATGGGTCTACGACCATTATACATATTTGCAGTCTTTCATTGAGAGGACCGTCTTTACATGTCACAAACTCACGTCTACAGACGTCAGATTGTGACGTGTAAAGACGGTCCTCGCATTAAAAGACTGCAATGACTTATGTAAGGGACGTAACGCAATGGCTAGAGCGCGGAGCTTTTCCAATGTCGCTGCCTGCCGTGTGGATTTGAATCCCGATGTTGTGTCCTTGGGCAAGACACTTTACCCTCACATGCTTCACTTGACTCAGGTGTAAATGAGTACCTGGGGGGCAATGTGTGAGACTAGTTTCTAGCGCCGAAATGGCTGCAAGTGCTGTATGCTTCAAAAAAGGGAGTTGAAATTGTACATGAATGAACAGGTCCAGTGACCAGGGGTAATATGTGTGAAGCGCACAGAGCATTGTTTGTGCGCTATATAAGAGCTCACCATTATTATTATTATGTGAGGTGTAGAATCAGTCACTGAGTGAAGCGGCAGATCTTTGATCCTTTAATTTACACACCACATAAATATACCGACAGGACTAATCTAAACAACACATCCACAACCCTCTCATATACAGCTCTATTTATCAGTGTTTATACAGAGCGCTGGTGATTTCCTGGAACTGACAACACGAGGCCTGTCGTGGCTTAGATAGAAGGATCTCACCCTCCACTATGAACACGTTGTGGAGGCTGGGGGGCTAACTATGGCTGCTCGCCATCTCTGCTGACATCAAGATGCATGTGCCGGCCCAAGTGGGTAGTTCTGGACATTACCTACACAAAACATTCATCTTCAACGCTTGTCCAGCATTGTAAACATGTTATGCGAATGTTTTGTGTTTACTGGGTATCCGTGAAATGGGATTTAAACAGTTAGAAAGGGTGATGCCACCAGTAATGTGGTTTTCCTTCTCTGTAATAACTTATAAAGAAAAGTCATGTTTTTAATAACTTGTCTGAACTGTAATTTTGTGATTGAATGGCACGACTTATATCTGGCCATTATTAACCCGATTTGACAACAAAAAATTAAAAACTCACATATCACCTGAAGTGCAATGCTCTAATTACCTGAAACTGTACACTTGACTACTTTTTACGTTGTTATTTTTTTTATCTTGTTTTTCAATTTAAACACAATAATAACCTTGTATGTTTTCTTCAAGTTAATGAAGGCAATAAATGATACATACACACATCCTGTGAACCCTTACAACGTATTTATAACCATGGAGACCAAAGCTTTTTTTCAATTTTCAATCATCATAAATGTCTTAGTTAGCTCTTTCTGCTTCATTTGAATACATATGTTATGTGTCTACGGCCATTATAAATATTTTTACTCTTACAGTGCGGGGAAATGGACGCGAAATTCTAACAAATTGAATATGATAAAACATGAAACAGCACCAGGTCGATGTTTCATGTTTCTCTGAGGCTTGAACAGTTCGCCTATTTCACTAGTTATTAACGTGGTATAACACGTTGTTAGTTTTATTGGCGAGAAATACTGGTGCTAGCGATGTTTAGCTTGAGCAATCATTGACTGACAAGGAGTAGAAGCAGTAAAAGCATGGTAAAAGCACGCAGTACGGACAGGTTTTATGAGAATAAAACTAGCTGTTAAGCACAACAAGTAGGTCCGCTGAACGACAACACACATGCAGTGTACTTAAACGTGTGTTATGTAGGACAAGTATCCATGGTAGGCTACTATTGAAAACAAAATTACGCTAGCCCAACATTGATTATGTAGATTGTGGAAATATTTTATATAAAACCGAGATAGCAAAGGGTTTCTTTTCAATTTGAAATCTTCGTAAATGTCTCAGTTTTCCGCTTCGTTTGAATACCTATGTTGTGGGTCTACGACCTTTAGAAATATTTGTATTCTTTCAGTGCGGGGACCGAATTTAGACGTCAGAATCTGACGTCTAGACGTCAGATTCTGACGTCTGAAGTCGATCCCCGCGCTCAAACGATTAACATGGTTAAGACTTACTTACTCCATAATTTTGTTTAAATCTGGCATCGTCTGTGATTTAAATGAAACCAACTTGTATCGTATTGGCCAAACATTAAAGCAGCTCCTTGGGATGACATAAATTTTCGTTTTTAGTTCCGTACTGAAGTAGTCTATCCCACGGATCATGTTTTTATTTTTTTCAGAATTTTCATATTTTTACAAATATTTTAAATCAACATTTCTATGAAACCAGAAGTAACCCAAACAAACTATTTGTATACCTGAAGGACGATTGAATGTTTTCACAGCATTGGGCCACATGCTGATGTCATCGGCCCAGCGTTGGGTAGACAATCAGTGCTGCAGGTGTGTCCTCCCGTGTCCTGACTATGAGACACAAATTAGCGGCGACTGGTTTGATCTTACCGTCTGATACGTGGGAATATGTGATGTAAAGTGCTGAATATTGCTGACTTGTTTTGTTTACATGGCAATATACGACCTGGAAATACAACTATTTCACACTTTTTCAGTGCCTTAAAATTGTTTTTTGACTTTTTCGTATTTTCAGTTAAGATCAGTAGGCTATATAGCTTCATATGAATTAAATTTTCAAAATTGACAGCATTGAAAATGTCTCATCCCAAGGGGTCCCTTTAAAACACCGCTAGGGCCTCCTAGCCCTCCTGGAAACGCACTGTTCTGATTCGAACAACTGAGATTGATGTGACGTCAAAATAACCATTTGTGAAACGGTGAGTGATCCATCATATGATACGTAATGTTTTAATTATAGAAAAACAAAGAGGTAAATGCAATAATAATATGTCTAGTACCAAGAATACATTACCCCATACTGTATTCTTGCTAGTACTGATAGATAGGTATGTGCGCATATAGATATAGGTCTATCTTGCAAAACGATAATTATCTTTGAATGTTGGTGAATTAAATGTATTATTAAATGACAGTGTATATATCAATCTGTCAGTAACCTGAATAGGCCTATATCATATTCACAAAAATATTTAAAAAATCATCAAGTTTATTAATCATGTTAATAATGATAATTTGTATCCTTCTCATTAACCCTCTCAAGCCTGAATTTACCATTGTCATCTTCATCCACTACAAGCCGCGAATTGCTGTCGCAATTCTCGACTTGTAGTGGATGAAAGTGACTTGAGGTGGGTGGCAAATTAGAGAAAATTGCCATGTATTGTAAACCAGTTTCATTGGAATGTTTATTCTAAAACCCCTAGTTGTAGGAAAATAAAAAATGTTTTCAGAGATGTAAAATGATGTTTTAATGCATCGTGAGGGCTTAACCCTTACAGCGCGGGGATCAACTTTAGTCGTCAGAATCTGACGTCTGTAGACGTCAGATTCTGACGACTAAAGCCGATCCCCGCACTGTAAGAGTAGAAATAAACATAATGGTCGCAGACCCATAACACAGGTATTCAAACGAATCAGAAAGAGCTAACTAAGCCATTTATGATGATTTCAAATTGAAAAAACACCTTTTGCTTCCAAGGTTTTCATAAAAATAATTCACCACTTTAAGAGATAACTATATTCAACCAGGTATGTGATTTGCTCAGTTACCTCAAAAAAAACGATGTGATTTTCTAAAGTACCCGAGTAGATTCTAGCCCCAGTGGCTGATACAGGTTTCAGCCACAGATTGACCGCGTACAAAATCGTGGGAGATTTCTTTGGACTGTCATATCGGAAAATATCAGGGAGTAATCAGGTCAAAAATAGGTTTTTTAGAATCAGTAACATTTCAGTTCCATGCCTGCATGCTCAGCTCAGAGGTCGCACTGTCATTAAAAAGTTATGGACATTTTTTGGACCTTGGGGGGTCGGGACATTTTTCGGACCTTGGGGTCGGGATCGCTCTTAGTTACCGCCATGTTGGATTTTTCGGGTAAAGCAAATACATCCATCCACGGCCTCGGAGAGGACGACACGGCAAAGTAGATTCATGATAATAATTACCCTAAAATCAATGTAAAACAATATTTTGTTATGAAATTAGGTCATCCTTCAGAGATTGTGGAGATGTGAAATGGGTATTGAGTGAGGGTCTAGAGGGTTAAATCGCCACGTCAAGGTATCAAGTGAATGAGATGTGAAGCTCTCATTACAACCTGATCAATCAGACATCAAACGGCTAGACTGCGGATAACAGTTTCTGGAATGTCAACGATTACAATTACAGATTCTGTCATTACGGACGACATGCACGTTCAACGCATTAATGGGACTGGCTCAGGCTAAAATCATAAAAAAATCGGTGATTATATTTTGGCTTATTGATATGACCATATGATGTAAACATGTCAATAACTGCAACAGTTTTTAAATTTTTGTGCTGCACATTCACCAGCTAGGCTAGATATAGAGACGAAATTACCGTATTTCTTCTTTTTCACATGGTTGTCAAAAAAAGAGCTTAAAAGGTTACAGACCCTGGAGGTTAAAAGGTTACAGACCCTAGAGGTTAGAAGGTTACAGCCCCTGGCGTTTAAAAGGTTAGAGGCCCTGGAGATACGAGAAGAGTACCTGACGAGATGTTAACGATGTTTGAGTGAGAGCTCTCGGCGAACGCTGCCCTGGCTAAAGCGGAGCGATGCATTCTGGGAGGCGATCGATACAACTTGACAGTGCGGCGGCGGCGGCGACGGCGGCGTCCAGAGATGGAGTTTTACATGACACGACACATCGCCCCAATGCTGTAATAATGTTTGCCCACCGTCTGCGACGCTGGGCCAGCATTAAACCAGCATTGGGCCAATGTCCCGTGTTGTGAATGCCCTGAAGGTTAGGTGCGGGCGCCGAGCGATAATGTAGCATTATGGAGTACAGCCAGTCGTCGTTCTCAGTAGAAGACTGGTCTTTATTCACAAACAAAAAATACAAATCGATAATAAAAAGATAATAAGTTCTATCATTAAAAAAACAGCTCAACCCTTTCAGTGCGGGGACCCCTTGAGACGTCTGAATCTGGGCCCGTATTCTCGTACAAGTTACGATATATCGTAGGCTTCGGATTTGTCGAGATGGCCGTCTCGACCAATCCTAAGCATACGATATATCGTAACTTTTACGAGAATACGGACTCTGACGTCTAAAGTCGGTGTGAAGAATGACGTAATTCCTACAGCGGGGGACCGTCTTTTGACGTCTAAAGCCGGTCAACGCACTGAAAGAATTTTAAAATAAATTTAAATGAAGCGAGAAAAGCTGACAAAGACATGTATGATAATTTCAAATTGAAAAAAACCCCATCTGTTCTCTTGGTATAAAGATATTGCAGCGTTGTAAGGGTGGCATCACTTTCTTGGTGTATTTCAAATACAATTCATGAAATTAAATGGCATAATATGAAAATCCATCAAATGAGGACGTTCCAAACTTGGGTTTGATATCACACTTGAGAAGATAATAGACAGATAAATATAATCTTCAAAGGTTGGAGGCCAACCGAATATACAACGACCCCCGAAGCATGTGAATATCAGTGAGTGAATCCCTGGGTTTTCGAGGGTTAACCCTTCAAAACCCTCAGGATGCAGCAGAGTATCATTCTCATCTCTGAAGAATAACTTAACCCTTTCAGGCCTGAATTTACCATTGTCATCTTCATCCACTACAAGCCGCGAATAGCTGTCGCAATTCTCCATCTGTAGTGGATGAAGATGATTTGATGTGGGTAAAAAATTAAAGAAAATCATCATATATTTGTAAGCCAGTTTCATGGAAATTTCATTCTAAAACCCCTAGTTGTAGGAAAATTAGGTCTGTTTTCAGGCATGTAGAATGATGCTTTAATGCATCGTGAGAGCTTAAAGGGTTAACCCTTACAGCGCGGGGATCGACTTTAGTCGTCAGAATCTGACGTCTAGTCGTCAGATTCTGACGACTAGACGTCAGATTCTGACGACTAAAGTCGATCCCCGCACTGTAAGAGTAGACATATTTCTAATGGTCGAAGACCCTTAACTTAGGTATTCAAATAAAGTGAAAAGAGCTGACTAAGACATTTATAATGATATACAATTAAAACTTTGGTCTCCAAGGTTTCCAATAAAATATTCAGCGCTTAATTTCCTAAAAACGGAAGGTTTTAAAACGTATTTTCTCATGGAACTGTTTTAATAATAACATATTTTAATAATAACGATAGTTTTGTCATAATTTTGTCAAGTCATCTTCATCCACTACAAGTCGAGAAGCAATTCGCGGCTTGTGGTGAATGAAAATTACAATGAAAAAATAAAGCTTAAGGATTTGGAAGGTTGAACAAAACAGTTTAATTTGCGGAGTATGCAATGTTGAATTAATGTTAGGCCAGCGTCGCAGACGGTGGCCCAACATCAATTCAACATTGGATCATGGGTTATATATTTTATTGATTACTACAAAAAAATAATGCATTATCTCGTAGATGTTGATGATAGGGACTGTTTTTTAAGCTTCTATAGCTTATGTTTTTATCTCATTTCATAAAAACTTTATGATCTAATGAAAACATTAAACCTTCTACCATAAATACATAATACACAAGTTGATTATAGTTAGACAGTATACAGGTATCGGGATAGAAATTCCAATGATACCTTTCAGCCAAGAATGTTTGAGATGGTCGGGGGGGGAGGGGTATTTTTAAAAAAGATGGGAGGCTGCATGGATATACCCCCTCATCAAATTTTAGCGCTTACGATTGGTTTCTTTTTATCAAACATGCATACAAAACTAGCGCGTTTTCCAATCTTTTTAACTCTTTAAGTGCTTCATTACTACTTAACATTTTCTTTTCATTTGAAGTTGGCATTGCTCACGCAATTGCCAACTTCAAATGAAAAGAAAATACCTCCTCACTTAAAAATTAAACCTGCTAAATTTCACAATGGGGGCTTTACTCAAGATTTATACATGCATATTTGTTCAATTTCTGTCAAATTTTAGTTGTGGAAAAACAGTATGAATGCGCTTAAAAGCGTCGCCCGCACTCAAAGGGTTAAAATGATATGCATACGGATTTGGTGAGGAATATTTCAAAATTGCGCTTACGATTTATCGCATAGACATCTGCATCAGATATAGCATGTATTATTCGGCCAGGTTTCGGTCTCCACCAAGGCAGGGGAAGTAGTAAGGGGGCCACCATTCAATATCCAGGGGCGGGGGCTGAAGTTTTTTTGAAATAAATAATTTTGGTTTAGATTCTGCGTGAAGTAAATAATTTACGTCAAGAACTGTTCTACAATTGTAATATTGTTCTACAATTGTAATACAATTTGAAATTTTCAGCGCGCCGCCGAGCCGAGGCCACCTTACTCACAAATTTAAGGATTTTCAAGGACCAAAAGAACATGTTTCAATGTCCAATTCAAACAGCAGAACCAACTTTATTATGGGTACTGAATGATTTTATAGATTAGTGCCGCAGTGTAAAATATTATATACGTATTAACGGTATACACATCACTGTGGTATTTTACATTATGGATTATAAAATATTTTTAATAACTTTTCCCAAAATATTCTATTTTCACGCACTTTAAATGCCTTGAATATCAGTAATTCCAGTTTCAAAAGAATGACAAATAGAAATACACAATCATTCAGCAGGGGCCACATATTTTTTTGCCGTTGATTTTTAATTTTACCGTTGCAGCGGACAACGGATAATGCTCAACAACACTATAATTACACGTGGTAATAACAGAATGATATGGTAAACATGAAGGATTCTAGAAAAAATAAAAGTATTCCTACAAACTTCACCCTCATGCAATCTAAAAATCAGTCAGCTTCTGGAGACACCCTGCCGTTTGAAATCCTCCCCCATTTTGTTTCCGGATACGCCCCTGTCAAGTGCAAACAACATGAACAACAGCCTTGTTTTTGCTCAACTTCTTAGAGGTCTAGCTGATATTTAATCATACTCGTTGGAGACTAAAGGTTATAATTTCAATGATCATGATTAGTGTCTGGCGGCGTGCGAGGCGATGGGAAAAATCAGGGAAAAAAGGACAAAATTGTCTGCATCAAATCAACAAAAGGTCACCACAGATTAGCTTCGTGTGGATAGAACACCATGCACCATGTGCACCTAAGTTTTCATACTTGGAATGGTATACACTAAAGACGTTGACCCAACATACAGGCAGTGTAACACGTACTTCTAGCCATGATTAATTAACCCTTTAAGTCCTCACGATGCATTAAAGCATCATTTTAAATCCCTGAAAACAGACTTTATTTTACTACAACTAACGGTTTTAGAAGGAAAATTCCCATGAAACTACTTAACAAATACATGGCAATTTTTAAAAAATTGTCACCCACTTCAAATTATCTTCATCCACTGCAAGTCGAGAATTGCGACAGCAATTCGCGGCTTGTAGTGGATGAAGATGACAATGTAAAGTCAGGCTTGAAAAGGTTAAAAGAGATGTACTTGACTAGCCCCACAATTTTCAGCCACAGACAGACAATCAGATATATTATTGACATATAAAAAAGTCATTACAGACTTATTTGTCATAAAAATGATGGAATAGTACATGTATATATACAAGATGATTAATTTGCTAAACTCACACAAGTTACATGGTATCACATACAGAATTAAAATCATTCCAAAAGGCACTGCCATAGTAAAACACTGTATCGACCATAGATAACGGCCATATCCAAGACTTGGCCTGCAATAATAAGAGCGATACTGTGTTTTTTGGAATCAGTGATTTTTTCGGATAAAACGAATAGGCCTACCGCAATCCACGGCCTCGTTCGGCTAGTACTTGACCAGATTATAATCAAGGAATTACCCGTTTTCCCGCTTAGTTATCCAATATACATTTTCACCCACTTAAATATGTGTCTCGCTGCCGCGTCCCACAACTTCAAGTGGGTGAAAATTAGCCAGATTTGTTTAATTTGGAACCAAACATTTCATTCCGAAAAGCAATGATTTAACCTGCTAATAAAACAGATAAAACCTTACGGCGCTGGGATCGACTTTAGACGTCAGAATCCGACGTCTGTAGACGTCAGAATCTGACGTCTACAGACAGCTGGGATTGACTTTAGACGTCAGAATCTGACGTCAACAGACGTCAGAATATGACGTCTACAGACGTCAGATTCTGACGTCTAAAGTCAATCCCCGCGCTGTAAGAGAAAAATATTTATAATGGCCGTAGACACATAATATAGGTATTCAAATGAATTAGAAAGAGCTAACTAAGACATTTATGAAGACCAAAAACCTTTTGGTTTGCATGAATTTAACAAATTAATTCAGCGCTTTAGGGTTTAAAACGATAATAGTCGTCCTTAGTGATTAACCCTTTAACCGCCAAATTATTCAATTTGAATTTTTACCCACTTGAAGTTGTGTCTCGCTGACGCGATCCACAACTTCAAGTGAGTGAAAATTATTCAGATTTGGCTAAATGGAGGTCAACTGTTTTCAAATATTGCTGATTGATGTCACATTTTATCTTTAACATGTTTAAAATGTGGTACTTAATGTGCTTATAAAAAATGAAAACCCGAATATTTTTCGTCAAGCCCCCCTCTCCCCCCCCCCCCCCCCCTCATAGTTGCAGTATCCACACAACCGCATCAGATGCCCGACATGACAATCGGTCATTGTCAACATCACCATGGCAACTAATGTGGTCGTTTGCAGATATTGGATGGGGGGGGGGGGGGACAGAAGCGTAAAAAAATTATGACAGAAAAATCACTGGAATTTGAGTGAGTGAGTGAGTGAGTGAGTGAGTGAGTGAGTGAGTGAGTGAGTGAGTGAGTGAGTGAGTGAGTGAGTGAGTGAGTGAGTGAGTGAGTGAGTGAGTGAGTGAGTGAGTGAGTGAGTGAGTGAGTGAGTGAGTGAGTGAGTGAGTGAGTGAGTGAGTGAGTGAGTGAGTGAGTGAGTGAGTGAGTGAGTGAGTGAGTGAGTGAGTGAGTGAGTGAGTGAGTGAGTGAGTGAGTGAGTGAGTGAGTGAGTGAGTGAGTGAGTGAGTGAGTGAGTGAGTGAGTGAGGCCTAGTTGACATCATCAAACAAAATCACATGCGACTAGTTTTTTTTTGCAAAAATATTAATCATGCCACATGAAAGGCATCCGATCACTGAAACAGACAGAAAGGAAGCGAAGTAGACGGGCAAAAAGTAAGACAGCTATTGAATCACTTTATTGGATCGTTCTATAATTTCCGCCCTTTGTAGTTATAACCTACTCCATCATGCCTGGAGTGGTGATCCATTAAAGGGACATAAATAGCGGATGACATAGAAAAATCGGTTAGTTTTTAAACCCCCACGACCCACAACCCTTCCCTCGACCCTGAGAATCCGAGGGGGGTTAAGTAATTCCTCGACCTGAGAATCCGAGGGGGTTCGAGTAATTACTTAAACGCCCTCGGATTTTCAGGTCGAGGGGGTTGTAATTACTTAAACCCCCTCGGATTCTCAGGTCGAGGGTGTGGGTTGTGGGTCGTGGGGGTTTAGGAACTAACCAGAAAAAGCAAAATATGTCATCGTATAAAATTCTTCTCCAATACCAGATGGCCTTGCTAGTGCTTCAAACTGCTCAAATCCGTTTAAATTTTGCCCCAAAAGTTGGCGTTATTGCAGAATAAAAATATTTCCGCCCTTTGTAGTTATAACCTACTCCAGCATGCCGGGAGTGGTGATTTATTAAAAGGGACATAAATAGCGGATGACATTAACATGATTAAACCTTAGAAGATATCAAACAACAGTTAGTAGATATGCCAATAAAAAGATTACATAATTGGATAATTTCGGCTAATTATATATTACTGTGACTAGGAGCGATCAAAATGCTAATTCATAAATAATACAGTCTAGACAACGAGGGGGGGGGTATATTTGTATTGCGTGATGCTCACTCCGGCCACACATGTTAACAGGTTAGGGAATCGAACCCGCACACGCTATATCTCCATTTTGACCCTTTAGCCCTTACAGCGCGGGGATGGACTTTAGACGTCAGAATCTGACGTCTGTAGACGTCAGATTCTGACGAATAAAGTCTATCCCCGCACTGAAAGAGTGAAATATTTATAATGGCCGTAGATCCATAACACAGTTATTCAAATGAAGCGGAAACAGCTAACTAGGACGTTTATGATGACTTCAATTAAAAAAAACCTCTCCATGATTTATTTACACAAATATTTTAGTGCTATAAGGGTTAATCACAAAAGGTTTTGATTAACATATTTTTCGCGCACTTGAAACAGAGTCTCGCTGACGCTATGCATAATTTGCAATAAAAATGTCAATTGACAAATAAGAGTCCACTTATTTTCAAATAAATGTGTTTTATTAATTTTCTAAAAATCGAAATCGATGTTGATGTTCTTTGGCAATAGTGCTGTGAGAAATAAAAACAGTAGTCGTCATTGACAAGAGTGCTGTGAGAAATTAACACTATAGTCGTCAACAATGCTGTAAATAGCACCATAGGTGACAACAGTACTAGTGATGTAGGTTTCATCTTTAAAAGGTAATTTATTTGAATTTTCAGTCACCTGAATTTGTGACTCGCTATCGCGACCCACAAATTCAGGTGACTGAAAATTACTCATATTAATTTCCTTTAATTTGAGACCAAATATTTGCAATGCAATTTTGATGTTTAAACTTTTCATTCCAATAAAAGCAGCGATTAGCGGGTTTAGGCTTATTGTTGCACAATATTTAAAAATATTTATTTACATCACTTTATTTTGATCGCAGCTCAGTTGAGCCCTGGTCACGTCGTCAGCTGAGCGGAGCAGAGCAGAGGGCCAAAAAATAAGACAACCAAACAACAGAATGACAGATGAATGTTTTCACCAATCTATATAATTTTGTCTGAAGCATTAATCAAAGCGCAGCGCTAAAACCGTGGCTACCGACACTGATTATTGAGGGAAAAATGATTGAGAAGGAGTGGGAGATAATAAGAGGGACAACCAGTCTGAATAAACGGCGGAATAAACGCCCGTGTATATCATGTATATATATATATATGGTAAGTGGCTGGTTGATTATTCTAAAGCTATTTGCTGACCACAATATTCATGATGATGTCGTTTCAGAATTTCACTGTGGTAAGCAAGGTGTGATAACCATAACACGAATCCCACGTCGATCCACAAGTACGTATATACTCACGCAGACGCACGCGCGCACGTACACACGCTTAGCCCTCACGATGCTTTAAAGCATCATTTTACATCCCGGAAAACAGACTTATTTTTCCTACAACTAAGATTTTTGGAACGAAAATTCCCATGAAACTGGTTTATCAATACATGGTAATTTTCTTTAATTTTTAAATCACTTCTAGTCATCTTCATCCACTACAAGTCGAGAATTGCGGCAGCAATTCGCGGCTTGTAGTGGATGAAGATGACAATGGTAAACTCAGGATTGAAAGGGTTAAAGTATTTTTCTGCAGTAACCTTGTTTCTATGGAACGAAATACTTGAGAATGCACAAACAGTAGAATGGTAAAAATTACAAATAAATTGAGGTAGGCATCATATTAAAATGATTAATAACGTTTTTTTATAATACATATTTTACTGCAGATTTTTATTAGAAAAACAATTTAATTTAATTAGACAGGGATTTCATTGAATTAGGCAGACAACAAGACACTGCGCGATAGAAGTGAATTTTAGATTATTCTGAAAATAGTCTCACAAAAAAATATTGTAGGTTCTTCACTCAGCAGTTCCTGGTTTAATATTTTCCACAAAATATATGAAGCATTTTATAAATATTCCACTGTGCATTTTTATTCAAATTTTCTGACATTCTTCCTTTTTCAACACAAATTCGTTGAAGATAAAAAACTTGCAGTTGAAGAATGGCACATGACTGTTGCTGCAGCGAGTGGTGAATAATAGACGGCTGGCAATCGATGGACTTGTCCCATGTGGGCAGCACGATCTAATAAACCAATTATGTCTCAATGTTGGGCCATCGTCTGCGCCGCTGGCCCAACATTAAGACAACATTGGGTCAGTTTATCTTATTTGTTATTCTTGTCTCAGATGGTGCGGGCTATATATAGATGAAGCAGGTGAACGTCCTGAAACAGTTGCCACGTGTCGACTGATGGACGGCATACGTGAACGCGGAATCCACGTGCACGTATACAGTGCGTAAGGCGTCCGTATATCAATACGTTTGTTACATGCGTATCCGTAAGTCGTCCTATATCACACGTTTTTACATACGCATGTCCGTATATCGTCCGTATATCGACACGTTTTTTAAATACGTAACTGTCAGTCGTCCATATATCATATTTCGTTTACATGCGCATCCGCAAGTCGTTCGTTTATCAGACGTTTTTTACATAAGCCGTCCATGTATTTAACCCTTTAACCGCCAAATTATTCAATTTGAATTTTCACTCACTTGAAGTTGTGTCTCGCTGACGCGATCCACAACTTCAAGTGAGTGAAAATTATTCAGATTTGACAAAATGGAGGTCAACTCTTTTCAAATCTTGCTGGTTGACATGGTTGATGTCACATCTTATTTTTAACATATTCAAAATGTGGTACTTAATGTGCTAATAAAAAATGCAAACCCAAATATATGCGGCTCCGGCGGTTAAAGGGTTAAAGATCGCGACTCAGCAAACACGAGACGTCTACCCAACGTTGATTTTGAGTTGGGCCAACGTCGTAGACGGTGGGCCAACATTGAACCAACATTGGGTAGACGTCGCGTGTTTGCTGGGTATACGCAGGTAAGTAGGACTCATTTGTAAAAGTTATAAGTATGATAATGTATATTTCATGATACATTATAATGATATCAATCGTTACGTAGGTCGTCCGTATCAATTATTTCAATTGAAGCACATCTATAGGAGGATCGAGTTCAGAGGCGCGACAGTCCAAGTCGGTGTTCAAGAAGTGTCAAAATCAAAGCAAGGTCGTCAACAGGGTGCCGTGCAGCAAAGGAGCTAGGCTGAGAAAGCCAAATCAAATAAATGGGTCTTAATTAATTTCCTGAAAGTAAGAAACCCCATTGATAAAATCCTGCAGAAGAAAATGCCTTCGACCCGTTCTTTCTTTTTATTCGGGAACATAAAGTTCCCTGGTTTACTTACGTTAATAATAATAATGTGAGTATATCCCCTGGTGACAGCACATATTCATTGACGTACCATTTCAACTCCACGGGGAGCATACAGCACTGCCAGCATCTTGGGGATAGTGACTTATCGTACACCTTGCAATGTTCTACCGGGTACTTATTTACACCTGAGTGAAGGGAAGTACTTTAGGGTAAAGTGCATTGCCCCACTTCCCTAAAAAATTTCACAGGCGTCATATAGTCGACTTACGAAATGACAAAGTCAAGTGGGCATGGCTTCGAGTTCGAGTAGAGTTTTGTACTTGGAACATCGCCAACAATTTCAACACATTCATCAACCGTATCTGAAAATCATCAAACTCGTCAAATATTTAATTTGATTTCCTGCGCGCGAAATCGTGGAATCTCGCGTCTGTTCGCTGTTGTCTGTTCTGCTTACGGCGCTGAAATTTTGTATATAAACCATGGAAACCAAAGGGTTTTTTCAATTTAAAATCATTATAAATGTCTTAGTTAGCTTCTCCCGCTTATTTTGAATACCTATGTTATGGATCTACGATCAGTATGATATTTTAATTCTTTAAGTGGGGACTGTCTACCATGGGAATTACTATATAACACAACCACTATAACCTAATTACCAACAATGACTTTAAAAACATGAGCAACTGTCTTTAGAAGTCTGACGTCATTCGTTAGTAATAATTTCGCAAAGATCCTAAATAAATGAATTGGTTCGATTTATCTGACGTCATAAATCGACCCCCCCCCCCCCCCCCCACTACCAAATAGACATAAGACATTGAATCAATATTATTTTTGCGTTGGTACAACGTCGTAGACGGTGGACCAACGTTAATTCAACATTAATTCAACGTCTTGTGGCTGCTGGGTAATCAGGGGTGAACCAGTTTAGAGACTTCTAGGTTAACGATTCTGACCTTTAAGTTTAGCGGACAGCGAGAAATGTGTCGAAGGTTCAGACTGAGTCAGTGCGTGCAGTGTCGGCCGGGAATTCGATCGATACCTTCGGGCACTTCTCTCCCACTTGATATATGAATCACGGGGAGGGTGTTTTTTCTGTGTAGATTACTGTGGGAAAAAGCGGGAGAGCGGACGGAGAGGCCAGGGATAAACTGGATGTAGTGGTGTATGAAATAGGGATGGGGTTCATGATGTGCAGGTCAATAGGTCATAGATGACACTGATACTTCTGTGGTCAGCGTCATGAAAGTCGTCAATCCACAGTGGCGGATCCAGAGCAGGATGAGGGGGGGGGGGGGTCAAAATATCGGTATTTGACACTCTAAATTTACTGGGGTAGAATACAACTAGGTTGAGCTAATATGCGGGACGATAGAACTTTAGTTATGATATAATCGTGCTCCAATAATCAGTTTGAAGTCATATTCAGATACAGTTGGGGCAATCACTCAATTTTGATGGCATTGTGAATGTCAGGAAAATTAATGTTTCTTCAGAGGTTACTCGTTCAGACTCTGAACAGGATAGTGTCGATCTGTCACTCTCAAAAAGTGGTCCAAAATTGTGCAGTCAGATGACCTTTTGGGTCCAGCAGGTGTATTCTCAGCTTTGCTATAAGCTGATAAAATATATCTATTTAGTGGGTAAATTTTCCTGAGGTATTATGGTCACGCATAGGTTCGACCAAGAACTTTATCTAGGGCCTATATCAAAGTATTGGTTCGACTGACCCATTGGTTCAGCACACGTTTTCAACAGTATTATGTATAGGATAAAGCTCGAGGAGCTCTACATTATTAGCTGTTGAAAAGGCCGGGGCCTTTTCCACAGCTAAGAATGTAGAGCCCCGAGTGCTTTAACTGACTTAAAACATTTCCGACCATAATGAGGATCCCTCATTATCAGCAGCTCGTTCACACCTGACTAATTATAGCCACATAGGCCTACCAAGATAATTGGTCAGTACATGATCAACGATAACTCTTCCTTCCAGGCTTAGAATGTAGTGGTCGGACAAAGCGAACAGTGCAGTGGTTTGTTTTAAAATGTGATTGTACCTGGCCTATTTAGCGTAAAACACAGCAACGCGAGCGCGGGAATTATGAAATACACTATTTTATCATACCCAAAACATACGAACGCGAATTTTTGGCTTCGCGTTGGTATGTTTTGGAAATGATTCAATAGTGTATTTGATATTTTCACGTTGGCGTGGTATCCATTTTACTTCTATTTGTCACCGTTAATGTTATATCGCGGGTTCTCTCGCCAGGTCGGTGTATTATCACGTGATCTTGTTTTACTAACATGACCTTGATGTGTATGATGGAGAACAGGTCAAAGATAAATCCTACTTTTGTCACCAAACATGCCATATATTAATCACTAGCAACTCACAACAAACAAGGAGTGAAATGAAATGAATCGGGCTTTAGGCCACCTTTGTGCACATATAGGCTAAACTGGGCCAGGAGAACCTCTTGAGGATGATGAGATGAATGAGATGACACTGTCCTCCAGACACAGGATTCGAAATTCGAGCCCTGGCGGCCTGAGGCCGAGCACGCTACCTCTCGGTCACGGAGGCTCCCCACAATACTAACTTTCACACGTGGATGGGGAAGAAACATTTTTGTTTCTTTCAAACCGCCGAGACCGGGAACCGAACCCCGAACTCTGGCGTGAAAGGCAGCGGTGCTAACCACTACCCTAGGGCCCCCGCCCAGCAAGGAGTGAATCACAGCCTTTTATAGAAAATAGCGTGAACTAAATTATGTACATGGGATTTAACAATGCTATCACGCAATACGTGCATAAACATGATCAAATGGTGGGCCAAACAATTAGAAAATCTGAATCGGACAAATTTTTCTCATTTATAATTCATGTTGGCAAAGCTTGATATACTGTTACTTTTAATATGCCGATTTATTTTAAGCACATTCGCTTTGGAATAGTTGGGCAATAGCGGCTTGTCTCATAATGTTATGTATATAATTATACAAATATTCTATAGCTCAAAAGTTAGACCATCTGGCATGTAATGCACTTCAGGGCTTAAAACGGACTTTAATTCAAACAGTTTAATGGGTTTATAGAGGGACGTCGTAATTACAAATTTACTACATGTCAAATGGTCTAACTTTTTAACTCTAAAATATTTTTTGATGCGAATTTCACGCTATTCGGGTATTTGGCTGATGACTCGAAAACAGTCCTTGCAAACTTTCATATAAATCGGTTGAGAATATATATATATAGGGCCTATATTATATAACATAGGGCCTATATAATATATATATATAATGTTGTCATTAGCAGAAATATTGTTTGACATATTTTCCTGTTCATTATTCTGCTTTATTTAAATATTTTTAACTGCATAAATAAACGTTTCAGAGTGAGACGGTATATATCTTATATAATACTATAGGCCCTGTGTCAAACCTTCCTTTTATTTCGTCGTTTCCCTTCAGGGTTATATAATGTAAATGACCGCATGCCTCATCCATCAGAGAGACTTGTCATGGACCCCAGAATACACAAAACATTGGCCTGATGTTGTTTTGATGTTGGCCCAACGTCTACGACGTTGGCCCAACATCAAAACAACATTGGGTTAATGTCTTGTGTTTGCCGGGACAGGGTAATGGTACACGCTGAGGTAAAAAACACATCCTGCTCCAGAAATCAATGGCCGGGTGTCCGCTCAGAAGGTTACACTTAGAGGCAGGTGTGGGACATAATACTGAGGTATTGTAACACAGGGAGCGAACAGTTAACCTCTGGCCTGCTCAAATGTCAGCTCGTCATTGTTAAACTATGTTTAAACTATTAACTTTATTTACCCAATCATGATGGACCAACAGTGAGGAAACTAGCTAAATGTTTGTGTTTAGTAAACTCTCTATATACATGTGATTTATTATTTTTTAATGTTAACCTTCCAATAGTTACTATGGTTTTTTTTCTTCAATTCTCACATAGAAAGGGCTGTTCTATGTATTTGTAGTTTTAATACCTGACGTCTTCTGGACGGGTACTTCGTTTGTACATATAGCAGTGTTTGTATTATTATTATTTTTGTATTGTATGCTCACAGACTGTAATGTGTAATTTTAATAAGCTATTACTATTATTACATATTCGATTGAAGTATAAAATGCTAACGCGATTTGAGATTCAAATAACAAAAATATACTCTGCCTTTGCAACGAGCCATAACAAACAAGAGGCCAGCCGGACACCATAATCCCCCGCCCCGCCCGCGCGATAGAATTTTTTCTGACACTGTGTTTTACAGTAAGTGTCCTATAAGTAAATTACCTATCATCTAGCACAGTTTGTCATAACGTATATATTACAGATATTAAAGTCAATGATGGCCGCAGGTCGGCCATTTTGAATTTGATCAAGTTGACATTTTTAAGGGTATATCCCTGCCCTAAAGTGCACATTTTGTTTTATACATGTAGTAATGGTAACGGTTTTGCAGATATTATACACATTAAAGTCAATAATGTCTGCAAGTCGGCCACTTTAAATTTGATGGAGTTGACATTTTTTAGGGCATGTCCAGATTTTCCTCTCTGAAACCGCACATTTTGTTTTATAGTAATAGTCTAGGTATCTGGCACGGTTTGTAGATATCAGCAATATTGAAATAAATAAAGCCATTTTGGCTGAGAGATGTAGGTCAAAAAGTACATCAAAGGTCATAAGCCCGAAAGGCCCCATATTTACCCCCAGGAGAAGTGTGTGCATTATGAAATAAATCCCCTCATGATTTTCCGAGATATCCTCTGAAAACGAAAATGTAGACAGACGGACGGTCGGTCTGAAGGATGGCCGGCCGGTTAGACGACGGACGGGATGACGCCATAACCCCCTCATCCCCAGTGGACGGTTGATAAAAACAGCTTGTTCGGTATGTGTCTGCTCCGTAGGTAAAATTAAAAGCCCCCCCCCCCCCAGCTAACGGATTATGTCCTTCTAAGTAACAAATGAGACGAGCGGACGGACGGACGGACGGACGGACGGACGGGCGAACGAGTGGGGCATGACGACGTAACAATCACCTTGTGACTGCGGCCTAGCAAGGGACAACAATGGCTATGTCCAAAAAAACATGTCTGGGTATCAATAGAATGCTAAGGATTGTAAAAATCCCACAGAGTATCGAGTGTTTCCATTCTACTACCCCTAACCCCCCCCCCCCCAACCCCCCCTCCCATTCCACCTCAGTCCTATACATGCATAGCGACGCCGGACAAACAATGATGATCTATAAAAAGCTGGTATAACACGCCATGTTTGCCTGTAGAGGCGGTCGTGGTGGTGAGGCGTAAAAAACAAAATGGGATTGATAAAAAACAACCTTTATCATGGGTTTGATGCGTGCGAAATGGCCTCATGGGCTTACATGTGATATCCTCTGTGAAAAACTGTAGAATCTCGTCATAATAAGGGACGTACCATTTGATATATCTGGCGGGCGGACTAGGGTTGTTTAAAGAAAAACAAATATAGTGAGAACGTGCGCATTAAACTGATTTTTGAAAATGTGAAAACAGGAATCTGGATACGACTAAGACTCATCGAAGACAATTAAAATACATTATACGATATAAAAAAAATCGTCCTGCTAGATTAAAACGACACAACCAGGTTAAAATAATAAAAAAATCGGTAATTTTATTTTGGCTTCTTAATATGACCATATGATGTAAACATGTCCATAGACTAGAACGGCAATTTTTGATTTATTTTTGTGTTGCGCATTCACCAGTTAAGCGAGATATAAAGGCGAAATTCACGTATTTCTTATTTTTGACATGCATGTCCAAAATAAGAAATACGTGAATTTCGTTTCTATATCTCGCTTAACTGGTAAATGCGCAGTAAGACAATGAAAAAAAATTGGCAGTTCTAGTCTATGGACATGTTTACATCATATGGTCATATTGAGAACTGAAGCCAAAATAAAAAAAATTACCGTTTTTTTGATGTTTTTAGCCTGATTGTGTCGCTCTTTAAAGCGACACAATCAGGCTAAAAACATCAAAAAATCTAGCATGGAGGTAAAGTGTGAACACTTATCCCGCCTGCTTTGACACTTGACGATCCAGTTGTGGCGAGAGGGGTCCCATGTTTGTCATCGAGGTTGTGCTTATACAGTGCTCCAAACTGTTCAAAAGCCAGGAGTGCACAGTGCTGTCTGTGGTGCTGTGCACCATAAAGAACCCTTAAGGTCATTAGGCTTCGCTCTGTCGCAATATTGCAAGGCTATCTTGTGTACAAAGCGACGTAGAGCAATATTCACTCACTTGACACATGAGATAAATCGGTATGCAACGTTATTATACCCCGGTACACAACTAAATTCATACACATCTATGTACAAAAAGTTGCATTAAATTGTATTATTTTGTATTTTTAATCTGGTGGCACGCACGCCAGCGTCCTTGTAAGACTTGCGAGTCTCCCGGTCATGAACTCTGAGTTTATGGTCAAATAAATGAAACTGAGTCTAAGCATAAAAAGTATAAATTATAATATACATAATACTATATATGTTTCCCGCGCCAAAACCAGAGATACAATAACTACATATTGTTATAAATAGTACCGAAAAAACACTCTGGAAAGCGTAGAAACCTATAAAATAAGCAAAACACTTTTTTTAACACTTAATCAAATAATCGTTCACCTTGTTGCAAAAGTCTGAATTTTTTGTCACAGGCTAATATGACCTGGATATTCCAGAATCTGCCGACAGACAACCGATTTTCCCCTCTAGCGGCCATAATGAGCAATTTCAAAATGGCCGCCACTGTAATGCATTACGCGTGCTAACTTTTTAACTAATCATCAAAGAACCACATGTAATACCTCGTTTCCAGGGTATTTGAGGTCGGGGATGACGATTATAATTTCCGTTTCGATCAAAAATTGAAATGTCAAGGTCATATAGCAACATCAAGGTCAAAATCACTTAAAATTTGCCTATTACTGTTTTTCTCATTGGTCGATGTTTAAAAAGCTGAAAAGACGGACTTTTGCATTGAAGTGAACGATTCGACCATTTTTTGAGGTTAAGCTCCCCTACTACAAGTGAATAGCAGTGTAATGGTAGACGGTCAGTCAAACAAGGTTCCTCCAGGTCTACTCTACCTAAAAAAAAAGACTTTAATGACTTTTTCACTTGAAATTTAATTACTTTCACTGACGAAAATAAACGAAATAATAATTAGACCTTTGTATGTATACCTTTTTGTCGTATTTCAAATGCAAAATAACAGCTAGTCCTGGAAGGGTACTGCTTGCACCTTCCGACAATAATGCTAAGTGACACTGACTTCAACACTGGCAGAAAACCAGTAGTGTCTGTCAGGAACAGCTGGCTGACAAATAAATCAATTCCATATAATGGCTGATTTTCAATCAAATTTAATGACTTTTATGACTTTAAAACGTCCCCTTGGATATGAAAGGGTGTATCTGCCACTTTGTAAAGTGGCAGATACACTCTTTCATATCCAAGGGGACGAAGTCCTATTTTTCAATTTAAAGGCTTTTAATGACCCACGGGAACCTTGTCAGAGACTACCAACCTCCGCCGCAGTCATTGTGTATGGGATCCGGATCGTAATCAGGATCATCCACGAAATATAATGGATTGTTCCTTGGTCCGAGACCCACGGTAAGTCTCGGACCAAGGAACAATCCATTAAATCTTGGGGTTGAACAGGATTACGATCACGGATTTGTTTGAAACTATTACCATATAGTAGGCCTACTACTACCTGGTAATAGTGTCTTGCAAATCCGTTCTTTACGTTTTAGGTATTTCTGCTGAAAGACAAACCAAATCGACTAAAAACATAACCTCCTGGGGATGATAAGGGGTTCATTGCCATGTGAATATTATTGCTATTGTTGGCTCTTTACGATGTAGCTTGTTATACAGTACACATCACGCTGTAGCAGTGTAATGGCGTAAAAGGCATAATATAAAGTATTGTGGGCATCCTCCGTGACTGAGAGGTATCATGCTCGACCTCAGACCCTCAGGGCTCGTTGTGTCGTGTCTTGTCATCTGCTTCATATAACTCAGGATGTAAGGGCCTACGTATAGTCCGGTTTAGCCTAAATGTGACAGTATAATGGCGCCGCCAGTCGTCACAACACATGAGATAACACCTGGCGTGACCTTCAAAACTGCTATCCATATTTACATACCATAATAGACGGCCACATGCACGTTACGCAAAAACAAACAGTCCGCTCCCTGCACCCTTTACCAGCTATTAAGGCCCGTTAGCCATTTAGCTGCTGGTTTATTGTTTATTTGACTTCCAGTGAAACATGTTAAAACATGCGAAAATTGTATAATATCATTATTATTAATTGAGTATTTTTTTCGAACATGCTATTAACTTTGGTTGACGGGAACAGGTCGAAATGACCTCTACAAGGCTTGTTATATGTGTTGGCATATTATCATGTAAGGCAACGTCATATCCAGTGTTTAAATAGCAATGTTATTGTGTACATGCTATATTAAAACATTTGGCACAGTTCTCCAGTCTACTTATATTTTGTTGACTTCACAATTACTCTGCATATCTTCAAAAAATGTAATCTGTTAATAAAATGAGCAAATTTTCAAAATTTAAGTGCAATTTAAAGGCCTTGAATTTTTTGAAAGTCAAGCACTTTCCCGTTTTTGAAGCACCCGAACGAGCCATGACGTGTGAAACTCTGTACACAGCTCTGTAACATTACAGAGAGAATAATAGGTATTTATTTAGGGCAGATTGTTGACATCCAGCTGGGATCCGGATCATATCCTGCGTGGATTGGTGTAGACATCACGGTGACAGACGATAATGGAAAATAAAACGTGATATGCCGAGCAGATTAGAGTGCTGGCTACACAGATAGAAACAAACGATCAAAACGGAGATTAATGCCATTCCATTACAGTTGGGAGGCCACCATTCGATTTTCAGGGGGGCTGGAGTTTTTTTAAATAAATAATTTCGGGCGGACACTGCGTGAAATAAATAATTTACTTCCAGAACTGTTCTATAATATAAACATGTAATAAAATGTGAAATTTTCAGCGCGCCGCCGAGCCCGGTTGAAATAAATAATTTACCCGCGACAAAAATTCCCCCCCCCCCCCTGGATATTGAATGGTTGCCCCCTTAGTTCCCTTTGGATTAAAGGGTCTTTAACCCTTATAATGCTAAAAAAAATAAATTAAACCATGGCGACTAAATGATTATTTTCAATTAGAAATCAACATAAATGTCCTACTTAGAGCTCTTTCTACTTCATTTGAATACCTATGTTGTGGGATATAAGACCATTAGAAATATTTTAATTCTTTCAGCGCGGGGATCGTCTTTATACGTCAGAATCTGACGTCTACAGACGTCAGATTCTGACGTATAAAGACAATCCCAGCACTGAAAGGGTCTTTAATACCAAGGTGACCAGATGATAATGACAAATAAAACGTGATATTTTGCCAAGATTAGAGCGGCGGCGATAGAAACAGACAAAAACAATACGATGAGAACGGGGATTAATGCCATTCCATTACAGTTAGTTCTCTTTGGATTATAGTCTCGTTTCAGTGGCAGAAACGACCTTTTAATAACAAGGAACTCCGAATGTAAACAGATAATAATGGAAAATAAAACGTGCTATGTTGAACATATAAGAGCGAGAGACAGAAGCAACTATCAAAAGGGAGGTGGAAGCAATTCCTCGTGAATAAACCTCTGTGTGCCATATACTATATACTAGACCACATGGAGTTTCAAAAAATTTTTATCCATAAGTTGAAAAAAATACTCGGTAGTTTTTCATTTTTTTTAATCATAAGGTAACTCCTTCCTCAATTAACTACTTACTTCGTACACGGTCGTCAGGTATACTTAATGTCTGTCATAGTGGTTGTGCATACATCAGCAGTCCCAAACTATTGAAATGCTTGAAATGTGCAGCGCAAAACTAGGTCTTATTCCTGACTTAAGAGATTTCTTTCGTCGCGATATTGCCATGAGTGTGCAGAAAGCTACGTTAAGCATTTACTCACTCTCTCACTTATATCGGTCCCAACAAACACGAGACATTTAATCATTGATGTTATCGAAATACGTTTGCACTTTTGAATGATGCGGTCCTATCAATTATATATGTGACACTCACATTGTTCTCTATGAAAAATGTGTCGACATTTTTCAAATACACTATTTTTTTCATTCACAGTTCAAAACCAACGCGAACGCGAAAAGTTTTCAAACTGGTTTGCTTTTTTTCGCGTTTTTCCAAAAAGCAGAAAAATAAATGTCGAATTTCGAGTCTGTCCTGTCGTCGTCCGCGTTTTCAATCCCGCGTTGGCGTTTGTCGTTTGCCTAAACCAATATTCACTCTTCCAGCGCCCAAAACGTGGTGTGATGTCATGTTAATCATTGAGCATAACATGATAACATACCGTAACTAACAACAGTTTGACTGATGGCGATAAATCAATGTGCTTCATTCAAAAACTCCATTACACAGTCCAGAACGCCCCCCCCCCCCCCCCCGGTCGCCCCTTACACAGTGGTCCACGTCTGTGAAAAAAGGTGGATTGATTTATACCTCATGGAGACATGGTAGAGGTCCGATGAATAGAAATCAATACAGACTGGGGTACTGTATGTACTAGGGTGCTGGCGTATATTACTATACTTCACTTCGTCCCTTTGAAGCTAGAAGGTGCTAAACTGCCACTTTGTAAAGTGGCAGTTTAGCACCTTCTAACTCATACCTCCTTGATAATGTGTCATTCATTTGAAGTTGGCAAGGCTGACGCAATTGCCAGCTTCAAATGAATGAAATACCGTCCTCACCTTACATTTATAAACTGTAGCCATAGAGCCTCGAGCTCTCTATGTCTATAAGGACGGGTTTTTAAGTGTGCAGTGGAGTATGGTTACACATTACTCTATTTCGTCTAGTGATCATGAACTTGTTCATCAAAAACAGTTCATGACAGTGCTGACGTAATACCAACTTGAAGTAAAAAATGTCATTTGGACATGTTTTATTGTAGAATAATCTCGTGAATTTTTTATTTGCCATCGGGTCGGAATGTCTTAACCCTTTCAAGCCTGAATTTACCATTGTCATCTTCATCCATTACAAGCGCGAATTGCTGTCGCAATTCTCGACTTGCAGAGAATGAAGATGATTTGATGTGGTTTAGAAATTACAGAAAATTGCCATGTATTGGTAAACCAGATTCATGGAAATTATCATTAAAAAACCCTTAGTTGTAGGAAAATTAAATTTTTTTACAGTACGCAAAATGATACTTTAATGCATCGTGAGAGCTTAAAGGGTTAAAGTGACAAAAATTTAAGGACTTTCCCGGACCACACGAAAATTTGTGAAGAACTAATAATCAAACAGCAATATCATTCAAATGAGTACAGAGTGATTTTGTAGTGTGACAACTACAGACAGCTTTTCTATGACACCATAGAATAATACATAGAATAGATACATATCACCTGTACAAATTCAGGGACTGTCAAATACGGTGCCCTTTGCTGAATTTCCTATTTGCAAGCACTTTCAACGCGTTGAATACTTTTGTACAATTCAATCACCTGTAAAACGACGAAACGACCAAAAACAATGTTAAATGTAAATCCTAAATGATGTTGTAACCAAACTCGCGTGATTACGGTATTAATTAGCGATCTGGCAATCTGAAAACTGGCAAATCAATAATCCCCGTGAAAGAGGTTGTTACAGTACTGGAGTATTGATGAAGTCACATGATAATGTTATCAAGGTTTTATAATCGTCTGTATTTACGGCGACATATCAGATCAATACAGCTGAACGCACATGATGTTGGTAAAAAATACCCGTCGCTGTTATGTGGTAACCCCTTAATGAGCTGAAATATTTTAGTATAAACCTAACCATGGAGACCAAATGGGTTTTTCAATTTGAAAAAAAAAAAACGTTGATTATCCCGGATAAAACGCATAGCAGTACCGCGGCCCATGTAGCTGGTGGCTGCTGCATGGTCAGCAATGACGGTGATGTCATGCCCTAGAATAGACACAATATAAACCTAGCAAGAAAGACATCGACCCAATGTTGACTTAATGTTGGGCCAGCGTCGCAGACGTGGCCCAACATTAAACCAACATTGGCTAAACGAAAAAGATGCATATGAACCCAGCAAGAAAAAAACGGCCCAATGTTGACTTAATGTTGGGCCAGCGTCACAGACGCTGTCCCAACATTAAACCAACATTGGCTTAATGGAAAAGATGCAGATGTACATTATGAAGGTCGTCTGTCTAGGTGTCATTCAGGTCCACAGTTTATGGCCTATAATTTGCTGATGTCATTTTGCAAAAGGTAATATAAATAAACGAGGTCGTTGGCGTTGTAACGAATCGATGCGTGTATCTATTATATGACACTTTGTCTAAAAAATTGCTATTTCACACGACTGCCCGCCAGTAAAAAGCTATGTAAGGGGGGCACCATTCAATATTCAGGGGGGGGGGCTGCAGTTTTTGTCGCGCACAAATTATTTATTTCAACCGGGCTCAGAGGCGCGTTGAAAATTTCACATTTTATTACATGTTTATATAAAACAGTACTTGAAGTAAAATATTTATTTCACGCAAAGTCCGCCCGAAATTATTTATTTCAAAAAAACTACAGCCCCCCCCCCCTGGAAATTGAATGGTGGCCCCCTAAATATTTCACATAAACATGATGAATGGGCAATAATGTATAATAAAAAAACAACTAGGCCTTAGCGATCATATAGTTCAAACCAAATGGAATGGCCTATACAAACTATTTAGAATTTTGACGTAGAATTGTTTTAATAAAAAAATGTTGTAAGCATGAAATGCAGAGCGGACTTAACCCGTACAGTGCGGGGATCGAGTTTAGTCGTCAGAGTCTGACGTCTGTAGACGTCAGATTTTGACGACTGAAGTCGATCTTCGCACTGTACGGGTAAAAAAAATTCTAATGGCCGTAGACCCATAACATGGGTATTCGAATGAATTGGAAAGAGCTAAAGAAGACATTTATGATGATTTTAAATTGAAGAAAAACATTTGTTCTTACAAATTAATTCAGCGCTTTAAGGGTTAACCCTTACACTGCTATAGTCGTTTCAATTTGTTTTATTAGCCGATTAAACCAGTTATTGGGAATGAAACGAGTGTTTAAACATCAATATTTACAAAATGTTTGGTCTCAAATTAAATAAATATGGGTAGTTTTCACCCACTTGAAGTTGTGGGTCGCGATAGCGAGACACAACTTCAAGCGGGTGAAAATTGAATTTATTTAATTTAGCGTCTTCAGGGGTAAAGTTCGCATGGCGGTGACTCTGGTGTAATGGTTAACGCTACCGCCTGTCACGCCAGAGCTCGCGGGCTTCAGGTCTCAAAAAAAAAGTTTTTCTTCCGTGTAATAGTAAAGATTAAGCATTGAGGGGATCCTTCGTGACCGAGAAGTAGCATGCTCGGCGTCAGACCGCCACGGCTGGGATTTTGAATCCTGTAACAATGTCATCTGATTCATATCATCATCCTCATGAGGTTCTCCTGGCCCAGTTTATACTGTTGGCCTGAAGCCCCCCCCCCCCCATTCATTCATTCTGGACGTAATAAGATACGCACCATTAGATCCGGGGGGGGGGGGAAAATTGTCGCCACAAAAAGTTTGTTGAAAATGAGGAAAAGAAAGGTTGTTGACGGAATTGATGAAAAATATGTTGACAAGAATAAACCAGCAAATGGTCACGTACAGAAAAGGGAAGGCAAAATCGCATATTTTGTTCTTCAGTGAAACATAAAAAAATTGTCTGATGCTCACCGCTGAATAAAATTGTTTTTTTGCGGACGTAAAAAATGTAATCAACAAAAACTCTTGATCCCCCCCCCCCGATATCTAATGGTACGTCCCCTATGTACATAGCAATTGAAAAATAACGATCAAATCCAAATATCGCATGAATATAAAGCCTGTAGATTTAAGTTGAGGGGGGGGGGGTCGATGTCTCCCTCCTGGCCACTCATTACAAGAAGAGCCACACCAGAGTAAACCTCTCAGACGTAGAAGGTCAAGGTCACCACGGTAACACGCCTGCGTCGAGACCGGAAGTCAGCTCTGTTTGTCGGGACGAGAACAGCCTCGTTTCCAAATTGGTGACCTATTTCCACGCGGGATTTTATCAGCCAGTGATGTACAAATGGTAATTTTGAAGGTTATGCTGCGTAAACACGAGACGTTGACCCAATGTTGGTTTAATGTTGGCCCACCGTCTACGTCGCTGGCCCAGCATTAAAACAACATCGGGTCAACATCTCGTTTTTGAAGATTGGTTTGCGTGCGCACTCTTCAGAGATAGGTGGCGGTGACCTTGGGGGTCATTTTAGATGTCAAGACGACCGTTTAAAAACACCAGTATTAAACAGATGCTGTTTTAATGTTGGGCCAGCGTCGTAGACGGTGGGCCAACATTGATCCAGCATCGGGATCAAGGGTCGTGTTTGCTGGAACAGACTGTACCGCATTTTCTCCTATTATCGCCCGTCTGTGACCGACAGCGAGAGGGAGGAATTATTATTATCTGTAACCCCAAATATTTGAAGGGTAGGTACAGTGACCCCCTGTGAACATTCTCCTTTCCAAATTAAAGCGTTGGCCAAAATGATCTCGTCATTTATATAATCTCATGGCATGGCATCGTTGACAGATAAATTATCGGATTATAGCAGTTGTATCAAAATAAATTTTGTATCAATGTTCCTCTGTGCAAAATATTCTTTGCTCTGTGGAATGCTCTCCCAGTTAAGGGACGCCGATTCACTTTATTCTTTTAAACCTCAATTTTAAAGGCATCGCGACAACCTAGTTATTGTCTTTGATACAGATAATGTCACTCCTGTTTGTATAATCTTGGTGCTCCAGGGTAAAACATATTATTAAACATAATAGCTGCTTATTTTATGATTTGGGTTTCTGGGCTAGCATCTAGGCATATTGTATGTCCTCAATTAACCTGGCATATTGTACTGTTCGATTATGAACTTAATATATTCACATGTACTTTGTATGGCGAATAAATAAATATAGTTTTTTTCGAATGACTCATTACGCAAGATTTAAAAAAATCCACTTCCTTCTTCGTCGTAACAAGGATTCCTTGGTCGTAATTATTAAATCATGAGACCCACGGTAAAACATTTCATCGCGAAATCACGACTAAAGTCGATTTCAATCACTTCTGTAAACCAATCAAGTAGTCACTGGTATTGGGAGCCAAATGAGTGTTTTAAATTAAAATTTGCAAATATAATGTTTGGTCCATTTTACACAATCAAAGAGAGAGCAAAATCCGATAGATAGATTTAGATTCGTAGACATGGTAGAAAAGATTGTACGAGGCCCGATATATCTTCACAGTTTTACAGATTATCACCATATCCCTGTTGTATATATATGTAGGCCTATACCATCCACACATGTCATTACACAGAAAACAAATACATTGTTGTTTCAATGCTGGGCCAGCGTTGCAGATGCTTGGCCAGAATTTAAACAGCATTGCATCTACGTTACCAATACGGAGCAGCTGAGGGTGTTAATAGAGCCTCTGGGCTTGAGAAGTTGTCATTAAGTGGGTATCATCAAGGCCATCTGGCTATCTACACTGTCACAGTGTAGGGCTCATTATATCCTGAAGACATTTTACATTCTGGAGTCAGAAGAGAAAGGATGAAGATATGATAACGGTGCTCATTTGAGTGCGATATGGAACAATACAGCACTCGACCAATGAATAAGGTGTGAGCCTTTTGGCGAACACCTTATTCATTTTACAATAACATGAAAAATGTACAACGTTTGTATTTTTTCACATATATTATCCCATATCGCACTCAAATTAACACCTTTTGGATATGAGAGATGATACTATAGCTTAGGCTATAGTTTTAAGAAGTACGCTTATATCACCATTGCGAAGACAAATCACAGCCCACAGCATACTATACATAGGCTACATCACAAATTAGGATACGGAGCCAGCATTCCGTATCAAATTACTATACGGAGCCAACGTCCCGTATCCAGATTATGTGATTATTGTAAACATGTGATAATATTTGAGCTGAGTAAATACGTTTTGGGTCCCGCGTATCAGCACATGGGCTTATGGGCGTATCAACACTGTAGCCTTTTCAGTGCGGAGATCGACTATAGATTCTGACGTCGAAAGTCAATCCCCGCACAGACAAAGTAAAATAATTATAATCAAGATAATGGCCGTAGACCCATAAAATAGGTATTCAAAAGAAGCAGAAAGAGATAAGACATTCATGCTGAATTTGAAGATATCTACGTAAAAAAAAATATTTTTCGTAATTTGAAGCAGTAATTTGTGTCAGCCAGCAATAGTTATTATCGAGCAAACAATTGAGTGCCAGGGTCGACAGGCTAGGAGCGAGCCAACTCTATACAAACGTCATAATAAGGTTTATACAGATGACCTTGTCAAGGACTAACAATAGGGAGTACTTCTCATCACTCCTTGCTCCGAGCTATGGGACTGTAAACGGTGTTCATCTGAGTGCGATATGGGAAAATACAGCACTGTTCAATAAATAAGGTGTGAGGCTTTAACGCTTACAGTGCGGGGATAGACTTTAGTCGTCAGAATCTGACGTCTGTAGACGTCAGATTCTGACGACTAAAGACGATCCCCGCACTGTAAGAGGAAAAATATTTCTAATGGCCGTAGACTCATAACATAGATATTCAAATGAATCAGAAAGAGATAACTAAGACATTTATGATGATTTCAAATTAAAATAAACCCTTTGATCTCAATGTTTTTTACAAAAATAATTCAGCGCTTTAAGGGTTAAACATGTTAAACCAACATTGGTTCAACGTGTTCCGTTAGCTGTGATTGATGTAGTATGTCATTTACAGGTAATTGTATATAAATGAAATGAATCGGGCTTTAGGCCCCCTTTGTGCACATATAGGCTAAACTGGGCCAGGAGAACCTCCTGAGGATGGTGAGATGATTGAGATGACACTGTCCTCCAGACACAGAATTCGAAATTCGAGCCCTGGCGGTCTGAGGCCGAGCACGCTACCTCTCGGTCACGGAGGCTCCCCTAATTGTATATAATTAGAGGAACATTAATACATGTAATCAGAGGCAGATATGAGTATATGAACATTAACCCTGAAGGCGTTAAGGCAGATTTTAAATTTCACCTACTTGAAGTTGTGTCTTGCTACCGCGACCAACAACTTCAAGTGGGTGAAAGGTCAAGCATTTGTAAAAAAACACATGTTCTCAATATAAAGACTTACTATTATTATTAATTTTATTATTATTATTATTATTATTATTATTATTATTATTATTATTATTATTATTATTATTATTATTATTATTATTATTATTATTATTATTATTATTATTATTATTATTATTATTATTATTATTAGTGAATTGATAGGCTAATTAAACAGATAGAAAACAATTATTATAGTCGGGCCCAACGTTGAAGGGGTTAGCAATTACACGTAGAGGTGTGAATTACTCGCTTTGAGCGCTGTGTAATTACAGCCCCACTGCTCCAGTGAACATCGCATTGACACATGTACAACACATGTACAACACATGTACACCACGAGTACAACACATGTACAACACATGTACAACACATGTACAACACAAGTACAACACATGTACAACACATGTACAACACATGTACAACACATGTACAACACATGTACAACACATGTACAACACATGTACAACACATGTACAACACATGTACAACACATGTACAACGCTGAAAATTTTTTGCATAAACCATGGAAACCAATTTGAAATCATCATATATGTCTTCATGGTCTTAGTCAACTCTTTCCACTTCATTTAAATACCTGTGTTATGGGTCTACGGCCTTCATACATTTTTACTCTTTCAGCACGTGGATCGTCTTTAGACGTCAGAATATGACGTCTATAGACGTCATATTCTGACGTCTAATGTCGGTCCCGCACTGAAAGCGTTAAACTCATCAGTGGTCTGCTCAAGTATAACTTGGGCCAGAACTAACCCGTAGCGCATGTTTTTCGTTGATTTATCCGTCTATTAAAGGTGATCTATTACCCCTTATATGGTATGAACAATTATATCCTTATATTGGGTGATTGGCTATCATGTGACCCTCTCAGAGGGTCACATGATAGCCAATCACCCCATATAAGAAAACACTTGTGTCCCATCTTGTAGCAACTTTGATTTATTTGTCACAAATTTATTCATACTATATAAGGGGTGATAGATCACCTTTAACAGCCGATTTTCATGAAATTTGGTGAAAATCTTATTTTAACAGACTCTCAATGTCTCTGAAAATATCGTAGAATTATATAGATAATGCAGTATTTCAAAAGTTAGACAATTTGACATGTAGTAAATTGAAATTATGATGTCCTTCTATAAACCCATTAAACACTGTTAAACCAAGTAATTCTGGAACTTTATTACATGTTAAATAGTCTTCTAACTTTTGAAATATTCAATATAATTTTGCCCAGGGGATATAGACATTTTTCGGTATTCTTGACACCAGTGGTAGATCCTTCCTCTTGAGTATGGTATTCCACTCCCCCTAATTTAAATACAACTGGATGACGGCGGTGATTACATGATCTCGTCATGTGACAGGCTGATTCACTTGATACACGCCGGGTAGAATACTATACCCGCATACCTGGTGCTATCCGTCGATAGAAGCTAAGATTCTTACCATTAAAAGCTAAGCTCAATCTTTTTTTCTTCAATTGTTTTTCAAGAGTTGTATTTATTTTTCCGTCCAATTAATCTCAGCGCAAAATACGTCTAGATTTTATTCGACAGGGTGCCTTAATATTCTATATTTAGCTTGTTACAAATTATTTTAAACAAACAGACAGAAAATGTTTCCTCCATAAGTAACGTGAATTACTGTTAGTGGGTATTTAGCCATTTTATTTAACGTTTCACCCACTTCCCCTGACTTGAAGTTGTGTCTCGCTACCGCGATCCACAACTTCAAGTCAGGGAAAGACTCATATTTGTTTACATTTTGATCGAAATGTTTCATTTGTTGCTAACACGTTAGCCGAACACTGAGGCAATTCTGTGCCAAACCCCTATATTTAATGTGATTGCATCCTTTATGGCATGATATGATGACCTATAATAAAGGTCTTGTCCTTATTATGGTTATAGGTGTCATTTAGCTCTGTATGGCTTCCCATACCACCCAGACAGACCATAATAAGCTCATTACGGCTTGTCATACAATAACAGGCAGATACATTTTGCTCAACGTGATCAAGGGATATGTTTTCCTCTATCACCAGTTGTAAGGTTGTGTCGCACACACACATTCTTTTTTTGTTTTGTTTTCCCGCCGCATGATTATCTGGTTATTTGTTAGTCTTCATTTGCACTTAATGCACCACAATCCCAACGGACACTGCCGCAGGTTCTAGACCCGACAGCAAAACAGAATAAATGAATCGCTAGATAACTGTGCTAATTTGAGAGTGATGATCTGAAAAAATGGCAAACGAATGCAAAACGCGAATGGCCCGCATATTATTATATACCATAGATAATTCAAAACGGCACATATACCATAGATAATTCAAAACGGCACATATACCATAGATAATGCAAAACTGCACATGTACCATAGATAATGCGAAACGGCACATGCACCATAGATAATTCAAAACGGCACATGTACCATAGATAATGCGAAACGGCACATGTACCATAAATAATGTAAAACGGCACATGTACCCTAGATAATGCAAAACGGCACATGTACCCTAGATAATGCGAAACGGCACATGTATCCTAGATAATTCAAAACGGCACATGTACCATAGATAATGCGAAACGGCACATGTACCATAAATAATGTAAAACGGCACATGTACCCTAGATAATGCAAAACGGCACATGTACCCTAGATAATGCAAAACGGCTCATGTATCATAGATAATGCAAAACGGCATATGTACCATAGATAATGCAAAACGGCATATGTACCATAGATAATTATATTAAGTGTGTTTGTTCCAGAAAATTTCACATCCAATAATTAGTGTAATAATGATTTTCTGTATGATTAGTTTTATAATTAGACTTTACAGTGACCTTAGGTTGTCCTCGACATGATTCTGCAACGAACAGAACACAACGGAGAAAAGTTGTTTTGACTACGATGAAGTCAAAGTTGCAGATATCTGAACATGTGCGACATTAAACAAAACTGTGCATGTGGGTAAACACGAAACACTGGTTCAAGGCTGGATCAATGCTGGGCTAACGTCGTAGACGGTGGGCCAGCATTGACCCACCATTGGGGCAACATCACGTGTTTTTCAGGAAGGTGAACATTTAAGGTTATGTGTTATTGTTTATCTTGTGTCTAACCAACCACAACGAGAAACCCAACCTATGCTAATTTAATGTTGGGCCAACGTTTGCCATGTTTGACCAACGTTAATCCAGCATTGGGCCAACGTCTGACGGTCGTCATGTAATCCAGCACTCTATTTTGACCACACCCTTCGCATGTTTCACATCATTGCATCTAACAATATACAACATCAACACGTTTTCTCGTGGAATATCAAATAACGCGAGCTCCACCTTCTGTAACATGGCCATTAACACGTTTAACCCTTTCAGGCCTGAATTTATCATTATCATCTCCACCCAAAACAAGCCGCGAATTGCTGTCGCAATTCTCTAATTGTAGTGGATGAAGATGATTTGAAGTGGGTGAGAATTACAGAAAATTGTCATGTATTGGTAAACCAGTTTCATGGAAATTTTCCTTCTAAAACTCTTAGTTGTAGGGAAATTAAGTCTGTTTTCAGGGATGTAAAATGATGCTTTAATGCATAGTGCGGGCTTAAAGGGTTAGAGGGATATACAATAATGTAAATGCCATGAATAAAAGAGGTCTTGTAATGACGTACTTTTGAAAACAAAGGGCCATATCTGTATTTGTTTGGGATTGACAAACGACCCTTTGGTTTCCAGGGGTCTCTAGATCCAACACAGTTATTTAAACACTTCAGTCATACGCTTCATACGCCCCGCGGGGGAGGGGGGGGGTCAGTGAGGTAGGATGGTCCTGACCCACTGACCCCCCCCCCCCCCGTTTCCAGAACTAAATTACTCCAACATCTATAAAAAATGCCAACTACAAGTTAGTGAAAAATTAAATGAGATAACATAACGGAAATCTTTCCATCACTAGTAGCCTGTTTGATTAAACCAAAGAATCCCTATTGAGATTCCTTGATTAAACAAATATTTGTTAATTTTCATCCACTTGAAATTGTGGGTCGCGGTAGCGAGACACAACTCAAGTGGATGACAATTTAAATCAGATACTTTAACCAGGCAACAGTGATAAATTACTTCGTTTGTTTTCATTGATGCATTTTCTCCCTGCAAAAATAGTGTATATGAAACTGCTCAACCTCTAGCCATTATGGCATAATTATATTATTATTCGGTGTCAGACGTACATAAGAAAAATTGGTGTCAGACGTACAGTTGTTGACCGGTTATTTTCTCACTTAGAAAAGCAAATCATCTTCCCATCAATAGTAGCGCGTTCGAAAATGTCAGTGTCGTGTACATGATGTAGAAAACTCTTCGTTTGTATGCATTTTTTTACTCAGTCAATAAACGGAAACAGATTTTATGTGATATACTCGCTGCGCTAATAGAATACAAACGAGATGGGAAACAGACACCGCCGTATATTCGGTGCAGAGATTTTTATTAATGGAAAAAGTGGGGTAAACACGTAAGAGCGGTTGGTGAACAGGGTATGTTGTTTTCTGTGGAGACGGGGGCTCTGTCTGTTGTTGCCGTGTCGTGATCTCCGAGGCCGTGGATGGATGTGTTTGCTTCACCCGAAAAATCCAACATGGCGGTGACTGAGAGCGATCCCGACCCCAAGGTCCGAAACATGTCTATAACTTTATAATGACTGTGCGACCTCTGAGCTGAGCATGCGGGCATGGAACTGAAAAGTTACTGATTCTAAAAAAACTATTGTTGACCTGATACTCTCCGATATTTTAGATATGACAGTCCAAAGAAATGTCCCACGATTTTGTACGCGGTAAATCTGTGGCTGAAACCTGTTTCAGCCACGGGGGCTATGTCTGTCGTGGGAGGGGGGGGGGGGGGGGTAACCTGTAAATGGAGCCAATGCACACAACAAGAACATAATGTCCACACACATAGGACAAAATACAGAATGTAAACGACTTCATGTGGTCACGACTTGACCCACCACTCAATTCGGCACCGAGAAAAGACGGCATGAATCGATTGACTTCGCTTCGTGACCAAACTCTGTAACTTGTATGGTATCCTAGATATCAACCCTTGTGATGCTAGGTCCGCATATACGGGTTAATCCTTGTCCTGCTACGCCCATACATATACTGTTTACATAAACCCTTGTGTTGCTAGGTCCGTATATTTACGGTTTCAATCATGTTCTAATATCACCAATTAAAAAATAGTTTTTGATAGAAAAAGATGCCTAGGTTATCAAATAATTCAACTCGGGATATGTCTATTTTTTTCATCGTTTCAAATGACGAAAAATAGAGCAAACATTCCAACAGCTCATGAGTTACGGATTGATCTTTAAAAAAAAAGCTGCTTAGAAAAAAACAAATATTTTTTATCGCAGTAAGATTAGATATGCACAAGAATGGCAAGGTTTATTTCGTAAACCGGTGTCACAATTCCAACCATTGAACCAATTCTTTAACATAATAAACACAGACGCCAAATGCCGGATGATCCCATTTACAAAAGGAAATTCTTATGATATATATAGTGTTTTGCGGTGCGTTTTTGCGGTTGCGACTTTTTTCACTTGCGACTTGTTTCCATTTTTTGTCATTTGAAGCTGGAATTGTTGATACAATTTCCGGCTTCAAATGACATAAAATATTGACAGAAAATAAAAATATTTTTTTATAAACCATGGATACCCAAAGTTTTTTTTGAAATCATCATAAATGTCTTAGTCAGCTCTTGAATACCTATGTTATTGATCTTTTAATTCTAATCTGCTAATGTACACCACACATATGTAACAGATTAACCCTTCAGCTGAGGAATTATTTGTTTCCATTTTTCGTCAATCGAAGCTGGAATTGCTGACGCAATTTCCAGCTTCGATTGACGAAAACTATTGATAGAAAATAGACATCTCCAAATAAAGTTGTTTTGGTTAAATTGAGTTATTTGACTAAAATTGCGTTATTTGATTGAAATTGAGTTATTTGATTGAATTATTTGTATAAACTATAGAGAGCAAAGAGTTATTTTCAATTTGAAATCATCATAAATGTCTTAGTTAGCTCTTTTCCGCTCCATTCGAATACCTATGTTATGGATCTACGGCTATTAGAAATATTTCAATTTTTTCAGTGCAAGGACCGTCTATATACGTCAAGTCTGAAGTATAAGGACGGTCCCTGTACTGAAAGGGTTACAACGGTTATAGCCGTGTTTAGCACTGAAATGATCAATCTAAAGGCCACCTTGGTGGAAAATTAAAGAAAATTGCCATGTATTGGCAAACCAGTTTCATTGAAATATTCATTCTAAAACTCCTAATTGTGGGAAAATTAAGTCTGTTTCCAATGATTTGATTTAGTGCATCGTGAGGGCTTAAAGGGTTAATTGATAAAAACGGTTATAGTCGTGTTTAGCAGTAAAGGGGTCACCCTAAAGGTCACCTTGGCGGTATAAGGGTCAATCTCCATGCCACCAGAGATACAGACTGGTTACAGGGGATATCTGTCATCAATAGAGCACTAACAGCATGCCATAGAATCCGCCCCCGCCATATGGTGCGCCATTATGTCTCCTATTATGGTGCGCCATTATGGCTCTTATTCCTCCTATTGTGCCGGTATATTTATAGCAGACTATCAAGTGGAGCTGGTGATATATCGTCACGTGGGGTTTACAGGGTGTTAATATCGTTTTTCATTCTGATACTCTTACACTTAAAGCGTTAAGTTATGTAATTTAATTTCTACTCACTTGAAGTTGTGGGTCGCGATACTCCAAGTGGTTGAAAATTACTGATATTTGTCTAATTTGAGGTCAAACCTAAATATCAAAACATATCTAGCAAATTGAGTGATCATTTCTACTTCTACAAATTCGTATAACAAATAGAATGAGTGATTAGACGTGAAAATAGCGCTAAACCATTCAGAGCGGTGACCGACTTTAGTCATCAGAATCTGATGTCTTTAGACGTCAGATTCTGATGTCTAAAGTCGGTCACCGCACTGTAAGAGTATATTTATTAATAATGGCTGTACATCCATAACATAGGTGCTCAAATGAGTCGGAAAGACCTAACTAAGACATTTATGATGATTTCAAATTGAAAAAACCCTTCGGTTCCCATGGTTTCACTTTATGTGAAAAAAATTCAGAGCTTCAAGGGTTAAAATGATTGCGAACTCTAACCCGGAAGTTGTGAAGGGTATATTTTGCTAGAACTAGTATAGTCCTCGCCGAACACTTCTAGTTTTAATTAAAAGAAAACTATGAAGATAAAATTCAGTGATAAAAGGGTTAAAAACTAGCATATATGCTGACACTCTGCTTCTTGGAGGTGGATGTTTGCTTATAGCCCCGTCATAATAGTATATCTGAGGGTTTAGGTGAGTCAGCCATCTGCCACTGATGTAGAGATAAGGGGATGATACCTGAGGTTCAGACACCTGATATCTACATAACACCTGCTACTCAATATGACATACCTGGGGCAGGTATCAACAACTGGCTGCTCTTAACACATGCACCGCTAAGTTAGCGAATTTAAATTTTAACCCAATTGAAGTTGTGTCTCGCTACCGCGATCCACAACTTCAAGTAGGGGTTAAAATTACTCATATTTGTTTATCTGAGACCACACCTGGTTTCTATCAAGCTCAGATATGAAAATTGATGAAGATAACAACCCTTACAGCGCGCGAATCGACTTTATACGTCAGAATCAGACGTCTACAGACGTCAGATTCTGACGTATAAAGTCGCTCACCGCACTATAAATGTAAAAATATTTCTAATGGCCGTAAACCCATAACATAGGTATTCAAACATGTCAAATGACGCGGAAAGAGCTGACTAAGACATTTATGATGATTGCAAATCGACAAAAACCCTCTGGCCTCCATGTTATATACAAAATGATTTTAACGCCTTAAGGGTTAATCTTCTATCTAACAAACATTTAGGCCGCTGTTCTGAATTGGCACAAACTCGCCTTAACCCTTACAGCGCTGCATTATTTTTATAAAAACCATGGAGAGCAAAGGGTTTTATTCAATTTGAAATCATCATAAATGTCTTAGTTAGCTCTTTCCGCTTCATTTGAATACCTATGTTATGGGTCTACGGCCATTAGAAATATTTTTACTCTCTCAGTGAGGGGATCGACTTTAGTCGTCAGAATCTGACATCTGCAGACGTCAGATTCTGACGACTAAAGTCGATCCCCACACTGTAAGAATCTAACCATTGTCAGCATTGTCATGCATGCTCGCTCTAGCGCTGTCCAGACATCATATATTTATATTTCATAGCATAAAATACTCAATCAATATCATTTTCTTGGAGCTTTACAGCCCTGTATGCAATAATATATTTTGCTCAGTATCACATAGTGATGAAATTCTGCTCATTTGCTAATCATTCCTGCCCATTTGTTCACTGAGCCCCCAGTGTCTCCCCAGCGAGCCACTGGTATTATCTGATTATTGGGTAGGAATCCAGGCGATTCGGATGATGTCGTCATCATCATAATATCAAAAGGAAATGGTGAGGACTCCCACCGATACCTACTTTTGTGAAGCCCATTTGCTAATATGTTTTATTGACTCAATAGATTTTCAAACACTTATAACTGATTACACATGCCGGCTATCTGGTATATGAATAATGTCATCGTGAAAATAAATTTCATGATTTTTGTTCAATTCGGTTTTAAACTGACCTTTTGGAATTATCCAATAATCCGGGTCACAAAAATGAAATTAAATGAATGGGACTTTTAGCCCACCTTTGTGCACTTGTAGGCCAGGGTCACAACTTTACATCATTCTCGCAGAGATAAAACTGAGATAGAAGTTGCTGCTGATACTGATTACAGATCTACAACATTGTTACCATGGTTACTTGTAGACACTGTAAACTGATACAGACGTCTATGCGCTTTGAAGTCAAGTGAGTAAGTCGATACATAATATATTTACAACACCATAGCGCTGCGTCAACCCTAAAACCGCTAAATTACATAATTTAAATTTTCACCGACTTGAAGTTGCGACCCACAACTTTAATCCGGTTAAAATATTTAATTTGAGATCAAACATTTGCAATCTTGATGTTTAAAGATTCATTTCGTTGGACGATAAAACTAATTTAAAACGACTATATAATTTGAATAAGATACCTTAGCAGGTTCTGGGTTAAACATGTTAAACATGTACCTATTTCCACATAGGGTGTACAGTTACGGCAGTATATGACTCTAATGTACCGAGTGACGCGATGATTGAATATGGTATCATATTACAGGCTCACGCTACATACAGTGACAACAAACGTTTCTAAACATGCTAAATGTTGGCTAACGCAATTTCAAGCTTCAACTGATGAAAAAAAAATATTTATAGAATATAGACATCTCAAAATTTGAAGTATTGTATTAACTGAGCATCTACTAGAAACTATTTTATCAAATTGGGTGATATTTCTATTGATCTTGAAACAGTAAATATGCGGGCATAGCAGCACAAAGGTTTATCATGTTGTCTCAATGTTGGAAAAGCTCGCCAACATTGGATCAACGTCTGAATATTTGTAATGTTGGACTAGCGTTGTTTCATTGCGTCAGCCAGTTTACACCAAAAATACGACTCACAGGGCTTGCGAAATACATAGTAGCCCGGGACAACCATTTTTTGCGTGGACAACCAGAGTCAGGCAGAGGTGTCTTATGTATCATGCTTAGTATCTCAGTCTTGCCTGGATTAGTAGCTGGGCAACCAATTTTTTTTTAACTAAAACTGGCCGTCTTGGAGGACACTTTGAAAAATACAAAACGTTTTTGTCACAATAATCATCGTTGTCGCCGTCTCTAGTGTATGCAGTGCTCCAAAATGTTCAAAGACATGGAGAGTGCAGTGCTGTCGATGGTCAAATGAAGAGCACAGCCCCGACTAAGGGACGCACCATTTGATATCTGGGGGGGGGGGGCCTAGAGTTTTTGCTGCTTGCAAACTTTTTTTTTTACCTCCGAAAGAAAACAAGCTTTTTTTTTGGCGATCAACGTCCGACAATTTTTTTTTTATGTTTCGTCGAAGAAATTTTTTGTCGTGTGCTTTCCCTATTATGTACGTTACCATTTGGTGTTTTTTCTGGTCAAAATATTTTTCATCAATTTCGACAACAAACTTTTTTTTTTTGCCCACATTTTCAACAAACTTTTTTTTTCCGACTTTTGGGCGACAAACTATTTATTTCAATTTTAATCTAGCCCCCCCCCCCCCCCCTGATATAAAATGGTACGTCCCTAAGAACATCTTTGTGTCGCGGAATTGTTTTAATTTACAGAAGACGACGTAAACGTAATAATAATAATAACTCTCACAAAGATGTGTTTAGATTTTTTCTAAATGTTTCGAGAGATGTTGATTCTTACAAAGCAATATGCACACACCGCCCCCCCCCCCCCCCCCCCCCACACACACACACACACACGTTTTGTCAGTTTATAGTCAGTTTGTAACCTCCTTGGTTGAACACTACAGTGCACACGATACACGTGGTCAACGCATAATCGTATAAATGTTGGGCCGACGTGAGATATGTCATCCCAGCATTGGGCCAGCACCCGATCACACTGAATGTGATGTATGGCACGCCGTGGACCGGAGTGTGATGTATGGCAAGCCGTGAGGTGAGTAAGTACAGTATTTATCACTGGAGATATTATCACCACCCAGTGGGAGATGGATCTGTAGATAAACCCTCAGAACGCTAGGTTAGACAATTTAAATTTTCATCCACTTGAAGTTGTGTCTCGCTACCGCGATCCACAACTTCAAGTGGATGAAAATTACATGTATTTGCTTAATTTGAGATCCAGCATTTACAAATCTTTATGTTTAAACACACATTTCGTCCCCAATAACTATGATTTGATCGACTAATAAAACAATTAAAAATGACTAAAGTCGTACTTCGCTCTTAAAGGGTTGAAATACGATGCTACCAACCAAGGAGGTTATATGATACAAGCTCCTTGCCACCAACATAAGCTAGGACGCACAGTTAGGTATCTGATAATAAAATAATTTAAAAAGTCCATTTATTGAAAGAAAAATTGTTTATGGACAAGCCGCTTGATATCTGATGGGGGGGGGGGATTAGTTTTTATCCAGTAATCATGTTTATTGAGAAATATTTTGTCGAGGACAAAAGTGCAAAAGACTGAAAACGTATCATTTTTTTGTTAGATTAAATATTAAATTGCAGTCTTTATAATTTTAATAATCACAATACATTAAACATGTTAAATAGGCTTACAGTTTATATAACTTATAACTCAGAAGGAAAACGATTCTCATACTTTACATATACATGATATATGCGATACGGGGTTATGAACATAAATACATCAACATGACATACGCACAACAGAAGTGAATAAACTCCACAGGCATAATGCGGGTCTCACACTGAGCGGTTTCTGTCTGGTGGAAAATTAGTAGCTGCAAAATTATGCATTACCATACACGATAAAGTCAACATAGAACTGAACCTTCGATTCCCCTCTATTTGAAATTATTTTGTTATTTGATCTTGTTTTCTAGTTATCAGTTATCATAGGCGATTCATTTTTCTATCAATTTTATTGTTTTTCACTTTTATGTTTTTCCAATATATAGTCTGGGGCTTGGGGTCTATTGTATCAATAATGTTAACAAATTAGGCAATAGTTGCCTACTTCTGTGTCTGACTTAGTATTTACTTTGGAAGACATAGGATCATAGTCCGAGCTTGACGTGAACTGCATGGCTCAACGTCAGAGATGGACAGCATAGCAAAAGCTGTGGTTTTCTATGCTGGTGGTCAGCAAGTCAGTGCACGCTGAGACCAACAATTTCGTGAAAAATGTGAGGGTAGCCCCATTTAGATGATAAATTCACCTATAAAGACAGGGGGTTTAATCCCCACGTAAAGGCATTATTCTAATGAGATGTACATCTGCCATTACAGAATGATATAAAAATAATTGATCATACAATGACGATGTAATTCATTGCGCAATCGATCGGATGCGCACCCGATTTTGGGGGGAAAACTTTACGAATGGCGATGATTACAGACTCTGTATCGCACACAGAGTCTGTTATTACGGACTATAGGATTAGTGAATAGCTTAAAACGCCGCAGATCCATCGATAAATGTTTTACTCTTTTAGCACGGAGATCGATTTTAAATGTTAGAATCTGGCGCCAATAGACGTCAAAATCTGAAGTCCATAGATATCAGATTCTGACGTCTAAAGTCGATCCCCGCGCTGAAAGGGTTAATTTGTAATGTATCCCGTAATACACATGACACACAGTGTATTCACCTTTAACCCTTTCAAGTCTGAATTCACCATTGTCATCTTCATCCACTAAAAGCCGCGAATTGCTGTCGCAATTCTCGACTTGTAGTGGATGAAGATGATTTGAATGGGTGAAAAAGTAAAGAAAATTACCATGTATTGGTAAACTAGTTTCATGGAAATATTCATTCTAAAACTCTTGGTTGTAGGAAAATAAGTCTATTTTCAGATATATAAATTGATGCTTTATTGCATCGTGACGGCTTAAAGCGCTTATCGCGTCTTCAGCATTATTTCTTTTTCAAATCAGGAGAAATTGACATTGAAATACATTTTGATAGAGTGACATAGGTTTTAACTCAAATTGTACAGATATAAGCAGCCTAGTAGTTTTCACCCACTTGAAGTTGTGGGTCGCGGTAGCGAGACACAACTTCAAGCTGGTGAAATATAATTGTTTCATTGTAAAGCTCTAAGGGGTTAAAGGTCAACGTGACAATGTACTGATGGAGCACGTGAAATGATACACGTGTTGTAAACGGCAGGTTGCTGTAAACAACTTGACCGTGTTAATGACATTCATAATGTCATCAACACCATGACATTCACAATGACATTAACAATGTCATTGACATTTCTCTAATGGACAGATATAATGTCATTCTGATCTCAATCTACATTCAGTGGCGCTAACGTCATGACAGAAAAAAGAAATACCTTGAATTATTTATTCACCTGTAGAAAAAAAGTGTAGAATCAGTTTTCAATATCGTGTCACATTTTTTAGAAACCGACCTTCAATCGGTAGGGATGCCTCGCTGAGCGAAACCATGGAAACCATCCCTGTTGTCGCTGGAACAATAAACATTATAAACATGATTAATGGCATTTGCAGCGCATATAATCATGATAATTCACCAGTTTCAATATTTATATGTTCCGAGCATGTTCAGTAGATACTTTGAAAATGCTGATTAAAACTCGGCATCAGTGGAAATCACGTTATGAGACAATGCGGGGTGGGGGGGGGGGGGTATTGACATTTCTCCAAAAAATTATTAAGTTACAAATATTCTATAGACATGATAAAGCGGGCAGAATAAAATGGCTATCACGTCCCATGATCTATAATGAGTCCGTTTACCTCACTGTTTAACCTTTAGGGGCTCACCATTTAATATCCAGCGAGGGGAGGGGGGGTAGCTGGAGTTTTTTTTTAATAAATAATTTCGGACTCTGCTTGAAATAAAGAATTTACTTCAAGAAGTGTTCAATATAAACATGTAATAAAATTTAAAAAAATTAGCGCGCCGCCGAGCCGGGTTGACATAAAAAACTCCGGTTTCCCCCCCCCCCCTGAAGATTAAATGGTGGTTCCCTTATGGCCTTACACTTGGCCTGAGCAGCATCAACGGGAGATCTACGGGATCTAATAATACGGTGGAATAACAAACACATTCAGTGCTCAGCGATTTAATTCAACTGCCAAAATGTTTAACTAAAATTTCCCCCGATCTGAAGTTATGTCTCGCTAGCGTGATCCACAACCTCAAGTGGGTGAAAATCATTCAGATTTGACAAAATGGTGGTCAATGATTTTGAAATATTGTGATTGGTGTCACGTTTTCTCTTCAACATGTTAAAAAGGTGGTATGTAATGTGCTGATAAAAAATGAAAAACCGACTATAATGAGGATTGGTGATCTAGGGGGTTAACTCTTTAAGGCCTCACGATGCATTAAAGCATCATTGAAAACATACTTGATTTTCTCACAACCAAGGGTTTTAGAACGAAAATTTTCATGAAACTGATTTACCAATACATAACTATTTTTTCAATTTTTAAACCACTTCAATCCATTTCGTTCACTACAAGTCGAGAATTGCGACAGCAATTCGCGGCTTGTAGTGGATGAAGATGACAATGGAAATTCAGGCTTGAAAGGGTTAACCTACTGTAGGAGCGGAATGGGCAGCGCTTGTGAGATCGCCAGAATTAAATTGTCAAGTTCGTAATTCGTACTTCGCACGCGTCGCCTAGAGTAGATAGATTCCAGTACAGTGCCCTTCTCCTATTTCACATTAGGTGTTAGGTGAAGGCCATACTATATTCATTGCTACTAGAATCCAACGTGATGAACCTACAATCGGCAGGGGGCGGTCCCAGTACCATATCGAGGGGGTTACAGCCACCATGTAGGGGAATATTGAGGGGGGGGGGGGGCAAATATGCCAACGACACGGCCTGAGGTGAATTCTGGGCATAGAGGTTTTTTATTTTTAAGTTTTTTTTTTAATTGCTTAAAAATAAGTCCAAAGGGGTGGGGGGTGGGCATTCCCCCCCACCTGTTTTTTTTTTTTCGCCGTTGGATGGCATAAATACTACAAGTACATACAATAATTATTACGAGAAATGCGCATTCAATTCGCCAAATTGTGTTATGTTTTTATTCAAATTGTACAAATATGATTAATTTTCACCCACTTGAAGTTGTGGGTCGCGGTAGCGAGACACAATTTCATATGGGTGAAATTTGTATTTTGATAATTCAGCACTTCAAGGGTTAGTACACGGCACACAGAGGAGGCGGCCTTGCTCACAGCAAGGACGTCATTACACACCCAACACTAAACTCGACTCATCGTTGGTTCAATGTAACAAAAGCAGTGTTGTTTTCATGTTGAGCCAAGGTCTGCGACGCTGGTGCAGCATCAAACCAACACGGCACCAACGTCTCGTACAGACAGTTGATTCGGGGATAACCCGGAATAAGGACGATGCGGGATATCTGGGGTGAACCGGTGCGAGATGTCATTATGACGGCCGGGCACGATAATAAAATACTGGCCGCATCTGCAGCGCGTCTCTAGGATCTATATTAGCGCGGTTAGGTATAGCGCAATGGTAGTGTGGGGGGTAGTGTGTTATGACAATGATTGTAAAATCGCTATAATCTTTTATATCGCGGTTCTTTATATTATTTAATTATATACATGTATAATTTATATTGTAATCTGTTTTGTATGTTACATACATGCCGAGTCAGGGCGATTATGTAAAATAGTGTTTTCACTAATAATTCTACCCTGAATAAATATATTTCATTATTATTATTATTTATAACCATGATGACACGAGATCGGTCATATGTCATAAACAGATAGCGTTGTCAGCAACGTTGTCAACACACATGAACCCGATACCTTTCTAATACAATAATAATATTATGTTCAAAACAGCGCGAAGAAGGCGAAAAGTCAAATGATGTAACTTTAGAAAAAAATTATGAAAAAAAGTAGTCGCCCCATGTTTAGACAATATGTTCAACATCTGATGAAAATTGGTTCAGAATTGACTGAGGAAGTTCATTCACCCCCTGGTTAATGAAATAAATATGAATCTATGTTTTACCAGATTATAGTATTGCTCAAACTGCTTGTGTGGCTGGCGACGTTCTCATAACATAGGCATATATATTTATCTCTTGTTGTTTCAATGTTGGGCCGACGTCGCAGACAATGGGCCAACATTAAAACAACAAGGTGTCAAAGTATCTGTGTTGTCAATGATTATCCGTGTCGAAATACGGGTTTTCTGCCACATCGAGGATATTATTGTGCGTATTTTATCATGTTTGTGTCGAAGGAATAAAGCAATTACACTACATTCGTAAAATAATATTCGGGTCTCCAATTAGGTCGGATTTCGTTGTTTTTCCTTGGTTTCCTTGACCTGAGCCAGAGGACACATTTTAAATGTCACCACTCACCTATTATCCTGGGTGTAGCCTTATCATTTGACCTGGGCTTGTTAGTCCGTGACGAGGAGACAGAAACTTCAAGTGCATGTACTCCAGTTCTTAATCTGTTTAGGTCACCATATCCAACTATAAAAAAACAAGAAAATACATATTTATTTTGTTAAAAACCACACTTATTTAATAAGATAATTATAGCCGAGACGTACCACTTCATCAACGCGACCAACACCATGCAGAATCAGGGATTAACATGATTGAAGGGGTGTAACTGTCACTTTTCAAGTGGCTGTTATACGTCTCTTCAACACGAGCTGATTTAAAATGCAAAGGGACATAACAGCCACTTTTTCAAGTGGCTGTTACCAGGCTACGTCTCCTTATTAAATCAATAGCAGATGAGTTATCATGGTTGTGATACAAAATGTACAAAGTAAACTACAGCCAAGTGTGTATGCTTTAAATTTGTATCATGTGTATGTAAGATACTAATAATTATTTTGACTTACGTTCTGGTGCTTGATTTTGGTATGGCGTTTTTAGAACTGTCGTATATCCAGCTTAATTATTTTGAGATAGGCGCTACATTCACATGCCTTATGGTATCGACTCGGTAATATTTAAATCAATGAATGAATGAATGAATGAATGAATGAATGAATGAATGAATGAATGAATTAATAAATGAATGAATGAAGACACAGCATTCGAGATTCGAGCATTGGTGGTCTGAGGCCGAGCACGTTTCGTCTCGGTCACCTAGTTATAGAGGCTCCTCACAATACTTAATATCTACGAGTGGACGGGGAAGAAATATTTTCTTTTTTAGAGACCGAATAACAGAATGGAGGACTCCCCAAACCCGTGCTCTCCTGCAGGAGAGCACGGGTTTGGGTTTGTCCCCCATTCTGTTATTACATTATTTATAATTAAATGTTTGAAAATATTGTAGAGTAGTTGTGTAGTCCCTTCACCATTTTTACCATGACCATGTATATAAAGTGTAAAACACAGCAACGCGAAAGCCAGCGCGAAAATTCGCGTTCGCTTTCGCGTTGGGTGTGTTTTGGATATGATAAAATCATGTATTTGATCATTTTCGCACTGATGTTAGTGTGTTTTACACTTAAAACCTAACGAATAAACAATTAGATATCACATTTCTTCCTTGCCCAAATCACGCAAACGGCAGTCTACAGCACATGACCAATAAATGACACCGGCGCGCTTTTTAGGAGAGAAAAATAGCACAGCATAAACATGACGGATAGGTCTGTTGTTTTTCATGTGCCCTATAGACCATCAGTTATTTTGCACATGCCTGTATGTTTTGCACCAGACAAAATCGATTCGGCTCAGCTTTCTCAGCGTAGACTGGCACGGGCTGATAGGGGAGAGGTTTACTAAATATCACACACAAATGGAGTTGATTTGGGTGCTCTATCATGTCCACAGGGGAATACATCACATGTTCAAGGAATAATTCCTTGGCCATGTGCAGCATTCAACGATACCGCCCGAAAAAATGTATTTTTATGTCCGATTCAATTAATTTTACGAGCTTGTGGTAACATATTAAAGTTATCTTGGTGCTACGTTACAATTCACCATTGAGACAAATACGCTGTAAATACAATATTTTTATCAGTGATAATGAAAGCAACCTCTCGTAAATATCGACGATATAAAAGCCAATGCGAGAAGTTTACTTAAAGGATGATAAAAAGTTCAGACATAACAGTCAACTATAATAGGTTGTTTTGTCATATATGAGTCATAAGACAACTCAAGATCGTCATCATGGGCATGGACAGCTACGTTACACTGATGACATCGCAAGGCTCTGACACAGAAACCTCTATTATTAAATGGAATAGTTCTAACTCTATCACTAGATTTCGCCAGCTGAAAATAGCCCCGCTTTAATAAGCACAGAAAATATTCGTCTCAGTTTCATAACACCTGAGTTTCTCGGTGGGCTTTTCTACACAGCTTGATGTGTTCATAAAATGGCGGTCACTGTCATCGGGTCTGCCGCGAAGTGAGTTAGGCAGCCAGGTCATGCAGGGTACAGCAATTTAATTTTGGAAAAGGGGGTTCTGACCCCCTTTTCCAAAACTAAGTTGACTCAACATCGATCAAAATTATCAAAATATCTTGAGGCAACTTGAGGCACTACCTCTGTAAAGTGTCAAGCCCCCATACATTGGATTGACACATTATTTTTTTATTTTTTCAATGCCCCCCCCTTTTTCAAAATTGTAGATCCGCCCTTGACTTCCACGAAAATATGTATAATTAGACCGTGGCTCGATCAGTGCGATGCAGGCCACAACCAAGCAACGGTGGCGACCTTTGAGTAAATAGTAAAAAAACAGTCATTTCGTTGAAACGAAGTCAGTCCGGGGAAATATTGTTTGTGGCTCGACAAATGGTATGAGCAAAATGCCCCTCGACCTCTGTACTATTCCACTAACGATCTGCGTCAGCAAATGGCAAAGTTAGACAATGCTCGAAACTATGCGAATAGTGCATCTTTGGGCAGCGCAAAATACCATCCAAAATTGTGCGACACTAATTATATGTCCTGAAGCACAGCCCCCAGAAGTCGCGAATATGTCTTATTATAGTATGTGGCCAATATTTTATTTTCGAACTTAGGATGTTAGAAACTGAAGTTTGAAACTCAAAATGCATTCGATAAACATGATAAAAGTATAGACCCTGGTTTCTTTCGAGATATGACCACAATGTGCGAAAAGCGACGTAAAACAATAACTACAACCTTGCTACAACCAAACACGAGACGTTGAACCAATGTTGGACTAATGCTGGGCCACCATCTGCACATATGGCCCAGCATTGGAGTAACATTAGTTCAACGCCTCGTGTTTTCTGGTCTAATGCCTACCCACGGACACATGCACTCATTCGCGCATTCATTCACGCACGCATACATTGACGTTAGACAGTACAAAAGTGAGAACCACCCTGCAATAAACATGATAAACGTAATAAATCAAAAAAGTTTTCAACAATCTTTTCAACCATTGCTTGTTGTAAGTAAATACGTGATATATTGCCAGCAACGTGGTTTCACTTTTCACAACAAATGATTTGTCTCCCGTCTGCGTTTTGCCGTAACATGTGTTTTGTCGTAAGCGTTCTGTCGCCGAACGCACCTGTCGTTTTGGGTCTGAAATGAACATGAATAAGTTGATACACTCGGACTAAAATATATTACATCAGGCAAACTTGCTCGACGTTAATCATATGCCCCTGCAGCAGAGCTAAAACAAACACTAGACGTAATTGATGTTGGTTAAAAAATGTTGAAGCGCTAAATTAAACAAGGAAATGTCCGACACACTTGAAGTTGTGTCTCGCTACCGCGACCCACAACTTCAAGTGGCTGAATATTACTCATAATAATTTAACGTGAGACAAAACATTTGCAAATCGTGATGTTTGAACAGTGATTTCATTCCCAATATCAATGATTTATTCAGTTAATAAAATTGATTAAAAAGTACTATAGTCGTACTTCAAGGGTTAATGTTAATGAGTTAATGGTCATGTTCTAAGCTAAATCAGCAAGGTTTAGTTCTTACAGTGCAGAGACCGATTTTAGACGTCAGAATATGACGTCAATAGACGTCATATTCTGACGTCTAAAGTCGAAACCTGCACTGAAAAAGTAAACTATTTATAATGGTCGTAGACCCATAGCAAAGGTATTCAAATGAAACGGAAAGATCAAAGTAAGACATTTATCATGTTTACGAGGATTTCAAATTGAAAAAAACCCTTTGTTCTTCATGGTCTCTACAAAAATATTTTTCAGCGTTGTATGGATTAATATAAGAGCGTGTGTGGTCCCCCCAGATATCCCTGGAGTGAGCTGTATTATTAGTACTGTGGTAGTGTGTCAATATGTGGTGGTGAACACACCAGACTTATGATGGTCGCCCTAGTCAGGCGGCTATAAAAGGATAAAAGGATAAGTTGGGGTTAGTTTGTGACACCAAGGTCAACACTCTACAAACACCTGTGGTCAACAGCCGCAGAACATGAACAGCGCTGATCCAATGTTGGGGCAACACCCAACATTACATCAGCGCTGGAGAAATGGGTCATTTTTCCAGGGCGGTGCCATGAATGCCATTATTAAACGTATAATATTTCTGGATTAGTGTTGTTTTAGGAGGCATTTTCAGGCAGGCAGGTGGTTGATGTCTCAAGTCCATCTCGTTAAATGCGTCCATTCTACCAATTTAAAGCACACCACTACATTATTTGCTTTGTCCGACCACTACATTCTCAGCCGAGGAGAAAGAGTTATTGTTGATCAAGTACAGACCAATTATCATGGTAGGCTTATGGTGCTTCAATCAGTCAGGTGTGACCGAGCTGTTGATAATGAGGGATCCTCATTATGGTCGGATGTGTTCTAAGTCTGTTAAAACCCTCGGAGCTCTACATTCTTAGCTGTGGAAAAGCTGAGGCCTTTTCCACAGCTAAGAATGTAGAGCTCCGAGGGTTTTATCCTATACATCTATGGGGATTCCTTGATTATACGCATAGGATAAATCCCGAGGAGCTCTACATTCTAAGCTGTGGAAAAGGCGTCGATGCCTTTTCCACAGCTAAGAATGTAGAGCTCCGATGGTTTTATCCTATACATCTATGGGGATTCTATACGCATAGGATAAAACCACAGAGCCCTACATTCTTAGCTGTGGAAAAGGCCGAGGCTAAGAATGTAGAGCTCAGAGGGCTATACATCTCCGAGGATTGATTCTACCATAAAGTTCTTGATTCTACCAAGGAATATAGAAGTACTCTTCAATATTCCTTGATTCTACTAATGTCCACGGGGTGATTCCAGCAAATTTATCGATTGAAACGTGTAAGCAGGATTTAGTTGTTTGAGTTATAAATATATTTCTTCGGTACATTCATGCTGTTTTGACTCATCAGAGCATTTTAATCTACAGAGATCGGGTAATATTATAATTCTGTGAAACGCAGTGACGTCACTCGGGAAAACAAGGTTATATAAGAACCCTCCCCCATACTTCATTGTATTTAATTATCACATATCTTGATATTACATCAGAGATTATTTAATAGTATTAAATAATCTCTGATTACATTGCAAAGTAGCAGCGACCACTTAACGACCATTTTTAAAATAGCAAGATCACGATATGATGACCAACAAGACACGCGACAATAGCCGCCGCCATTACTGAACTTGTAAGATGATATTAGTTATTTGCAACATGCAGAACATATATCAGCAAGATACATGTAAAACTTGCAAGATATTGCGCCCACGGCACGCACAAGAAAATGTAAACCCTTACAACGCTGAAACATTTTTGTATAAACCATGGAGACCACAGGGTTTATTTCAATTTGAAATCACCATAAATGTCTTAGTTAGCTCTTTCGGCCTAACTTGAATACCTATGTTATGCGTCTACAGCCTTTATAAATATTTTATTTGTTTCAGTGTGACACATTTTAAAGAAATACAAGGCGGTCCTAATGGGATTTTGAAAATTACCCCTTATCCTGCTGAGTTAAAACGCTTGAGTATTTTATCAAATCAGTTAATTACAATCATTTGGAGTTTGGAATAGACATTGAGACAATAACTCACATGAAAAATGAAAGAAGGTAAATACATACCAGGGTCTTGCAACCGTTAACATTGATAATGTGATGGCGCGGGTCTATGATGTGGGGTGACTTTAAAATAGACATGTAAGATATCAGAGAATGCAGCACTATCATGATTACTGACGCCATGCGCCTCTAAGGTCAAGGACACCGGGCATTGTGGTTAGAGTTCCGGCTCAGATTCAGGTGGCATAGATCAGTGTTACCATGGTTACCAAGGAGATGATATTAATAATAACTCGGTGGTGTTACAAAGACCACAGATTTGACTTCAGTGAGCTGATTGTTGTGACAGATTTAATCAGGGATATCGGGGCTATTAGGCTTCAGAACTACCAGGGTTCCCATAGAGATCTAGAAATGAAATTCTATGACTTTTCCATGACTTCCCATGACCATTTCTTAAAAATTCCATGACTTCGTAAATGAATATAAAAATGTACATTTAAAACTGTACAACCTCCACCGCCACAGCGGACCGATCGAAAGCAGAACCAGGTGTCGCGGGTTTCTTACTTTTGAATGTAAAATATTTTACAGCTATAGGTGGACTGCCAGTGTGCAAAAGTGTAGGTAATCAACACATTTTTCTCAAAAGAAATGAGATAAGACATGACTTTTCTATGATTTTTTTAATTTTTTCATTTCCCATGACTTTTCCAGGCCTGGATTTCTTTTTTTTCATTTTCCATGGTTTTCCAAGATTTCTCATGACCGTGGGAACCCTGACTACGGCGACGAGCTGTTTGAGCATGTTGAACACGGGTGAGAACTGGTTTTCACAAAAAAATATTGAATGATCAGTTATCAAGTTCGCGATTTTCGTTAACAGAGGTAATCGGAGGCGTGCATGCATAACACGCAAAAATCCGATTGTACCAGATTTTTATAATTATTATTACAAAAGCATTTATAAAGGGTCCATCCAAAAAATGTTCTGATATGATAGATGTTCAGATATGCCCTCTATCCTTGCACCAATAACTAAGTCAAGGATTAAGAACAGACCTGGCCATTTTTTTCAAATAACAGTAGATTTGTAGATTCAAATCTACTGATTCAACAACAGACTGACGTCACCAGTGTATTTAAATTAGTACTGTTATCGTTTTTATCCCATTTAGCTCTTCAAATCGCAAATCTTGAAGGTGAAGTGTGCCCCGATCACAAAGATTATTTATTAACACTTGATCAAAAATACAATAGCGGATACCTTTTGTGAAATCGTGCAAATATATCCAATTTGATGTATTTGCACGATTTCACAAAAGTAAATATTTCCCACTCACAATCATTATCATGAATATTATCCCCCCCCCCCCAACCCGCCTGCTAATTTATCTTATATACATTTTCACCCACTTGAAGTTGTGTCTCGCTACCGCGACCTGTAACTTAAAGTGGGTGGAAATTACTCATATTTGCTTAATTTGAGACCAAACATTTGCAAATCATGATGTTAAAGTACACATTTAATTCCCAATAGCTGTGATTTAGCCTAATAATAAAACGGATAAAAAACGGCTATAGTGTGAAAGGAAACAATGTCATGTATGACCACATGATATTATAGATTTTATCAACATTCAGACGATATTTTCCACCAGACAAATTATTCCATGCCATACGGTGTATTAATATATATATATATATGTAGTTTTTTTTATCTCTGGTTTTGGCGCGGGCAACATTCCTATATTATGTGTTTTAACTTTGATACGTTTTTATCTGTATTAGGCCTATATATATTTTCATCAGTTTTATATATTATATAATTTGAATGTTTGTTTTCATATAACAAAATCACTAAAGGGCACATATGAAAAAATAGCCTGTCTGCTAATAATGTCCACCCTGTATAAATATGTCTCAATAAATAAAGTATACCTGTATACAGTGAACTATCACATGTATCATGTATGACATATATATATATATATATATATATATATATATATATATATATATATATATATATATATGGTGACCAAAGTGCAGACTCTCTATCATCTCTATGGCTATATAGCCACATGACGCTACCCCCCCCCCCCGCCGTCAGTAGGCCAGACCCCCCCCCCCCGTCTGAGCCAGACAGAACCTGAGGCAATACATACTCAGGTATGGTAATACAAGGTACTAGTTTTACCTCTGACGTCCAGACAGACAACGCGGCGCGAGGGCGCATCCAGAATTTCGAAAAAAGTGGGCCCAATTGAAAAAATAAAAATGTCCAATCAAATCATAGATGGACATTTTCATTTCTTCCATATGTCACCTTGTCACTCCGAGGGTAGTGCCTCTATCGAGTAAATGTCTAGTTAGCCCTGAATACAAGGCTATTCCGCCGCAGCTCGGGCGAAATAGACTTGTATTCAGGGCTAATAGATAGTGTCAAATACCGAATTTATCGCAATGTCGAGGCAATTTATTTATTTTAAAATAGGGAAGGGGGGTGTCAGGAACAACCCCCCCCCCATACCTCCCACTGGAACCGCCCCTGTGCCATACTATTGAGAAGTTACGTATAAATTATCCTCACAGAGTGGTAATAACGATATCAAAATTTTAAATTTGAAACTGTAATTTGGATGTGTATTTAGTACCCCTCCCCTTGCATCCATTACAATTTAAAGGCTATTTTTGAAAAACGTGTGCATTTCGACTCTGTAGATAACTTCGATGGCAAAAAATTTATTCACATAATTTCGTTTTAAAAGCGAGTTCTGAAATAAAAATATATATAATTATATTTCAAATATTAAAGTCAAAGGATGAAGTTAGAAGCTGTAGACATGGTAGACCCATTGGAATTAAAAGACTACTCTTTGAAATCCAATGCGTACAACATACAGCCCATTTTCCAGAGCACGCCAAGTCACCCACCATGTCGTCGTCTATACCAATCATTATTCCTTCCCTCTGGCCACAGATTCTATGTTGCCACATAGTCCATTAAATAACAATTTGCGATAAAAGCGGCATTGACAGCGTTGTGCGGACAATATCGTCCAATTCCCGGGATTTTATGTTTCTCTCTTGAAAATATCAAATTAATAGATCAAGTATTGACCATGTTTACTCTTTCAGTACGGGGACCGTCTTTAGACGTCAGAATCCGACGTCTACAGACGTCAGAATCTGACATCTAAAGACGGTCCCCGTACTGAAAGAGTAAAATATTTATAATCATGATAATGGCCCTAGACTAATAACCATAATAACATAGGTATTCAAATAAAGCGAGGAGAAGTTATTTATGATGATTTCAAATACAGAAAATTTGGTCTCTTGTTTTGCAGCGCTTCATGCAAATATTTCATTAACATGTTAACAGGTTAACCCTTTATCCAGTTAACAGCCGGTGTCGCATATATTCGGGTTTTCATTTTTTATTAGCACATTAAGTACCACATTTTAAATATGTTAAAGATAAAATGTGACATCAACCAGCAAGATTTGAAAAGATTTGACCTCCATTTTGTCAAATTTGAATAATTTTCACTCACTTGAAGTTGTGGATCGCCGCAGCGAGACACAACTTCAAGTGAGTGAAAATTCAGATTGAATAATTTGGCGCTTTAACATGTCAAGGGTTGACAGGGACTTAACATGTTAAGAGTTGACAGGGACTTACCATGTTACGGATTGACAGGGACTTAACATGTTAAGGGCTGACAGGGACCTAACATGTTAAGGGCTGACAGGGACTTAACATGTTAAGGGTTGACAGGGACTTAGCATGTTAAGGGTTGACATGGACTTAACATGTTAAGAGTTGACAGGGACTTAACATGTTAATGGTTGACAGGGACTTAACATGTTAAGGGTTGACAGGGACTTAACATGTTAAGGGCTGACATGGGCTTAACATGTTAAGGGTTGACAGGGACTTAACATGTTAAGGGTTGACAGGGACTTAACATGTTAAGGGCTGACATGGGCTTAACATGTTAAGGGTTAACAGGGACTTAACATGTTAAGGGTTGACAGGGACTTAACATGTTAAGGGTTGACAGGGACTTAACATGTTAAGGGCTGACAGGGACTTAACATGTTAAGGGTTGACAGGGACTTAACATGTTAAGGGTTGACAGGGACTTAACATGTTGAGGGTTGACAGGGACTTAACATGTTAAGGGCTGACATGGGCTTAACATGTTAAGGGTTGACAGGGACTTAACATGTTAAGGGTTGACAGGGACTTAACATGTTAAGGGCTGACATGGGCTTAACATGTTAAGGGTTGACAGGGACTTAACATGTTAAGGGTTGACAGGGGCTTAACATGTTAAGGGTTGACAGGGACTTAACATGTTAAGGGTTGACAGGGACTTAACATGTTAAGGGCTGACAGGGACTTTACATGTTAAGGGTTGACAGGGACTTAACATGTTAAGGGTTGACAGGGACTTAACATGTTAAGGGTTGACAGGGACTTAACATGTTAATGGTTGACAAGGACTTAACATGTTAATGTTTGACAGGGACCTAACATGTTAAGGGTTGACAGGGACTTAACATGTTAATGGTTGAGAAGGACTTAACATGTTAACGATTGACAGGGACTTAACATGTTAAGGGTTGACAAAGACTTAACATGTTAATGGTTTACAGGGACTTAACATGTTAAGGATTGACATGGACTTAACATGTTAAGGGTTGACAGGGACTTAACATGTTAAGGGTTGACAGGGACTTAACATGTTAATGGTGGACAGGGACCTAACATGTTAAGGGTTGACATGGACTAAACATGTTAATGGACTTAACATGTTAAGGGCTGACAGGGACTTAACATGTTAAGGGTTGACAGAGACTTAACATGTTAAGGGGTTGACATGGACTTAACATGTTAAGGGTTGACAGGGACCTAACATGTTAAGGATTGACAGGGACTTAACATGTTAGGGGTTGACAGGGACTTAACATGTTAAGGGTTGACAGGGACTTAACATGTTAAGGGTTGACATGGACTTAACATGTTAAGGGCTGACAGGGACTTAACATGTAAAGGGTTGACAGGGACTTAACATGTTAAGGGCTGACAGGGACTTAACATGTTAAGGGCTGACAGGGACTTAACATGTTAAGGGTTGACATGGACTTAACATGTTAAGGGTTGACAGAGACTCAACATGTTAAGGGTTGACAGCGCATTAACATGTTAAGGGTTGACAGGGACTTAACATGTTAAGGGTTGACAGGGACTTAACATGTTAAGGGTTGACAGGGACTTAACATGTTAATGGTTGACAGGGACTTTACATTTGACCACAGTGTCACCGTCAGACATGTAATGTACATGCCAACGAACCCGACATTTTCCAAGACGTTCACCCAATGTTGGTTTAACATGTTTATTGATGGGCCAGCGTCGTAGACGATGGCCCATCATTAAACCAACATTGGGTGAACGGCTTGTGAATTGTCTAGTATTACTAGACATCATAAAGACACCTGGATTCTGCGGTTTCTGCGGTTCGCTATGTTTATCTTCAAATATATGGCGCATAGCGTAGGCCTATATCCTGTAATGGTAACAAGTCGACGCCATCGATGCCATAACGTGAAGAATGGCATCCCCAAGTATGGAGGGGGGGGGGAATAGTGCGGTTTAATTATTTAATTCATCAACTGATTAGTTAATCATATTAATTACATACACCTTTGACAGCGTACAATGCATCATCGGCCCAAGATTCCTTAGACAGAAATTCCGTCTGTGGCGTAAATTTGCTGCCCGTGAAATGAAATGAAATCAATCGGGCTTTAGGCCACTTTTGTGCACATATATGCTAAACTGGGCCAGGAGAACCTCCTGAGGATGGTGAGATGATTGAGATGACACTGTCCTCCAGACACAGGATTTGAAATTCGAGCCCTGGCGGTCTGAGGCCGAGCACGCTACCTCTCGGTCACGGAGGCTCCCCGCAATACTGACTTTCACACGTGGATGGGGAAGAAACATTTTTTGTTTCTTTCAAACCGCCGAGACCGGGAACCGAACCCCGAACTCTGGCGTGAAAGGCAGCGGTGCTAACCACTACCCTAGAGCCCCCGCCCTGCTGTCCGTGAAAGAGCCATGACAGGACTGTTGCACAGGATAATATAAAAATTCCTTGGTCCGACCAAAAATGATTTAGAAGGATTTTTATAATTTGCTGACAGATTTGTAATTTTCTTCAGTGAGTGAGCGCAACTGGGGACAGGAAGAACATCATGGTAATAGACGGGGACATGATCTTTGCTCAAATTTTCCTTTACAAATTTGAACTGGTGCAGGCCCTACATCCTGTTGATTGTTGAATGTTATATGTGTCATACAGATGTGCTAATTGTCACGTCCTCTATTGGTAAAGCCCTGGAGGCCCGTAAAATGTACAGAAACAAACATGTTGTCATAAAACATCTGACACGTGGAAAAAACCTACATGATGCAAAACTGACAATTGAGAGAACAAAGACACTAGCGGATCTTGTTGTCTTCATTGTTGGTTCCAATGATCTAGCACAGCAGAAAACTGTGAGTAAATGCATGGTAGAGGTGGATAACCTGATCAGCAACACAAGGAAAGTGATGGGTGGTGATGTTAACATCGCGTTCACTCAAATCCTTACCAGAACTGATCGGAACATATTTAATAAAAAATCAAAAGATTTCAACAAACGGCTGGAATACATGTGTAAGAAATCTGCAAAAAATGATCATCTCCACTATATCCCACAAGTAGAGTTGTTGACCCCTCAGTCTAAGTATGATGGAGTACACCTGAGAGACTGGGGTGTGAAGCAGCTTGTGTGTAACATTAAGGCGATTGTTAACCCACTACTGGGTCTTCCCCGGTACACCACCTACAAAACCACTCGTGATACCCATTACAGCGTGAGTAAGACGCAATCAAGGAATCAGCAACCAAAGGGTCATGGTGATAGCAAATCTAACAATAATGCATTGATGGATACTGACTTTAGACATATACCCGTCAGAAATGCTGGTGTCAAGTCCGTCAGTCAGGTCAGACCAACACCAACACCAGACTTCACCCGTAGACAACACACACCAGAAGCGTTTGACTGGTCACCACCATCAGTACCTCAACCATCTTCTGGAGCTACTACCATGCCAACGTGTTATGGACATAACGCATGGACCAATACTTTCACACCAGACTTCACCCGTAGACAACACACACCAGAAGCGTTTGACTGGTCACCACCATCAGTACCTCAACCATCTTCTGGAGCTACTACCATGCCAACGTGTTATGGACTTAACGCATGGACCAATACTTCCACACCAGATATAGCGCCACAACGTGTTGTTGACAGTAATAGGCCTATACACCCCCGTGACTCAAGGCACACCTGGCCCATACCCCCTACTTTTAACGCTTATCCTAGGCATCAAGGACATGGAAATACGGTAGCCGATGCTATATATAGGCTAACGGATATGCTAAGAACCCAAGGACAATTGTAAAGAATGCGTTAGACAACGTTAAAATAGCAACAACAAGGTAATACGACGAACTGGCAAAAGCATGTATCTAACATGTACACCAATATGTTATGACGTATTTCTTTCTTTTTCTGTACTCGAGATTATGTAATATATTCTTAGATAAAGCAGGTTTTGGCATGTGAGAGTAAGCAATTCTTATAAGCTGACACTTGCTTGTTCTATATTTTAATGCGTACATTTTTAACACGTGTATTCAAATTTCCAAAATGCCAAACTATTGTGATACATGGTACGATGGTTGTCATGTTTTAAAGTAAACTACACGTGTCTGGTCTTATACGTTTAGATGTTATTTTAACACATACTTTTGAATGTTTACACTTTCAATCATTCACAGTGTATCTTATCCAGTACATGTTATTACTTGATGCAGGTAACTTGAATATTTAATTATTGTAAATGTTTACACTTTCAATCATTTACAGTGTATCTTAGTCTTTTACATGTTAGTACTGGATGTTTTTAATTCAAAGCTGTTCATGTGTGGTTTTAACACGCTGATTTAATGCACGCAGCTTCAAATGATGAGATATGTTATACGTTCTCACCATTTATATAACATATTGATATATTGTGTGTGGTATACACGCATGAAACGTGTTATTCAATTACATTTAGCGGTGCATGTTGCTCTAATTATCTTTATTTTAACATGTTACCACTATAATTATGTGTAATATAGAATGTTACATTTAATAATTTAATTGATTGCTTATATCCGGGTAGACGAGGTAAAATCATAGAATTATTTGCATTATGCCGTCTTCTAGAATAAAGCTTGGGACTTGGAATGTCAATGGATTAAGTAAAAAACTCAAAGATGAAGATGTATATAACTCTATATGTAGTTTAGATTTCTGTACCCTGTCTGAGACATGGACTAATAGCAATACTAGTATTAATGTTCCAGGGTATGGATCAATACATAAGCCCAGACAAAAAGCTAAAAAGAAAGGTCGCCCAAATGGTGGTATTATATTTTTGTATAAGGCGATGTACAAAAGCCATGTAGAGTGTATACCATGTGGTCACGAAGACCTACTTATTGTACGTTTGAACGGTCAGGCTATTGGCCACGATAGGGATTTATATTTAATTAATGTATATGTTCGTCAAGATGTGCCTCCTGACAGTCACCCAGTGATGGAAGATGTTGAAAATGCACTGGCGACATATGGCATATTAGGTGACACAGTCATTCTAGGCGATATAAATGCAAGAACCGGTGATCTAGTTGATATATGTGATACGTCATGTAATTTTAACACCCCAGTAGATAAGTCAATACACCACAAAGATATCATACAACGCTATAACTGCGATAAAACTATTAATAGTTGTGGCAAAAAATTGATAGAACTGTGTCAATCATCTGAACACGTTATACTCAATGGTCGTTTTTTAGGAGATTCTATGGGGTATTTTACATACATTAGCGAACGCGGGTGTAGCGTAATAGATTATATTATTAGCAATTATAACATATATAGGCTAGTAGAATATGTCCGTGTATCCCCTCTACATCTGTCTGATCACTGCTTAGTTGAAGCCTGTATTCAATTAAAGTATAATGCCGTGCTCTCAACTAAACCTAAATTAAAGCTAAATCATCTTTACGACACGTTTTCTGCAGAACATAACCAAAGTGATGAATATTCATTAGCTCTATTGGAAGAAGAATCACAAAATACATTAGTGTCATTTTTGCAAAACGAGTATGGACATCACCAAGATAATATTGAAGAAGCAGTGAACGATTTTACTAACATAATTGTTAGAGCAGGTAGAAAAGTTTTTAAAACGAAAAGGGGGAGAAGGGGGGCTACAAATAAAGCTACACGACCTAAACATAACAAGAAGTGGTTCGACAAAGAATGTTCACTAATGAGAAAAGATATTCGTTCCACTAAACGTAAAATGATAAACAAACCTTTTGACACTCAACTTCAGCAATCATACGTACAAAAGTGCCGTCAATACAAACAAATATTAAAACAAAAGGAAAGACTCTTCAGAGACAAGTTAATAGAGCAGTTAGTTGGTATGGCAGACACCAATCCGTCCGAATTTTGGCGAACATTAGAAACACTAAAATCATTTAACGACGGAAAAGAATCTCATGCTGATAATATCCCTCCAGATGAATGGTTCGATCATTTTAAAGCATTAGCTTTGAAAAATATAGAACTAAATCAGGAACAAAAGAGTCTACAAGATGAATTAGCAGAACTCGAAAAAACAGTCGATGTAGACTCGCAGGAGATCCTAGATAAAGCAGTCACAATAAAAGAAGTAAAATTAATAATAAAATCTCTAAAAAACAGAAAATCATCTGGAAATGACATGGTTATCAATGAGATGTTGAAGTTCGGCTTAAACATATTGGTACCTGCCATAACTAAATTATTTAACTTGGTACTTAAATCAGGAAATTTTCCTTCCGCATGGAACACAAACTTTCAGGTCCCTTTATTTAAGAAAGGTGACCCTTTGAGTTGCGACAATTATAGGGGGATAAGTATTACCAGTTGTTTAGGTAAAGTTTTTACAAGTCTATTAGCAGAACGAGTTCAAAACTTCTTATCAACTAACAATAAGTTATCTATATATCAGGCAGCCTTCCGTAAAAAGCATGGGACAAATGATCACATATTTATTTTAAAAACTCTTATTACTAAATATGTGAAGCGTCTTAAATTAAACCTTTACTGTTGCTTTATCGATTTTCGTAAAGCTTTTGACAGCGTTTGGCGGAATGGATTGCTTCTAAAAATGCGCTACTTAGGAATAGGAGGGAAGTTATATAAACTACTGAACAATATGTATTCAAACACTACATCGTGTGTAAAATTACCACAGGGTATCACTGAAAGTTTTAACAGTAAAATAGGCATTAAACAGGGCGACAGTTTAAGCCCTATACTCTTTAATATTTTTATTGATGACATTTCGAGGATTTTTTGTCCTCTCCAATGTGACGCAGTGTCATTAGATACAATTAAATTGAACTCCCTAATTTATGCAGATGACCTGTTGATTTTGTCAAGCTCCTTCATTGGCCTACAAAACGCATTAGATCAGCTACAGAATTACAGTACAAAATGGGGATTAGAGATTAATACAGACAAAACTAAAGTAATGGTATTTCGAACTGCAAAAAAGGACCTGCAGTGTAAATTTTTCATAAATGGGTCTGAAATAGAGATAGTATCCAACTTCTCCTATTTAGGTATCATATTCACAACTAACGGAAAATTCACTTTGGCGATTAAAGACTTAAAGAATAAGGGGATGCGTGCATCCTTTAAGATCTACTCAATTTTAAAATCGCAAAAAATTAATAACCCTATGGTATCACTAAAACTATTCGATTCCATGGTGAAACCAATACTTTTGTATAGTTGTCCAGTATGGGGGTACGAATTAATGTCATGCCAGTCAAAAGACATTTATCATATCGACAAGATTCCGTTTGAACAGGTGCAAAATAAATACTGCAAAATATTACTCAATGTAGGCGAACTCACCAGTAATATGGCGTCAAGAGCAGAACTTGGTCGTTACCCTTTACTGATAGACGTAGCCATTTTTACAATTAAATTATGGATCAATATTTTAAATTCACCAGAGAAATTACTCTTCAAAGCATATCAAGAAGAGATAAAACTTGACAAATGTGGAATAAGAAATTGGGTGACTTTCGTAAGAAATATTTTAGAGAGCTGCGGATTGTCTAAATTGTGGGAACATCAAACTATTCCAAAAGATGTAGATGTACCAAAAAAGATAAACCTTGTCCTAAAAAAACAGTACGAAAATACATTTTTTAATGAACTCAACAGCACATCGGGTATTTCCAAGTCGGGGGGAAATAAACTCAGGACATACGCCAAGATTAAGGATATTTATGAAATAGAACCCTATATGTCCTCAACAACACTCAGTATACAACTAAAACGAGCAATAGCGCAAATTCGTACAAGTTCTCACGACCTTGAGATAGAGCGCGGTAGGAGACATCGACCTAAACCTACACCAGCAAACGAACGTTACTGTAAAAAATGTATACATAAAGTTGAAGATGAAACTCATTTTATCAGCGAATGTCCTCTATACACGATTCTCCGAACTGAACTGCTACCACACACTAACATTTCGCAATCCCCTACTACCTTTTTCTCGCAAATATTAAAATCCAGAGAGGATAGTGTATTAAGAAAATTGGCTATATATATAACACGTGCTCAATTATTAAGGAAGGAAACACTATATAAATTAAATAACTAATTTTTGACCTGGTATGATCCATACCCTGGAATATGTATTAATTGCAATGGACATTTGAAATTGTATATGTTTATGTGTAAATGTCTGTACTGTCTTTGTACCGTAATGTTATATGTGTTTGCCATACAATGAATGTATATTGTTGTGCAATAAACTTGACTTGACTTGACTTGTAATGATTTCTGGCGGCACAGTGAGCATGGTGACACGAGGGTCTAATCATAAATATAATCTGGCAGTTTTCGTAAAAACTGATACAACTCAATGTTGTACTAAAATAGCGCCACCGGACATGTCGTGGGGAAATCATCAGAAAAGATCACTGCAGCACCTGTGTTCACATCCTGTTAGGTTAACCATGTTATTAACCGATTCTGAATGGTCGGGGCTACGATAATCCGAGGTGTGATTTCGGCAGTGTTACAAAACAGTGTTATAACTGATACTAATATAACCCTGATAACACCAGAGGACACATCGTAGACCAATCCTCACATAAAGTCAATATTAGCATAAATGTTTATTCCTGTCAACACCCTGCTTATAGCCTATAAGTGCTAAAATCTGAAAATAAGAGGCTGGTGTTATTTCGTTTACTATTATTCGCTTACCTGTAAACTGACGCAATAGCAACTGTGTTATACCACGATTCACATTCACCGTGGTGGATGAATTTCGCTGATTACTCCGTTAGTTCTCAATCAATTTTCATGAAATTTTACACACACTATTTTCCATTTATGTCGTGACTACCCTGAAAGTTTCGCGGAGTTTTGATCAGTATTTTAAAAGTTAGACCATTTGACATGTAGTAAATAAATAAAAATGTTGCCCTCTATAAAGCCATTAGCTTCGTCTCAGAATTTTATTACATGTCAAATGGTCTACATTCTACAATACTCATCAAAACTTCGCGAAATTTTCAGGGTAGTTACGACATGAATGGAAAATAGTGTGTGTGAAATTTCATGAAAATTGGTTGAGAATTGACTGAGAAATCCGCGAAATTCAATAATCCTGGTTGATGAATTTAATGTGAATCTGACTATAGTACTGTGTTAGTACGTACGCCGGACAAGTCTTAGATAAGTAAATATTTACAGTCACCCTTTCTAAATTTGAACTGCAGCCCTTGACATCCTGTTCTAGTATAAGTATGAGAGTATCTGGTACTATGACAGCAGACAGACAGCCCCTCCGTACACAGTACACATGAGGTTATAGTATCAGGCCACACACACATGACGTATGGTGTATTGACTCAGTATGTGCCGCCTATAGAGTTACAACAGCCACGTGGAAGGGGCTCCAGAAGATAAAACACAAAAACCTAGCCCAACGTGGCTGAAACACAATATGACACTGAAGGTTTCAGCCACAGATTACGCTCATGCAAAAGCGTGGGACAATCGTCGGACATTTCTTTGGACGGTCATAACGACTTGGCCTCAATTAATCAGGTCGAAATTCAAAATAGGTCGATTAGAATAAGTAACATTTAAGCTACGAGGCGGGGTTCATTTCCCAAGCTCAATCTCCACACATTCATTAAAAAGCTATAGACAATTTTGTGTTATGTTGAAAAATGGTGATTTTTTTCTAACGAATACAGTTAATCAATAGTGCGCTCGTCCACGGCTCATACACCCAGAAAACACAAAACGTTGACCCAATGTTGGTTTAATGTTGGGCCAGCGTCGTGGACGGTGGATCAATATTAATTAAACAAACATTGGGTCAACGACTCGTGTTAGTTGGGCAATGATAAATTTACAATTCAACAGATATTTTCGTCCAATGTTGGATCAATGTTGGGCCAGCGTCAAAAACGATGGGCCAACATTGGACCAGCATTGGGTGAACGTCTGTTTTTGTTGTGATGATAATAACGTGTGTTTGGAGTGCAATGTGTTAACCCTTTCAGCGCTAAGGGCGGGTATAATCGTTTTCAATCTGTTTTATTCGCAGATTAAATTAATTAAAGACTGATTAGAAAGTTGATAGTTTATAACAAAATTAATTAGTCACTGACCGACGCCAGGTTTGCGAACATGAGAGAATGAGTGCATTCAAAGGTAACGATTTGGGGCCCAATGTAGATGTCAGAATCTGACGTCTTTAGATATCAGAATCTGGCGTCTAGGCCTCCATGTCATGGTTTACTGAGAGGGTAAACTATTTATAATGGCTGAGCCACTGAATCAGAAAGAGCATCCAATACTAAGACATTTATGATGAGTTTAAATTGAAAAATATATTTTGTCACTTGGTTTATATAAGATATTTCAGCGCTTTCAGCCAAATCATATCTGAATTTGAAATTGGTCCCTTCACACTCAAGTATACCCCTCGATTTGTGAGTGGCGGCGCGCTATTCAACCGTGCAATATACAGCACATGTTCAATAAGTCGAGTACACTTGACGAGGGCTGTATTTTCTGATATTGCATTCGAAAGAATACCAATTCGCACTTCGTCGCTCAGTCGCCACCAAGTTTATAAACTCTAGTAATTATAGACTGCATCACAGAATAACAAATCTGATGACAGATGAATCTGACCCTGGTTTCTGGACCCCCTTTCTGGACCCCCTCGGTGGATGTTACAGACTGACAGGCGCAGAAATGGCGCTATACGCCAACCGTCTGATCAACCCTTATCGCCCCATAATACCCAAACACTCCTGGATCTTGTTATTATAGACCCTTATCGCCCCATAATACCCAACAACTCCTAGATCATGTTTTTATAGACCCTTATCGCCCCATAATAGGATCTACCCAGGACCCCTCTGACTCCCTCTGGAAGGGACAGGACCCCTCTGACCCCCTCTGGACGGGACAGGACCCCTATGACCCTCTCTGGAGGGGGACAGGACCCCTCTGACCCCCTCTGGAGGGGGACAGTACCCCTCTGGCCCACTCTGGATCCGCGACTGTGTCAAACAAATTAAAAAACAAATAAAATGTAAAACATTATGTTGAAGCAGAAATATTATATAGATACTATTAAAACCGAGATATAGGTATATGATATTATTATGGTATTGTATTTCTGATCAATATAAAGCAAAGTTTATCAAAACACATCATGAATGATCGATCACGATATATTTTACTCTTATACAGTGACTCAACGCTACGAGCACTGTTATGAGAGTGAATAATACAAGTGCAGAAAAGCCCAAAACGCCCCCGAAAAACCACTCATCATAAAACCACTCATCATGCTCTCACAGCGAAAAACAGAAATCAATCAGGAGGAAGTATATCTCGGTAAACAAAAGTAAAAAAACGGAACCCCATCGGGGATATGTTGATTTAATGTCGGTCCAGCGTGGCAGACAATGTACCAACATTAAGCCACCATATACCTATGAAAAAAAGAGACGCAATATTGGCGTTTACTTCATTAACCCTTTGACTTCCAGGCCGGAGTGCATGCCAGGATTCAGATATACTGGTGTAGGAGTTCTATTTTTCGTCATTTGAAGCTGGAATTGCTGACGCAATTTCCAGCTTCAAATGACGAAAAAAACATAAATGTAGTATATATTTGACGAAAATTTGTGTCATTTTATGGTTACGTTCATTGACGAATGACGACGGAAATTTCCGTCATGTATGGTAGTGAAAAGGTTAAAAAAATTGTGTGATTTATTCAGAATTGTTATTGATATGTTGCTTATTTTCGTTATTAAGGCTTCACTCATTTTACCATTGATCCTCGTAACAAACCTAGTACCAGACAGACAGACAGACAGATATTTTATTGACAGAAAAGAAAAGTCATTACAGACTTATTTGTCATAGAAATGAAAGAGATATATGTAGGCCTACATGTATATACAAGATTGTTAGTTTGTTAAAATCATATGATAATATACATGGTATGACATACACAACTAAAATCATGTTAAGTGGCATTGCCAAAATAAAAACTGGGTATTTCGATAATATAAATGACTACTACTAAAAATGAATTAAAAGGCATTGCCAAGATAACATAGAGGTCTATCATTTTGTTTCCCGCACCAAAACCAGAGATAAAATAGCTACTACGTATGACATACTAATTATATATAGTAGCAAAAAAGACACTCTGGAAAGCGTAATAGGCCTATGACTAATGTGTCTTGCTTAGTAGTATGACATCAGCATAATGCTGGCTTAATGCTGTTTCAATGTTGTACATGTTGGCCCAGCATTCAGTAGGTATTGGGCCAGTACCGTATATATTATTATGATTTGATTAAAAACGCCTTGATTGAAGGTGTCATTCGCATGTTATTTTTATAATATATTTCGGTTTCTTTATCACAGTGTCTAAATAGTGGTGTGTTTTTTGTATCAAGTATAGGCCTATGACTAATGTGTCTTGCTTAGTAGTATGACATCAGCATAATGCTGGCTTAATGCTGTTTCAATGTTGTACATGTTGGCCCAGCATTAAGTGGGTATTGGGCCAGTACAACGTTCTGGGTGGCTAACCATCCTTAAAGGTGATCTATCACCCCTTATATGGTATGAATAATTATTGATTATATGGGGTGATTGGCTATCATGTGACCCTCTCAGAGGGTCACATGATAGCCATTCACCCCATATATGGGGGTAATTGGCTATCATGTGACCCTCTCAGAGGGTCACATGATAGCCAATCACCCCATATAAGGAAACACTTGTACCTCATCTTGTGGCAACTTTGATTTATTTGTCACAAAATTATTCATACTATATAAGGGGTGATAGATCACCTTTAAAATCGAATACAACTATATGACCTTTTTATTTCCATGAAGTGTACATAGCCTCAACATAAACGGAACAGCGGCTCAGCGTTTGATCAATGATTGGCCAATGCCGTAAACGCTGTGCCAGAATTGAGCCAATGTTGGACCGGCATCTATCGGTTTCGGGAGTCATGACATCACGTGAAGAATGAATTGCCGAGTCGTCCTCTCCGAGGCCATGGATGGATGTATTTGCTTTACCCGAAAAATCCAACATGGCGGTGACTGAGAGCGATCCCGACCCCAAGGTCTGAAAAATGTCTATAATTTTTTAATGACAGTGCGACCTCTGAGCTGAGAATGCGGGCATGGAACTGAAATGTTACAGATTCTAAAAAAAACTATTTTTGACCTGATCACTCCCCGATATTTTATGAAATGACAGTCAAAAGAAATGTCCCACGATTTTGTACGCTGAAACCTGTTTCAGCCACTGGGGCTAAAGAGCGAAGACTTCCTGAAAGGGCGTCAAAAACTAGTAATATCACGCAACTGTAACCAGAGATGATATATACATATATCATATTAAGCTATACTTGTGTTTTACCACCTTGGATTTGAAAGGGTGTATCTGCCATTCGGCAAATACACCCTTTCATATCCAAGGGGACGTTATATTGTAAATACTGATTGTATGCATAAACAGATAAATAAATTAAATAATTTAGTCTTCTAGAGCTGAATAGCATAGATGTTAGCATTATATTTTCAATACTTTAATGATTGTATGCATCAGTCCAAATAAATAAATAAAATTGTCCCATAGAGCTTAATGGGTGTTAGCATTATATTTTGAATACAGTAATTTGATTGTATGCATCAGTTCAGATAAATAAATAAAAGTGGTCCCCTAGAGCTTAATGGGTGCACGCGTTATATTTTTAATACCGTAATCTGATTGTATGCACCAATCCGAATGAAGAACAAAAAACAGTCCTCTAGAGCTCAATGGGTGTAAGCATTATATTTTAAATACCGTAATTTGATTGTATGCATCAGTGCAAATAAAGAAATAAATAAATACAATAAATAAGCAGCCGCTAGAATTACCGGGTACATTACTTTGATTTGATTGTAGTTTTTTTTATCTGGCGCGTTTTATCTCTATTATAAAGCCCACTTGTATTATATATTATATAATTGAATGCTTGTTTTTTCATATAACAAAATCTCCACTGGGCACATATGAAAAATAGCCTGACTGCTAATAATGTCCACCCTGTATAAATATGTCTCAATAAATAAATAATAAATAAATAAATTGTATGCACCAGTCCAAATGAAATGAATCGGGCTTTAGGCCACCTTTGTGCACATATAGGCTAAACTGGGCCAGGAGAACCTCCTGAGGATGGTGAGATGATTGAGATGACACTGTTCTCCAGACACAGGACTCGAAATTCGAGCCCTGGCGGTCTGAGGCCGAGCACGCTACCTCTCGGTCACGGAGGCTCCCCACAATACTGACTTTCACACGTGGATGAGGAAGAAACATTTTTGTTTCTTTCAAACCGCCGTAACCGGGAACCGAACCCCGAACTCTGGCGTGAAAGGCAGCGGTGCTAACCACTACCCTAGGGCCCCCGCCCACCAGTCCAAATGAGTAAGAGCAGTCGTCTAGAGCTCAATGGGTGTAAGTGATGCGCTATATCGCCTTGCGGAGTAAACGGCTCCTCTCGCCCATTGACGGTGAATCGGTCCATCGTGAGGGAGCAATAAAAGAATTAGTGAGGTGTGCCTGGGTGCTGATACACCCACACTCTCGTTATCATCTCGCCTGCCCAGCTAACGCGAGACATCTACGAGATGGCGGTTTGATGTTGGCCCAGCGTGTTAGTCTACCAAGTGAGGCTTATAGGATTTCCGTTTTTTCATCTTTATAGGCATACAGTGGATCATTACTTTGATGCCCATGATCATTATAATCATCCCCAAGGTGGTAAATCTAATATATTATCCATATTTTAAATACGGGGAATGACTATATTGGTTCACAGCTAAACTGCATGTTGGGCACATTGTTATTGGAGGGTATTATTTGCCCTTTTTAAAGGAGCTTTCACACCAAATACTACTTCTACTTCTTCATTCATAATAATAAACAAACCATGTAGGATGCCATCATAGGGTCCCCTGGTGGGCGGTCTTGACACCAAAATGTCAATTTTATACTACATATATGTTTTTATATTAATAATACTCAGTTTTCCGTGTTTTCCCAGCTGTTGGGGTGGGCGACGTGTCAGAGTGCTGGGTGCGGCCGCCCAGCGTCGCCCAGCGCCGCCCACCGTGGGCAAAACCCAGCATTATCTATTATTAAATGGTCGTATCTGCGACTATACCAGGAGGATTTTGACCGGTCTTTATTATGTTCTTGGACTTTTACAATGGTCAGTGTAGTGTAGTCATTAAAATTTGTATGACTACAAAAATTTTGATGACACATTTTGGGCAAACCCCCACCAACGGTTCTTATCAGGTTACGTCATGATTGCGTTTGACCGAGACACTCCTTGGCTGTACAGACAGAGGAGAGGGGACTATAATGACGTGGTAATAGTTTTTGCCACATATAATTTATTACCTCTGACCTTTGACCTTATAAGGACCTCTGAACCCTTTAACCCTCACCACGCTGAAATATGTTTGTATAAACCATGGAGACCAAAGGGTTTGTCAATTTGAAATCATCAGAAATGTCTTAGTTAGCTCTTTCAGATTCATTTGAATACCTATGTTATTCTTTTAGTGCGGGAATCGTCTTTATACGTCAGAATCTGACGTCTACAGACGTCAGATTCTGCCGTATAAAGACGATTCCCGCGATGAAAGGGTTAAATTCTCAAGTGCGGTTCACTATATTTTATTAATTTAACCCTTTAACCGCCAAATTATTCAATTTGGAATTTTCACCAACTTGAAGTTGTGTCTCGCTGACGCGTTAGTGAAAATTATTTAGATTTGATCAAATCAAGGATAGACTACTAGAACAGACTGTTCTAGTTTCCTTGATCAAATAAAGGTCAACGATTTTGAAATATTGTTGCTTGAAGTCACGTTTTATCTTTAGCATGTCTGAAAGCTGATATGTAATGTGCTATTAATTAAAAGTAAAACCCGAATATAATCGGGTCTAGCTGTTAAAGGGTTAACCCTTGCAATACAAGACAAACTTCGTCGTCACATTTATGTTTTAATTTGGAAGAACACAAGCCTGCATATTTCATAAGAACTGGGCCCCACCCCATTAAGAATCTTAAGAGGAAATTTTCTTAATTTTGTCTCATTTCCATTTGTGAAGTTAAGATACAAAATGTTGGTTAAATGTTGGGCCATCGTCTGCGACGCTGACCGAACATTGAACCAAGATTTGATACACGCCTGGTGTTCAAAGGGTACCCAGCAAACACAAAACATTTGTATAACATGTGTGCGATGTTGGACCAACCTCGAAGACGTGTGTTTGCTGGGTATGGTGGTCTGACCTCGTTGTGTGTTTTTTATTCCGAGCCAGCAACACGATACGGCTGTTATTAAGGTGATAAATCTATCTGATATTACCGTGTCTTATCTGGAGGGTCACGTGTAAATCATGTGATAATCTGAGGACGCTTTGAGAACGAATCAACACGGGCCCTATATCTAAAGTTTATTGACATTTAACGAAATGACGGTGGGGGGTAATGGTTGGCAGTTGTCAATTAGTAAAATTAACACGCATTTGTTAGGACCGCCGTAGGCCGGTATCCTATTAAGTTTATTTTGCCTGAGTTTGTGTCCTATTTATTGGGTAACAACAAGTAACAAGTAACAAGTATTTATTTCTGGGTGGGTAGACCTACATTGTACGTACCAGGTACATCGTATAGACGCGTACACTTGCTTACCAGCATGGTGGTGGAAGGAATAGGCCTATACGTTAAAGATATACTTCTCTGGTTCTTTCAATAATTATATCCTGGACATTTAGGATTCTGGCCCATGAGGAAAATCAATGCAGCTATGTTTACAAAATATTACGCCAATTTTTTTTCTAAAGTACCCAAACAGCCTGAAGCCGGGCTTCGGAGTTCGGGAACTCCTTTTCTAGTTTAATTTATGTTTTGTTTTCCACTTTACCAACATTTACCAGTGTTTACAATGTCCTGTACTTTATCTATTTCTGGTATTATCAATAACTTTATATAACGTTCTTGGTATTATTATTGGATTTTTAAGCTTTTCATAAACAAATAATAGTATGTATATACTTGTTGTGGAGAGCTTCTGACCTATAACGGCAGCGTGTTCGATTTCAGATCACGGCTCAAATTTCGTAAGGGCAGTGTCATCCAATGCATTTTACCATCCTCAGTAGTGATTCCTCACCAGCACCGTGTGTATGACAAAAGGCATTTAGATTGATTGTATACTTCGCATCACAGTTTCATCCTCTCGCCCTTTTGTATCTTTGCTATTTTGTCTGTCAGAACAGAGAAGTGGAAATTTCTACAGATGGAACTACTGTTGTCACGTATGTCACCTCACTAACAACAATGTGGAGAAGTTTAAAGAGAAGCATATGGAAGGAATATGCAAATTAAACGGTGGCAGATCCAGGGTGGGCACAGGGGCGGGGGGGGGAGGGCAAATTCTTTAAAAAGTCCACTAAGTTGGCCTAAATATGCCAAAAACCCAGCCCCTTTTTTCAGATCCTGGTAGATGGTCTGTTTATGAAAATCATACAATTTGTGAAACGTCTAAATAGATTTAATAAAACATATGTCAAAAATAAAAAACATGTATAAATAAATGGGGAAAGTTTTCAAGCTGACAATAATTTGTTGTGTTAGCACCCAAATGAGCGAAAATAACTATGTGCCACCTCAACAGGATAAGGGTTAACCCTTTAAGCCCTCACGATGCATTAAAGCATCAGCTTACATCCCTGAAGACACACTAAATTTTCCTACAAATTTCCATGAAATGTGTTTACCAATACATGGCAATTATCTTTATTTTTTCACCCACTTCAAATCATCTTCATCCACTACAAGTCGAGAATTGCGACAGCAATTCGCGGCTTGTAGTGGATGAAGATGACAATGGTAAATTCAGGCTTCAAAGGGGAAATAAAGCACCTCTAGTGTCTAGGGGGTTGAGCACTTTACAAGGTTAGCTCAGCCCGGCGCTGGAGCCCTGAGGCGAGACAGGTACCAATCTATATAACCCACTGAGGCGGGAGGTAACAAATCTATAAAACCTAATTGGTCGTGTCTCCTCCATTCACTTTGTGCCCTGTGTGTTAACATGAAAGACATGCGCTGTAAACAGGTAAAGGTGAGCGATATGCAGGTCTATTTTCCTTGGTGCCAGAAATAATCCATTGTTGCTAATCATGTAGTGCTAATAGCGTCTATCACTCTAAACAATATAGGTTTTTTTTAAAAAGAACCCTTCAGTACTATTACATTGCAACCCCAGGAGCACCCTGGCTGCAAGGGTTATCCTAGGGTTGCATGCTACTAGTACTGAAGGGTTCCTTCTAAAAAACCTATATTGTTTAGAGTCTCTGGTAGTTTTTCGCTTTTTGATTTATGTTATTTGTTATTAAAAGAATAAAATTTGAATGGACAATATGTGCTAACAGGTCTATTTTCTTTGTGCCAGAAATAATCCATTACTGCTAATTATGAAGTGCTAATCCCCCCGCGTCTATGGCAGTTTTTCGGGGTTTTTTTCATGTTATTTGTCCTTTGAAGAATATCATTTGAATCAGAAATTAGCTTTGAATTTTCCAGGTTCACATATCTTTTGATTCAAGATTCGCATATTTAAGTAATTTTTTGCTCACTTTAAGTTGTGGGTCGCGGTAGCGAGACACAACTTCAAGTGGACATAGATATGCATTACTGACAGACAGACATACAGACGGACAACTTCAAATATCTTATTTTTAGAATTTAGCGCACTGAGAGTTAACTTATGTAAGGTTTGATCTGTGTGCTTTATTTTTGACATGTGAGGTCACATGGTGTCATGTAATAATTAACCATTGACGTTTATACAGATATGACATCAAGTCGACTATTAAGTGGTTTAATAAACGTAACAAATTTAAGCAATTCCATTTAGATCTATAAATATATTTAACTCGCGCCGTTCTTGAACAGTTTGTTGAAAAAAGGACACATATTACTTTTTCAACAATTGGAAATTTGCTATTGATTTTACAATATTGTTTAATTCGGACTTTTTTGTAAATGAAATATTCTTCAACTTAGGACGAATGACTTACATATACATTCTAAAGAGAATATAGATCTCAAATTAAATAAAGATAAGAATTCAAGCAATGATAAAATACAATAAAAAAAAGCTTTTAGTGTATGCTTTCGTAGCAAAAACTGTTAAGCTACGAAAGTTAACAACGAGATTTTAATAATAATTTTAAGAATTTAGACGGGACGGGACATTTTATGGGGGACAATAATATAGATCAAAACGGTACAGGAGACAAAAACACGATACATGACCCGTGTGGACATAGATATGCATAACTGACGGACAGACGTACAGACGGACACTAGACAATAGCTTGAGGCGGCGAGAGGGCGGGGGCCCTAGGGTAGTGGCTAGCACCGCTGCCTTTCACGCCAGAGTCCGGGGTTCGGTTCCCGGTCTCGGCGGTTTGAAAGAAACAAAATTGTTTCTTCCCCATCCACGTGTGAAAGTTAGTATTGTGGGGAGCCTCCGTGACCGAGGTAGCGTGCTCGGCCTCAGACCGCCAGGGCTCGAATTTCGAATCCTGTGTCTGGAGGACAGTGTCATCTCAATCATCTCACCATCCTCAGGAGGTTCTCCTGGCCCAGTTTAGCCTATATGTGCACAAAGGTGGCCTAAAGCCTGATTCATTTCATTTTCATTTGAGGCGGCGATGGGAGTAAAATAGCTCAGCTTTAGACATGTTAGAAACCGCAATGAAATGGTGACACAAAAATATGATCCATAACCCTGTGGACATAAATATGAAGTACAGACGGACAGACGTACAGACGGACACGAGACAATAGCTTGAGGCGGCGATGGGAGTAAGAATAGCTCAGCCTTAGACATGTTAGAAAGCGCAATGAAATGGTGATCTCTGAATACACACAGACACCAATGTTGATGCAATGTTGTTTTAATGCTGGCCCACAGTCTGCGACGCTGGGCCAGCATGAAAACAACACTGGGTCAATGTAACGTGCACTCTATTATTAATGAGCGATTGAGAGGTTACCCCAGGCAGTCACGTGGTAGATCACATGTAGAGGTCACGTGAGGGCATGACCTGGATTAGTAGTTCACGTCCTTACATTACCCGGTGTTATGTATGCTAGGTGGGGTCAGGGGGTCAGTGTACCGCTTGGAATACATGGCGTGGGAATATTAAATATGGAAACATGATATTGAGAGTATATCAGTGGCGGATCCACAGGGTTGTCCATGGTATCAGGGTATGTTGGAAGACATTCAAACCTTGTTTGGATGATGAAAGCTAGTGCATGCAATAGGCCTACATCCCAGTCATCTCCGTGTTAAATAGGTCTATAAATCTAGAAAGTTTGCTTCATGGTCATATCTAGGAGGTTACATATAACCTCCTTGGTCATATACACAGCTACCAGGACAACACGTGCACAAAGTAAACAGGATATAAGTTTTCCCATGTGATAAGTAGCTGTGCCGTGATTGGCTGGCAAGCAAAAAGCTGCAAGCCTCCACCGCGCGTCGGCAACAAAAATTGAACATTTTTCAACTTTGTCCACGCGTTCGGGACCCTTTCTGGTTTGAACACCTCATCATATTAGAAGGTAAAACTTCTCAGGACGCGTCGTTAGCAAAAAAGTCGTACCGCTAGGAAAAATCGTAATAGGGACAGCTCTTAAGCAAAAAATAGTACGAAAAAGTCGTAACAGGTGTGAGTGCCCCTGTCCCGTGGTCATAAAGCTCCCGTCTGCATGATCTGTGTGGTTGATTGTCAGGTTGGCAAACACAGACTGTGCAGTAAAGTGCCCAGGTAAATATACACCTCTTCAACTGTATGTAAAGAGGTAGAAATGTATACGCTGAGACACCGGACCAATGTTGGCCCACCCTTAGCCCAGAACACGAGCGACATTGGCCCAATGCTGGGGTAATGTTGATCAATGCTTGCCCACCTTTAGCCCACAAACGAGCGACATCGGCCCAATATTGGGTTATATTGGCCCACCGTCTACGACGCTGGCCCAACGTTAACCCAGCATTGGGTCAACGTTTCGTGTTTGTCGGGATGTACCTGTGTGTACCTGTATATACCTGTCTCCTACTAAACAGGTAAACAGAAAAGACCTCTTCAAGATTTACAAACTGCTCTCAGCCAGAGCAAGGAACATAAAATCAGATTCTATTTCGCGTTGCTAGAGGGACGAGTGGGCGTTGTGTTGTCCAGTGACTGATATAAACATGATAAAAGGGAAGTCCTTTCAGAGTTGCAACAACATTTTCTGACATTTACTGACTTTTTCATGACCAAAATGAAAATATTCTTGACCCAAATCTGGCGTGAAGTGGGCACAAATCAGTGGCGGTTCCATGATGTAAAGAAGAAGGCTCCTCCCAAGATTTTTTGGTTGAATTAAGTCAATTTAGCGGACATTTTAAAGCAAAATTCCTCACTTGTTTCTGACTTTGCCTAAGTTTTTTAAAAGTAAGGTATTTTTCCTGACACTTAAGGGTTTTTATAAAACATCCTGTCTTTTCAGTTTTTTCATTATTTTCATTCAGATTCTGACCTGTTCTGACGTACAAAGTCGATCCCTGCACTGACCCATGACATAGGTATGCAAACAAAGCAGAAAGAGCGAAGACATGGCCTAAACACAAATAATTGAGCGTTGTAAGGGCTGAAGTGCCGCGGCAACCCTGCCATTTTATACAGGGACTTGGCAGGGATGGAACTTGCCGTGTCGTCTTCCCCGAGGCCGTGGGATGGATGTATTTGAAACAGGTTTCAGCCACTGGGGCTTGGATGGAACCAGCATTTTGAAACGGGTGCACCTGTCACCAAATCCCATCTGTTGGCGACGCATAACGACTCAAATAGCGCTCCTCGAGCACCTTACTAGTTCTATTCTGTGGATAAAAGACAATGGATATCGATATTTTTTAATAAAATGACTAGAAATTCACTTTCACGCGAATCGGTCAGATAAATGTTGTATAATTATATACGTCACGCATCTGAATATCTCGGCAAACTATGCACATTGAACCAATGCTGGACCGATGCTAGAGCACGGTCCACGACGATGACCCCTATACTAAACCGGTAAATTCAAGTTATTGGGAATTAAATAGTGTTTAAACATCAAGATTTGCAAATTTTGGTTCTCAAATTGAACAAATATCTGTATTTTTTATCAACTTGAAGTTGACACAACTTCAAGTGGGCGAAAATTATTTTTTTAATGTATGCACTCTAGCCCTTACAGCGCGGGAATCGACTTTAGACATCAAAATCTGACGTCCCCAGACGTCAGATTTTGATGTCTAAAGTCGATTCCCGCGCTGTAAGCAGGTAAGAGTAAACATATTTATCGTAGACCCATAAAATAGGTATTCAGATGAATCAGAAAGAAATAACTAAGACATTTATGAAGACTTCAAATTGAAAAAAGCATTTTGATCTCCCCGTTGACATAAAAATGTTTCGGCGCCTTAAAAGGTTAATGGGCTCTAATAGTAAATGTGGTCATAACAAGTGCGCGTCTTCCGCTGGGCCATTGTTTTCACTGTTTTACAGCCCAGGCACAATGTAGCATTGTGTGATACAGGATGCTGTTTTATATATCATCCTGCTTCAAAAGAAGCAGTTTTACTTTGTGTCTGCTTGCCCACAGGGGGTAGACCCGCTCAACCTGCTACTCTGGCTAAGCGGATAACATACAGACTAACATAACAGTACAAAATATATACCCACAACTTCAACTTCAAGCCGATGTCACACTAGTTCAGGACATAAAAGATATATTTTTCTGGTTTTGGGCCGAGCCAAAACTAGTACCAAGCATAACAGATCTAGGTCTAGTATTTAAATACATTGTCAACCAGAAGTGAGAGAAAAGTATTGATATTTGTTTAATTTGAGACCAAACATTTACAAATCTTAATGTTTGATTGGCCGATATAACAAATTAAAAACGACTGCTCGTGCTTAGCAACAGAAGGGTTGAATACTAGACATTCTAGTTGAATAATCTGGTTATCCTATTACCATGGTTACCAGGTTACTCTGTTATTAAGTTAGTGTTCTGGGATTTGTCCTGTAGATTCTCTGAAGGCACGAAACTCTTCGCCTCTATACCCGCCGTCAGATTAACTTGTATCGCATGTTTTTTGCCGATATCTCAGTCAATTCTCAACCGATTTAATGCAATTTTGCAAGGAGTATTTTTGAGTCACGCGGAGACCACCGTGAAATTTTCATTGGAAAATGTTGTATAGCTAAACATGCTAAAAAGTTAGACCATCTGGCATGTAATGCAATTCAGGGCTAAAAGCAAACTTTAATGTAACCAGTTTGACGGGTTTATAGAGGGACGTCGTAATTTCAAATTTACTACATGTCAAATGGTCTACCTTTTGCACTATTTTATATATTTTTATATAATTTCACGGCAGTCGCCGCGTGACTCGAAAATAGTCCTTGCAAAATTTCATCAGAATCGGTTGAGAATTGACTGAGAAATCGGCGAAAAAACATGCGATACAAGGTAATCTGACGGCGAGTATACAGGTATAGTTCCGTATCTGAAAAACAGACATTTGTTTTTTTGGCGTTTTGTTCCGTATTTTCGAGAATCCCCGTTGAGTGTGTATACATCCCAGCAAACATTACATGTTTGTTGATCCAATGCTGGGTTAATGTTGGCCCACCGTCTACGACACTGGGCCAATATCAACCCAGCATTGACTCCTGCTGACCCAGCAAACACGAGACGTTGAACCATTGCTGGTTCAATGTTGGTCCAACGTCTACGACGCTGGCCCAGCATTGAACCAACAATGGTTCAATGTCTACTGCTTGCTGGGTCGAGTGTGTTGAGTTTGTTGAGCGTCTATACATGTCTCTGTCGGCACTGACCTGATTCCTGGTCGGCCGGGACTGCGATATGTCACGCAGACCACGCGGCCGCGAGGATCTGCTATTCTTGGCGGCGGGTTTTATTCCGGGAAGGTTGTTTTTAGAGGCAACCACATCTGAGACATTGTTGTTTTAACCCTTGAAGCGCTGAAATATGTTTAAATAATCCATGATGACCAAAGGGTTTATTCAATTTTAAATCACCGTAAGGGGGCACCATAAGATTCCCAGAGGGGGGGGGGCAGGAGTATTTTTGTAATAAATAATTTCGGGCGGACTCTGCGTGAAATAAATAATTTACTTTAAGAACTGTTCCATATAAACATGTAACAAAATGTGAAATTTTCAGCGCGCCGCCGAGGCCGGTTGAAATAAATAATTTGCCCGCGACAAATACTCCTGCCCTCCCCCCCCCCCCCTCCCTGGGAATCTAATTGGTGGCCCCCTAAATGTCTTAGTTGGCTCTTTCCGCTTCATTTGACTACCTATTAGTGGTTTAAAATGGCTTAAAACCCGAATAGTGTTCCTCAGGCAACTCAAACATTAAGTGAATGGTATCCTGCATTGTGCAGTCATACTGGCACTGAAATAATCGGCCAGACAATATTCATAAAATATATTTATACAGTCCCACAGGGGAAAAAAAAATCCAATTCACGAAGGAGTTTCCATATACCCAATTTTTTATTCTAACGTAGCTAAAATATATTAACCCTTCCAACGATATGCACGATATAGTCGTTTAATTTTTTTTATCAGCAGGTTAAATCACGAGTCTGTTAGTGGGAATGAAATGAGCGTTGAAACTAACAAGAATTTTATATTGAATTTAAAATACATCAGTGACGGTAGTCTATTGTTAAAACAGTAGATTCGGATCTACGAATCTACTGTTATTTTTCATACTGGCACGGGTGGGCACAGTGATTATTATGGAGGTTTTACCATGACAGTACATGCCTAATGTTTCTTGGTTAACCACACTGACTATTTTATCTATCAATTCTTGGAAAACATGTACCTATTTTGTGCATTTTAAGTCGAAGAAAGAACTCAATTACGATAGATTCTTAGATCTGAATATACTCGGCGCTGCGCGCCTCGTACATTCAGATCTACGAGTCTATCAAATTTCGTTTTTTCTCCTTGACATGAAGTTCTTGGTACTAGTATTGGCTGGGCCCAAAACCAGTCAAATCTATCTTTTGTATGCCCTGAACTATAGTGTGACATCGGCTTCGCAGACACTATACCATATGAAAGTAGCTCAATGTTGGGAGGTCGGGGGCCCTAGGGTAGTGGTTAGCACCGCTGCCTTTCACGCCAGAGTTCAGGGTTCGGTTCCCGGTCTCGGCGGTTTGAAAGAAACAAAATTGTTTCTTCCCCATCCACGTGTGAAAGTTAGTATTGTCGGGAGCCTCCGTGACCGAGAGGTAGCGTGCTCGGCCTCAGACCGCCAGGGCTCGAATTTCGAAGCCTGTGTCTGGAGGACAGTGTCATCTCAATCATCTCACCATCCTCAGGAGGTTCTCCTGGCCCAGTTTCGCCTATATGTGCACAAAGGTGGCCTAAAGCCCGATTCATTTCATTTTTTTTCAATGTTGGGAATGCGCTCCATGTCAGAATTGACGTTCGCCTCAATCATGTCAATATTACAGCATTGTTTAGAACAAGGATACTAGTATCCTTGTTCAGACGGAAACCTTAGATCTGCGCCTGTTCTCGCTTATCAAACTTTGTACTGGGACCCTGTGGAGCATCCCTATTCTGTGAAACGCAGTGACGTCACTCGGTGAAAATAAGGTTATATAACACCCCCTCCCCCATACCTCATTCTGTGAAACGCAGTGACGTCACTCGGTGAAAACAAGGCTATATAACACCCCCTTCCCTATACTTCATTCTGTGAAACGCAGTGACGTCACTCTGTGAAAATAAGGTTATATAACACCCCCTCCCCCATACCTCATTCTGTGAAACGCAGTGACGTCACTCGGTGAAAACAAGGTTATATAACACCCCCTTCCCTATACTTCATTCTGTGAAACGCAGTGACGTCACTCGGTGAAAATAAGGTTATATAACACCCCCTCCCCCATATTTCATTCTGTGAAACGCAGTGACGGCACTCGGTGAAAATAAGGTTATATAACACCCCCTCCCCCATACTTCTTTCTGTGAAACGTAGTGACGTCACTCGGTGAAAATAAAGTTATATAACACCCCTCCCCCATACTTCATTGTATTAGCCAGCTCGGAGAAAACAAAGGAGGTCAAGGTCATTGAGTTTGACAGAATAGGAATAGCATACCCAGTAAGCACAAACCATTTTTATAACATTTGTACAATGTTGGACCAGTGTCGAAGACGCTGGGCCGACGTTGTACAAATGTTATAAAAATGTTTTGTGTTTTCTGGTTAGACAGTGTCCTGGCCTGATAGCGGCCGCGGCGGCAGCGCAATAGGTTCGATTCATATTCTGGAGGTACCGGGTTTTTGTGACCCAGGGTACATATGCTTGAAAACCTGTGCTTATCAAACAACAATTATTCAAGGCCTTGAAAGTAATTGAAAAAATGGATATTTAGAAAAAAATACTTGAAAGTTCTTAAATTTTGATAAAAGATTCACATTGGATTATCTACGTATTATTTTAGAGTATGTTGCCTGTTTGCTGTCAAATTACCAAATCATTATTATTCGCTCAGGTTTAGAATCATTTCACAGCAGATGGGATAATTTAAACCCAAGTGGACGCTATTGTAATAAACAATGATAATTATATCACTGATCTTTCCGCTTATCATAATAATTATTCACACTTTACAGCCACGGCTTCCAGTCAAGTCTATCCCACCAGAGAAAACACGTAGCAATTACTCTGATTGTTTAGGTTTCGTTTGTCTTCCGTGTTTCCCCTCGAGCTGTTTACCGAACCAGCACGATACGTTGACCCAATGCTGGTTTAATGTTGGGCCAACGTCTCAGACGTTGGACCAACATCAAACCAGCATCGGGTAAGTCTTTTGTGTCTGCTGTTCAAGCGATAAACATTCATCATTGTGATTAAACTACAATTATATCTAATGACAATCTCAATATGAATTACAGGTTAGTTCAGACAGGATAAATTAATAGAGAGATATAAATAAATAATTTAATCAAGCAGTCAGTCAGTCAGTCAGTCAATAATCAATCAATTGGTAAGTCAGTCAATCGATAATCTTGTTCAATAAATAGAGTGTGAGCCTTTAGGCGAACACCGTATTCATTGAAAATGTGCTGTGTTTTCCATAGCGAACTATACAGGAACAACTTCTGCATTTTTTCATACGATCATATAGATTGTCATTCTATTTGTGTAGCGTAGATGAGTTTTGTGAACTAGTTCAATCGTAGGACTAATATTGTCAGTAAAACACGACGCTATCTACTCCCATGTAGCACGAGTTTGGTTCCGTCAAGGATCCTTGGTTTCATAAATGAATGATAGATAGCGAGAGGTGCCTCGATGACATTGCACAGGTTTTATAACTGCGTCATTCCCTCTGACTCGTTATTCTCAAATAGTATAGGAGTAAAATATCGCATTTAACCCTTTAGCCGCCAAATTATTCAATTAGAATTTTCACCCACTTGAAGTTGTGGATCGCGTCAGCGAGACACAACTTCAAGTGGGTGAAAATTCTAAGTGAGTGAAAATTATTCTGATTTGACAAAATGGAGGTCGAGAAATTTAAAATCTTGCTGATTAATGTCACTTTTTATCTTTACCAGGTTTAAAATCTGTTATGTAATGTACTAATATAAAATGTAAAAAAAGAATATGGACGGTTCAAGGGTTGACATCAGTTTTCGGCACCAATAGTAATATAAGTTACATTATAATCGATAAAAGCAGAACATTCCTTGACTGATGATGACGTGAGGTTGATCAGGTAGCAGGTCATGGTATTCTCCGGACAATATGTGCCTAAGGTGTAAGTGGACCGCTTTAACATTTGTTTAAGAACACTGGCCTAGATGCTTCATCTTATCAAGAACTTTATATAGATGAAGTTCTTGATCTACATTACAGTTAGTATTTTTTCATTCGGTTGAAGCTACAGTGCACAATCTTGAGTCGCGTGACCTAACGTGGTTTGAAACATTTTCATTACAGATCACAGAAATTAAAATTTAATTGCAAAAAATGAGTGAGTCCTGGCTTCAACAAGTCATCATCATCACTTTTGTTAATAAATCTTTCCTACACTGGAGAGCGCGCGAAATGTAGAGTCATATAAAATGTACAATATGTTTTTATTTTCTGAAATAAATAGGGGGTATAAGTTTGTCACTAGGTGGTATATTCGGGTTTGGAAAAAAAAAATCGTTTCGTATGTCATCGTACGTATGACATTATATTAGGAATTGGATTTCGTCTTCTACTTTCGTCGGACATTAATAAGCGTACCGTTCATTAGCATACTGAAGAATCATTATTTTTTCTGATATTATTGGTTATTCAGTGTTAAAGCATTTTTTTTCTGATATTATTGGTTTTTCAGTGTTATAGCTGGGTAGGACTCATCATTTTTAACAGATAGATTCCGTCTGTCGCTTTCGAAATTTGGTCCCAATTATTGCGCACTGTCATAAGCCTGTAGTTTGCAGATACATCATTTGTCAATATTTCCTATGTAAAGATATGTATAATACGTCCCGTTGGAGTTAGAAGGTGCTAAACTGCCACTTTACAAAGTGGCAGTTTAGCACCTTCTAACTCCAACTGGACGATTATTGACCCTTTCTTCGCTATGCACAATTTTGGTCGTTTTTAATCCGTTTCATTAGCCGAGTGGGCGGGGGCCCTAGGGTAGTGGTTAGCACCGCTGCCTTTCACGCCAGAGTCCGGGGTTCGGTTCCCGGACTCGGCGGTTTGAAAGAAACAAAAATGTTTCTTCCCCATCCACGTGTGAAAGTCAATATTATGGGGAGCCTCCGTGACCGAGAGGTAGCGTGCTCGGCCTCAGACCGCCAGGGCTCGAATTTCGAGTCCTGTGTCTGGAGGACAGTGTCATCTCATTCATCTCACCATCCTCAGGAGGTTCTCCTGGCCCAGTTTAGCCTATATGTGCACAAAGGTGGCCTAAAGCCTGATTCATTTCATTTCATTAGCCGAGTACATCATTGTTATCAGTGGGTATATGGAAACGAAATGTCTGTTTATACATCAATCTGTTTGGCCTTATATTAAACAAATTTGAGCAATTGAGAAGTTGTGGGTCGCGGTAGCGAGACACATTAAAGTGGGTGAAAATGTAAATAGGTTTATCTTAGTTGGCTCTTTTTGAATACCTATGTTATGGATCTACGGCCATTATAACCGGCTCATAGAGGAGCTAGGTCGGAAAAGCCATAATATTTACATTGCGGCGTAACCCATTCTCAAAAGCATTCTGCTAGAGAGGGGGTGGTAGACTCATTGCAAGGCGTGTTGTATAAAGATGACTTTTTGAATAGAAAATCTACCACGCATATTTTAGCTGAATCATTGACTCGTTTTTAATACATAATATACTGTGATATTTCTTATCTGTGATACGTTTCTATGTATGTAATATACAATATAATATGTTTTCCCCACTTGTGGGGGTTTTAATGAATAAATAATAATAACAATAATACTGCACATGACACGGGTGGGCCCATAATGTATACCAGGCGAATCAGGACGACTCACCTACTTTAACTGTTTAGATGTCGACTGAGCAGTTACCATGGTTACTGCTGTTTGCCTTGGAGAAGCCAGCACGAGATGTTGAGCCGATGTTGGTTTAATGCTGGCCCATCGTCCGCGACGCTGGGCCAACATTAAACCAACACTGGTTCAACGTTCGTTATTTGCTGGGAACTGTCTGTAGCTGTGATCATGGTAATAAAAACTGCACTAGATGTAATATGTCATTCTCACTATCAGAGTCTCTGTGCACTACAGTGGTTTTCACTATGTATATCGGCATCAGCCCATATCGCACTCTTGATGTATAGCTTGAACCACAATGTCTTGTGTGACTTGATTGTGTGTGAAAAAACAAACTTAGTGCATTTTTCGTGCGATATGGGGAAATACAGCACATGTCCAAAGAAAAAGGTTGGACTAGTGCTGATTATTTTCTAATGTCGCACTCAAATGAACCACGTTTGCATATCATATAATTATATATTAAATAAACTCGTCAATTCAAAATAGATGATCAAACACTCCATTTAAAAATGGCCACAGCATCAATAAATGTTTCATGTGAGCAAGGAATGTATTGAGGTATGATAGTGAATAATATTATGTAATTATATCATCTTCCTGATAGCAAGGCTTGACACCGCAAGGTGAAACCTTGTTATCAGGAAAATAAGTTATATACTATGCAGCGATGCAAAGTGGCCCAAGGTTTTACTGCAGATGGCATCAACAAAAATCAATACTAAATTTAACACTTTATAATTTTATATAAACCATGGAGACTAAAGGTTTTTTTCAATTTGAAAGCATCATAAATGTCTTGCTCTTGCCGATCCATTTGAAAACCTATGTTATAGGTCTACGGCCATTATAAAAATTGTACTCTTTTAGTGCGTAGATCGACTTTAGTCGTCAGAATCTGACGTCTGTAGACGTCAGATTCTGACGACTAAAGTCGCTCTCCGCGCTTAAAATGGTCAAAGGTTTGGCGCTTCACAGCCGTAATACAAACTGTACTCAATGATACCCGGAAATTATCTCTATCCATTCAACCCACATGGCTGCTTCATTACCTCTTTATGGCTTGTACTATGCAAAATTTATGGAGGAGAAATCCAATTAAACTCGTCACAGAAATTAATCTCACTTGAATGATGGCTATACAACACCCTCTGAATGCTAGGGCGCGATGCATTTTTTCCCTGAAAGCGATGAAATATTTATACACAAACCATAGAGAGCAATACCCTGATGACATCGCAAGGCTCTGACACAGTGACCTCCATTTTTAAATGTAATAGTTCTAATACGATCAGAAGTTTACGCCTGCTGAAAATGGCCTAGTTTTCGTAGGCACTTGAAATATTTGTGTCAATTTCATGACATACGTATTTTTCGGTAGGCGGCGCGAGTGTCGCTTTTACACGGCTGGCTGCCTCGCGCAGTAAATGAGTTAGGCGGCCCTGTCATACCGGGTAAGCGGTAAGAGAGCAAATGGTTTTTTTTAATTTGAATTCATCATAAATATCTTAGTTGGCTCTTCCTGATTCATTTGAATACCTATGTTATGGTTCTATAGCTATTATTAATGTTTACTGACTTTAGACGTTAAATCTGACGTCAAAAGCCGTCTGATTCTGACACGTGTCCAAAATCGGTCAATTATTTCCTCTAGATATCCATCCTGTTTTATAAATTTAGGTCGATTTAAAAATTGCTGAATTTTGTTCCCGCTCCCCCCCCCCCCCAGCAATCACGAGACGTTGATTGTTTGACGTTTAATAGCCCAACGTTGCAGACGGTGCACCAACATTATACCAACATTGGTTCAATGTAGCGTGTTTGCTGGCCCTCATATATATATATATATATAGGGTAAACTACACCGTAACACCTATGGTAAGTGGTATAATGAACATGAGAATTATTACGTCGCTTTGTGCATAATCAAGGCAATATCGCGACAGAAGGAAGTACGAAGTCTGGACTATGTTCTACACTTTTCGAATAACTTCAAGGGTTTTTTATAGTGCAAAATACCATAGACAGCACTGCACACTCCAGGCATTTCAACAGTTAGGAGCACTGTATATGCACAACCCTGATGACAAACATCCCACCGTCACCCGGTTGGGATTCGAACATCTGAGTTTCGAATTATTCACAAACCCATACATGACATAATAATGTTCCATTTCCAGGAACCTAGCAATCGAGGCATTGAGTCAATGTTGATTTGATGTTTGCCCACCGTCTGCGACACTGGCACAACATTAAGCCAACATTGGTTCAATGCCTCGTGCTTGTTGGAATTCAAACCCGGGATCTATTGGTATATCATAAAAAAACAATACTGTAGATCTGCTAATATTCGCGAGGTTTTCATTTTCGCGAATTTCGCGAAGAGGACAAACAACAGGGAAATTAGTATTATAATAGCACAACAACAAAAAAAGAAAATTCGCGAATTTTAAACTTCGTGAAAAGTCCCAAAATCAGAAATTCGCGAAAATTCAAACACGCGGAAATTACCAGATCTACAATATTCATTTTTCATATCGTGAGTTGCGAATTGCGGCAGCAATTCCCAACTCAAGATATGGAAAAATTAGAAAACCATTGTCTGGGTGTTAACAAGGTTAATAGGTTGGGCTCTTGTGTTTATAAAATGCATGTTTTATACAGGATGTGAATTATCAAAGCAATACATGAACACATTAAACAGGAATACATAATTATATGCGCTGTTTTTAAGAGTTACATGAGCCGCACGCAGGATGATCGCTGGTGGTTTATTGGTCTATAGAAACACGATGGATGATCGATGGGAATAAATTAACAACGGTCCTTGGCAAAGATCCAAAACAGGAGATTGGCTGAGAGCCAAAAGTCAACAACCGCGAAATGGGAGGAGGTATATCATCAATCAAAAATAGGGCCGCAAATATGAAACATTCAAATGCTGGTTTAATGTTGGTCCAGCGTCGTAGGTTGTCGTAGGCCAACATTAGATCAACGTCTCCTTACTCCAAATTCCGCTCGCGCCGTCATTTCGTTCAAGCGTTTATGTGACTAATTGACGAGCGTGATTGCTCAGAGAGTACATTATCTTACTTGGGCTACTTTGTTTTTGTTCAAAGTGTTATTTATACTGTTTATTGTGAACAGTACCACAAGTAATTTTTCGTCACTTGCAGTTTCGGAAGGGTTAAAGGGGGGGGGTTCTGGAAGTGGTATAAACATGAGAAATGTCGCTGGATCCTTTCCAACAGAGGCGCATAAATCCTTATAGTGATCATGTGTCATAATCCTGGCAAAAGTAGGTTCGAGAGGCGGGAAAACAAACAACGAATAGATGTAAGTTAAGTAATTTCCGGAATGTTACAATTGTTCAGGTATTTTCTATGCGCACAGGCAGAGCAGTTCAGTTCCACAGGATTTGGCCCACCATGAATATTTAAAGCTCTCGATGCAGTCTTATTTTTTATACAGCGAAGAATTTTTTTTCTAAAGCGTAAACATCGTATATCGTTTTGATTCCACCGACCAAATGATCAATCTGAATAGTTTCGCTAAATATAATAAAAAGCAGATGCCATATTTCATTAACATGATTAACATGAAAAAGTAGCGTATCAACATGGTCACTAATTAGAGGGGCTGTTATCGTATTAATGACAATATTTATCTTTGATTGTATTTACTTACGTCATAATAAATACCGCAGTCCTAGCTGACACTAGATGTTGGTTTAACCCTTTGATCGCCAAGCACCACCGTAGTCGTTTTCAATCTATTTTATTAGTTGTTTAACCTTTAGAGCGCTGAAATAATTTATATAAACCATGGAGACCAAAGGGTTTTTTTCAATTTGAAATCATCACAAACGTCTTATTCAGGTCATTCCGATTCATTTAAATACCTATGGTATGGTTCCACGGCTATTATAAATATATTTACTCTCCAAGCGCGGGGATCGACTTTAGTCGTCAGAATCTGACGTCTACATACGTCTGATTCTGACGACAAAAGTCGATCCCCGCGCTGGTTAAATCACAGTTATTGAGAACAAAATGTGTGTTTATATATTAAGATTTGCAAATCTTTGGTCTCAAATTAACTAACATCACTGATTTTCACCCACCCCAAGTTGTGGGTCGCGGTAGCGAGACACAACTTCAAGTGGGTGAAAATTTAAAATATTTAATTCTTGCTACACCCTATTGTGTGATGCACATGTTGGTTATTTTTCCCTAATTCTTTTTATCAATAAAAAACAGGGCTGAACTATTTTGTTTCGGAACGGCGCACAGTATAAAAACCGGTACTGTTTATGCAGAATTTGTTTATTTTGCTTTGTTGCACAAAAATAACCAACATGTGCATCACCTAATAGGGTGTAGCAAAAAAAAAACGCCAAAAAAAAACAAAAAAACAGCGTCCTCAGTGTCTGCAGGGCTCATACCAATCTATGTTTACACACAGACCTGCCGAGTGGTCCATGTAATATTTGAATGACACATAAATAACCGATGACATCATTTCGTCAATATCAGTTTGATTAATTACTATAATTATGAGTCTATCAGCAGGATCAGCGTGATAATAACTGTTTTGATTTTATCTGTGATAAGATATCATCACCTTGGTATTAACGGGTCTTATCTCCCACTTTGTCAAATGGCAGATGCGACGTTTTAACCCTCAAAGCGCTGAATTCTTTATGTAAAATACATGGAGATCAAAGGGGTTTTTTTAATTCTGAAATCACTATAATTATCTTATTTAGCTCTTTCTGATTCATTTGAATACCTATGCTACGGGTCTACGGCCATTATGAATATTTTTATTCTTACAGCGCGGGGATCGACTTTAGTCGTCAGAATCTGACGTCTACAGACGTCAGATTCTGACGACTAAAGTAGATCCCCGCGCTGTAAGGGTGAAAGCACTAATCAGGACTATAATTGTTCTCAACATTTTTATTTCTCCTTGAAACGATAGAAATAGAAAAATGAGCATTTACTTTGGAAGTTTTGGATCGCGGTAGCAACAGTTACGGTTAACATGGTCAACATGTTTCGGCCAAGCTTTTCAATCCTAAATCCCCGGCATGCTGGATCTACGAATTAGAACGCAAATGCACAATGATAACGAGCCTGATTCGGATTTGCAGCGCCACTGAGCTCGGGACACCGATGGTTTGCGTGCATAAGAAGTTTTTCATTTAATTTCATTTTCATTTTATTTTATGGTTAACATGGTTAATGTGAATGTAGATAAATTATTCACGTAAAAGTCAGAACAGCCGTTTTTTTATTAAAACGACCCCCATGGCCGTGCTTAGCGCTTCAAAGGTGAAGATGGTTATTGGGACGGTTCCATGTTCTTTATCGCCCTATAGCAGGAATTCCAGCCACGGCAATTCTAGGTCAATGTGTATGTATGTCAGCCACACACCGCCGTCATTCATATAACAATAATTTGTCAACTGTGTTCTCGGTAGATTATGAACATAATTTTAACGGCATTACCTCAAGGAAATGTCTGTGAATCTACCTAAATTATTCATGTGAAACACGAAGCAGGGTTTTTTTTCTGCGAGCGTCTAAATATAGACGAGAATCATAGGCTATTTTGTGTAGCATGTGTGTATAGGTCATGATGATACGATAGACTTCTGTCATTCAGATCGCTTGTCTGGTGTCTTCCTCGTCACAGCAACAAAATACAAACATAAATTATTCAAGGAAATGCCCGGGAACATGGTGAATATAGCTAAATTATTCATTGCTAAAATGGGAACAGTGGTTATTTTTATGTACGCGTTTGAATGCTCGTTTTATTTACAAGGGCAAAGCCATTGTGGACACGACCAGTCTTTCATAACACGTTTACCAGACGTCTTTATGATTATCAACATAATTAAAACGAAGGAGATGGCTGTGAATATACCTGAATAATGTTATATTATGTTACAAATGGAAGATTTAGACGTGATCACTAGTTTAACAGGGTTTAAGTTTGTACATACATCACTCACTTCAACGCAGAAAAAACCCCATTTCGTTATGCATTGCAATAATTAGGGGACATTAAGCATTATGCTTACTAAGTGTACTTACGGTATGTTTATTAGTATGTTCATTTTTGTTCGGGCCATAGGCCTATCAAATAAATTATTCCTATTCGTATTCGTATACTCATGTGAAAATCCGACTAGACGTTGTTTTTCTGAGCGCGTTTGAAGCCGTTATATACGAGATGAATGGTCTTATATACGAGACGTCGAATGGCCGATATACAAGAGAAGCGCTACAATAAGATCTCACTTATATCATGCATATCACATCTATAATTAGGCTTACAGTTATATGGATTTTGTAATAATTTATTGTACTGTTGACTATATCATGTATTATGTCAGAGAGAAAAAAATTTGATAGATTTGTAGATCCGAATGTACGAGGCGAGTAGCGCCGAGTATATTCAGATCTACGAATCTATCTAATTTTTCTTTCTTCGATTTAAAATACACGAATAGGTAGACCTAATTGTGTTGCAAGATTGGATATAGGAAAACACAATTGTATTTTCATGATCGTTAGCATGGTTAACCGCGAAACATTAACTGCAGTATCACCCGTATTATAATCATGATAATTGGCCAATATCCAAAATATAATAATTCGTCAACAATAGCCTGATGTCACAGGTGTATTTTAGCCCTTTTAGCGCGGGGACCGTCTTTAGACGTCATAATCTGACGTCAGATTCTAACGTGCTCACTTTTTATTGAGAAGGACAAAAGATAGGCCTACGTTTCAATCTGTGATTGTAGTATATATTTTACAGACCATGCGTAAACACGCTAAATGTTCACTATATACCCCAGCCAACACGAGACGTTCAATTAATGCTGATTTAATGTTGGGCCAGCGTCGCAGACGGTGGCCCAACATTAAAACAGAATTGGGTCAACATCCCGGGTTACCTGGGAAGCGACCATAGATAAATACACTGTACTTTTATTGTAGAAGGCCTATAATTATATCAATAGAGAACATATTGTGTGCTATACAGATTACCTACAGCATGCAATAAATCACAAGCGATATGTACCACGCCCTAGAGCTTTTTTGAGCGTGTAGTTTTCCTACCTATTTACCTGTCTACAGCAGAAATGTCAATAAAAATGTATGTTTATTATAATTGACGGAATGGCTGGAGATACATTAACATGAAATATGCTAATAGGGTTTTCATGTCAACGAAATATTGCAAATCGCTGAATGACAGGTTCGTTATTGACCGGGGGAGATTAAGTTTAATAACGACGAACAGATTATACAGAACTTATATGAGAACACGTTCAATGTTCCCTGTAGGCGACCACAGATAAATACACTGTACTTGTATTGTAGTCGGCCTATATACCATGATATACCAGTATAATTCTATAGATAACATATGTTTTACGGAGGTTACCTAGGCTATAGCATGCAATAGATCTCAGGAGAAATGTACTACGCCATATAGCTTTTTTTGAGCGTGTAGTTTTCCTACCTATATTTACCTGTTTACTGCAGAAATGTCAATAAAAATGTATGTTTATTATGATTGACGGAATGGCTGGAGATACATTAACATGAAATACTGCTAACAGGGTTGTCATGTCAACGAAATATTGCAAATCGCTGAATGACAGGTTCGTTATTGACCGGGGGAGATTAAGTTCAATAACGACGAATTACAGAACTTATATGAGAACACGTTAAATTACCCAAAGACAGAACAAATGAAAGCAGTGTAAGTTGGACTCTATGGAGGTTTTATTAACAATAAGTCAAAACATAAAAACCAAGCCATAAACATAACGGAAACTGAAACAATAAAACCGACAAACCATAACTGTATATGATTTATATTTTTTACCCACAGTATCCAGTTATACTGACGTGACAGTAACTAAGATAGTAAAAGTTAAATCACAATTATATAATACCTGTTACCTGTATATAAACATGATCAAGTAACACACCTGTAATTATTGTAAACGGTTATTAAAATAATACCAGTGAATATTATCTCATAAATATAAGATCATGTGTGTAAACCATTATATAACTTACGTAGTAAATTATGAATACAACTTAGACCTGAAAGGCAGGCGAGGTAGACAGTTTATGACCTACCTATCTCGGGCAGGGACCAGAGTTTAAAAGTTTACCTGGGGACACGGGAACAGTGGATACTTTCATCTCGAAGCAGTGATGCTGGCAGTAAATCCCTCAGTGACACCTTGTGACCCCAGCTAACCCATTGGGTTTAAAAAACAAAGATTTACTTACGAAAATCCTACACCAAAGTCCAAAGCATCTGTCCCTAAGATAATTTAAACAAAACTTCATCTTTGAAGTTCACATTCAATGTTCACTGTAGGCGACCACAGATAAACACACTGTACTTGTATTGTAGTAGGCCTATAAACCAGTATAATTATATAAATAACATATGTTTTAGAGAGGTTACCTAAGCTATAGCATGCAATAGATCACAAGAGAAATGTACTACGCCCTATAGCTTTTTTTGAGCGTGTAGTTTTCCTACCTATTTACCTGTTTACTGCAGAAATGTCAATAAAAATTTATGTTTATTCTAATTGACGGAATGGCTGGAGATACATTAACATTAAATATGCTAACAGGGTTGTCATGTCAACGAAATATTGCAAATCGCTGAATGACAGGTTCGCTATTGACCGGGGAAACGATGACTGCAGTATGTAGGTCTATTATACAGAACGTATATGTAAACACGTCCAATGTTCACTGTAGACGACCACAGATAAAAACACAGTACTTGTATTGTAGTGGGCCTATTTACCAGTATATATAGATAACATCAGAAATGCATTTCTGATAACATATATGTTTTAGAGAGATTACCTATAGCATGCAACAGATCACAAGTGATATGTACAACGCCCTTCTACATGTTCTATACATAGCCTTTTTAGCATGTAATTTTCCCACCTATATCTACCATCATGACTATGTTTACACGTAGAGGTGTCAATAAAACGTTATGTTTATTCTTATCAAGAATACTCGTTCTTATTGACAAGATGTCTGGATAGTCATCGACATAAAATACTGCTGACAGGATTCTCATGTCAACAAAATATTGCAAATCGCTGAATGACATGTTCGTTATTGACCGGGGGGGTGAGGGGGGGGGGGGGGGTGGGTGCGACCATAAACCGCTGTCATTCAAATTGCTTGTCAGCTGCCTTCCTGGAGAGTTATAAGCTAAACTTAAGCGACATTGTTTTGAAGAGATATCAGAGAATCTATCTAAATTATTCCTGTCAAAATCAGATTAGCGGTTGTTTTTCTGTGAGCGTTTGATTGCGCGCTATATACGAGATAAAAGACGCACTGCCATAGCAATAGCAGGCCCTGCGCGTTCTATATACGAAATAAGGTTTCTAATTAAAAAAATATATAAGTAATTTTCAACCACTTGAAGTTGTGGATCGCGGTAGCGAGACACAACTTCAAGTGCGTGAAAATGTTTTTAAGTTAAGTTGCACATATGTGTTGCTAGAGGTAAAATTATGTTAATCTAAATCGAAGCATCAAAAAGTTAACTATGTTTATTTTCTTTATATATATCTCAGATAAATTATATTGTAGATTAAATCGCCCCTAGCTACCAGAGCACCATGTAAGTGTCACATACGACGTTATGAACGCTAGGGGACGATGTTATGTATAAATATAAGGTCACAATGTTTTTTTTAATGGACCACGGAACTTTTTTATGAGACGATCACATAATTGGGTTATGTACACACTTCTAAAAAAGACTATTTGTTTCTGTAAGAATTTAAATTTTCCTCCACTTAAAGTTGTGTCTCTACCCACACCTTGAAGTGGTTGAAAATTACTCATATTTGTTTACTTTAGGATCAAAAATTTTGCCACTTTTAATGTTGAAACACTCCTTTCATTCCCAATAATGGTGATTTAAATGGATTAAAAACGACCATCATCGTACTTAGTGCTTAAAGGGTTACTGTTTCTATTGATATTATTGCTGGTAACCATGGTAACATTAAAAAAACCTACTGCTGTCAACAAATATTGCAAATTGCTGAATGACATGCTCTACCGGAGAGAGAATTAACCATTACAAAGCTGAATTATTTTACTTATTATAAACCCTTGAGACCGAAGGGTTTTTTCCTTTTTTAAGTCATCATAAATGTCTTAGTTAGCTCTTTCCGCTTCATTTGAATACTTATGTTATGGGTCTCAGGTCATTATAAACACATGAGTATTTTACTCTTTCAGTGCGAGGACCGTCTGTAAACGTCAGAATCTGACGTCTATGGACGTCAGATTCTGACGTCTAAAGACGGTCCCCGCACTGAAAGGGTTATATAAAAGCAGATGGCGAATTCTATACAGGCCGCTGTGCAAACGCCAGCAACATACCGCTGTCATTCAGATGGTTTGTCAGGTGCCTTCCACGTGGGTTATAAACAAAATTCAAACGACACTATTACAAGGAGAAATACCTGAATCTAGCTAAATTATTCCCGTAAAAATCGTAGAAGCGGATATTTTTCTGTGCCAGTTTGACTGCGTGTTATATACGAGGAACGCGCTGCCATGTGTGGCCAAGCCATCACACTGGAAGTGGAAGAATTAAAATATTTAGTACAATATCTAAATATCAGCGTTTCATTTAGAAGCAAGAGTAGGTCTATGTACTGAGATTTAAAATATACCCCCTCGACACTTTCAGCGCACAGACCGACTATGGACGTCAGAATCTGACGTCTACAGATGTCAGAATCTGCCGTCTACAGACGTCAGATTCTGATGTCTAAAGTCGATCCCCGCACTGAAAAAGTAAAATATTTATAATGGCCTTAGACCCGTAACCTGATAACCATGATAACATAGGTATTCAAATAAAGCGAGAAGACCTAACTAAGACATTTATGATGACTCAAATTGAAAAAAACACGTTTGGTCTCCATGGTTTATACAAAAATATTTCGGTTTTGTAAAGATTAAGAGTGTCAAAATAGATAACTGATGGTTTAACCAAGGAGGTTAAAGAGTTAACCTCCTTGGTCTAACCAAGAACCAATGTCGTAGTGACATGACAAGCCACGACCGCTGCGCTGATTTACTATGTAGGTCACTGACACATGGTAGCCGCACACCACCGTCATTCATGACGGTTGTCAGGTGCCTTCCTCATGGATTATAAAAACAAATCAAACGGCATTATTACAAGGAAATGTCTGTGAATCCATCTAAATTATTCCCGTTAAAATCGGAGCAGCGGCTAATTTTGTGTGCGCGTTTGACTGCGCGTTATATACGAGGGACGCGGTGCCATGTGTGGCCATTTAAAACGCGTGTTATTTGATCGTGGTGCCAGCAAACGAGGTGACATCTGATCGACCCCAAACGTATCACGTGACGGTCGGGAAACCATGACAACTGACAGGTGATTACCCCTGGGTGATAGTGGACATTTGGGTGTTAACACTGGATAAGGTGACTGGATTAGGGATTAGGTAGATGGGGTGGTACACATGTTACTGGCCTCGTGGGTTTATGAAGCAGGGAGTAGCGTTAAACTACTACTGGTTACAGATACAAGACATGCTAGCAATAAGGCACATACCTGGTGCTTCACATATCTGACACTAATCCTGGACATTAAGTCCACAATGAACTGTTAAATATCCATAAGATATCCAGTACTGAATCTGAGTATTCCTGTTAGAATCCTGTTAGTTGTAGGTATGGACACCACACTGGCGTCAGTATCCCCGTACAGAACACGCCAGCCGTACATTCATCAGAACAGAGGGGGGGGGGGATGACGGGAGGGGGGGGGCATCATAAACAGTCCTCTCATTGGCTGAGCGACAGGCACCCCCCTTAAAGTTACCTCTTACACCCTGGTTTTAATAGGAAACGCTAGCCGGTGACTCAGTGTTGTTTCAATGTTGGGCCAGCGTCGCAGACACTGGCCCAACATTGAAGCAACATTGGGTCTATTTCTCTCCTTAATATAATTGCCCCGTCCTGCCCCACGCGAGTACTGGTCTATGCCCTGATATCCCACGGGCAAACTCCTGTAAGTTTATAAATAGGTCATTTATCACGCGGTAAAATAATATACTATTTGCATTTAATATCATCATTTCTCATTTTTTGTCGTAGATAATGCGATCTTCAACTCTCGTCGCCATATACGCGGGAATGACAAAACAACGGAAAATTGTGAATTTTACTGTAAACTATATCGATCAAGCAGTTTCAAGATGCCCACACCAAACATAACCCCGGCAGGACGGGTCCATTATCGGCTCAGCGCTCGTCATTTTAGTCACCATTATTACATGATGGACAGTATCTGAAATAAACCCCATATTTATCATATATTTCCAATGAATTGTATATGGACACAATGCAGGGACGTTACAGTAGCCATAGAAACTGGAGGAGGCGGTTGTCATGACTATGATGATGCATAATGGAAATATATTCTGTTGTAAGCAAAACCCGCCACCCCCCTGACCCACTTTCCAGTGGACTTGTCCTGAAGAAGGAAGCGGTGAACGTGAAACTGCCTGCGGTTGTTATTCACGTGTGGCTTGATGTACAGACCATGTTGCTGGGTGGACCATATTGTAGTCAGGGGCAGGACCGATACGCATGGGTAGGGGGGTAGGGGGTGCTATTTTTTTAGACCGTTTTTTTACACAAGGTAGGCTATTGAATTGATTTAATGCGTCATCCCCTTTTAACATGTCCACGTCGTCGTGGGCACGAAACTTTAAGTGGATTCGATAGAGTAGACATAATTACCAACAGGAAGTTGAAGGGGAAATTTATGATGTGTCAAATTAATAGCCCTGAAGTTGGGTAATTTTGTGTTTCATTCACTGAGTGGTGGATTTTGCGAAAGTAACTAACAACTGACAGTGAATACAGTATTAACCGCTGCACCGCTGAAATATTTTGTATAAACCATGGAGACCAAAATCATCATAAATGTCTCAGTTTGCTCCGCCTGCTTCATTTGAATACCTATGTCACGGGTCCACCGCCATTATAGTTTTTGTCATTATTTCAGTACGGGGATCGACTTTAGACGTCAGAATCTGACGTAAATAGACGTCAGGTTCTGACGTCTATGTCGCGCTGAATGGAATCCCAAGGCACGAAACGGGTAACCCCCCCCCCCCTAATCAATTTGTTCTACGAATTGTACAAACCCCCTGAGCGTATCTGACAATCTGGTGCATTACATCGAATTAAAACGTAAAAACGGTAATTTTGTCTAATTAATTTTATTTCTTGAGTCGATCCCTATGGTATCAAATATCTGGGTAATGTATTTTATTTTTTATTTTATTTTTTCAAGTCTAGTATACAACAATTCAGTATAAGCCCCAGTTGTATTTAATAAATAAAAACATGAAGTTAATAATTTCATTTTATAATATTTTAATAATTTATAGAACATCATAGAAGCTTTCAGAGAATGTGCGGAAGCCCATTCTAAAGAAAAACTTTGAAATCGCTTTGATTGAACATCAATTGAACATTTTTTTTATTTAACATGTTTAAGTAACAAATAAAACAAGTAACAAGTAATTTATTCTGAAGAAGAAGAAAAAGAAAAACGTTTATTGAAACCAAATACATCTGATGGTCTTCTTTAGTAGAAGACAATACAAGAAGGCACATGACATAGTAAATATATAATATTCACATTTTGCAATTGCAAATTTTACACGAAAGTTTCAATTGTGGTAACATCTCAGTAAATATGATACATTAACTGATGCTGGTTTAATGTTGGGCCAACGTCGCAGACGTGGGGCCTACATTAAACCAGCATTGGTGACAACAGGATTTTCGGCATACTTTTTACGTTGCTACAGCAATTCAAACTTCCGCAATATTACTCTATGGACATGTTCACATATTATATGGACACATTCAGGGGTGAAAATAAAAATGATGATTTTTTTATGATTTTCGCCTGATTGTGTCGCTTTATCTAGTTGTTACATTGTCAAAGACGATTATATCTTCATTCAATTTAGGAACAAAAATTCAGTTTTTTAATAGATTCATCCCCTTGAAAAGGGGTATTTGCCAATTTACAAAAGTGGCAAATATAGCCTTTCACAACCAAGGGGCCGATATAACGTAAATCACACTCTAGAGAACTGTGATTTAATCTCAGTGCTCTAGTAAGGTAAGCATTGGCGTAAATACGCATCGTTTTATAAAAATACGCAGTGAATAATTATCTTGAAGGCATAAGTATATACTTTTATGCTTATACTTTTTGTACATGGATGAATATAAATATAGTTGCTGCCTAACTTGCAGAGGCTTCTATAAGTCTGTTCTAGCGCAGCACGACCAATGCTGTATATAATATTTTAATGATAAAATGTGTATATTTTTTTGTATCTGTTTTTAAATATATATATGTATTGGTCAAAAGCTAAATAAAATAAAATAAAATGTCTACATACAGCTTGTTTGAATTCACGCACACAATTTTATTTTGCTGTTTTGTTGCTGGGTTCAGTGGGATGACATGTCATATTTGGTAATTAGTTTTGTTGTGCAGATCATGATTTTAATTTTTTCAGAATTGTCAGATTTAAAAAACTTTTTTATCAACTTTTCCAAGAATACAGAGAAAACCCAAACAAAATTACTTCTGCAGCGAAAGGATGGTTGAATGTTAGCACAGCATTGGGCCATATGCTGATGTAGTCGGCCCAGCGTTGGGCAAACAATCGTTGCTACAGGGGAATCCCCCAATTCCACACTTTCACACACCAAGTAACGTCGGTGGCTTTGAAGTGCCCTGGATCCCACGCTCTAAGAAGGTGCATGGTATTTGTGGTATAAAGTGTTGTAGCCCTATAATGCACAGGGGTACTATATCATCATATCGTTCCCTTGTATAATAAAGGGTGCATCTGCCACTTTGCCAAGTGGCAGATGCACCCTTTAATATCCAAGGGGACGATATGATGGCTACATTAATGTACGATATTAACCCTTTCAACGCTAAGCACGACTGTAGTCGTTTTTAATTTGTTTATTTGTTATTAGCTAAATCAAATCACTGTTATTGGGAGTTTAGTTGAGTGTTTAAACATCAAGATTTGCAAATATTTGGTTACAAATTATGTGTAATTGTCACCAACTTGAAGTTGTGGTTCGCTGTAGCTGAACACAACTTTAAGTGGGGGGGGGATTTAAATTATTTAATTTGGCGCCAAATCTTTGAGAGTTAAAGACAGGTCATAGCTGAATGTGTAAGGTAATTTTCCAAATCCATTAATCGTCCTCCTGCGCCATTCAATGTTTTTTATCCGTCACACTGGTAAAGATTCAATAGTATGTGGAGCCTCCGTGACCAAGAGGTAGTGCGCTCGGCCTCAGAGCGCCAGAATTTCCAACCCTGTGTCTGCAGGGCAGTGTCATCTGACTCAATTCACCATCTTGATTTGTCTCACCTGGTCCAGCTTAGCCTATGTCTGCACAACAGCGGCTTTAAGCCATGTACACCGATACGGACGTCTGCTTCCAGGATTTGAAGTTCGAATCCTATATCTGGATGGCAGGGTTATCTCACTATCTTCAAGAGGTAGTCTGTATTCTGACCGAGTTCGTCCTGTGTGTGCACACTGGGTGTTCTGACACACAAGTGGCTAAAACATTGATTGATTCATTGATTCATTGATTCATTCACTCGTCTGTTCATTAATTGTGACGGAGCTTTAGATTTATAGATATAGCCATGTTTTGTTAAAATAATATTTTTTTTGCTAATTTTCTTTTTAACGCTGATCGGAAAACAGCTTCAAAGCAATATAAGTACATGATTTAGTTTGAACTGTTTAAACTATCTGAATATTAAATTTAAACTTTGTAGGTCAATTTCTCATCATTTTGCGATATTTAGGGCTTAAGTTTCAAAATCTTGTTTTATCGATGAATTCCTAAATAATTGAGATATATTTATAATTGTTGTCAGTCAGTCAGTCAGTCAGTCAGTCAGTCAGTCAGTCAGTCAGTCAGTCAGTCAGTCAGTCAGTCAGTCAGTCAGTCAGTCAGTCAGTCAGTCAGTCAGTCAGTCAGTCAGTCAGTCAGTCAGTCAGTCAGTCAGTCAGTCAGTCAGTCAGTCAGTCAGTCAGTCAGTCAGTCAGTCAGTCAGTCAGTCAGTCAGTCAGTCAGTCAGTCAGTCAGTCAGTCAGTCAGTCAGTCAGTCAGTCAGTCAGTCAGTCAGTCAGTCAGTCAGTCAGTCAGTCAGTCAGTCAGTCAGTCAGTCAGTCAGTCAGTCAGTCAGTCAGTCAGTCAGTCAGTCAGTCAGTCAGTCAGTCAGTCAGTCAGTCAGTCAGTCAGTCAGTCAGTCAGGCAGTCAGTCAGTCAGTCAGTCAGTCAGTCAGTCAGTCAGTCAGTCAGTCAGTCAGTCAGTCAGTCAGTCAGTCAGTCAGCCAGTCAGTCAGGCAGTCAGGCAGTCAGTCAGTCATGTTTGTGAGAGTGAGGGTGGCTCTTTTATTCAATGCATTAGAGCTGTCTGGCTGGACTAAGTAATTTATTGTATCAAATCAGGAACACATCGTCGCCTCGGAGCTAAATGATCCTATCTGACACTCGTTAGAGTGGCAGATAGGATCATTTAGCTCCGAGGCGACGACATGTATTATTGATCCAGTGGATTTTTGCACAAGCAGATATTGTAAATTAAAGCAATATTTTCAAACGTAGTGGTATATTTTATTCATTTGGAGCTGGAATTGTGCAAGCCATAATGGACTAAGTAATTAATTACCCTTTAAACCCTCACGATGCATGAAAGCATTATTTTATATATCTGAAGAATGTCTTAATTTCCTACATCTAAGGGTTTTAGAATGAAAATTTGCATGGAACTGTTTTAATAATAACGATATTTTTCTTCATTAGCCCCCCACATTTTATACTTGGTCGTTTTTGGGTTACTTTTCTATTGACGTTCGGCCTAGCTTACAGGTTTGCCTGAAGCTGTGTCCATATTAAAATATTACCTGGAACACGTTATAGGCCTACACTCTAAACAATATAGGTTCTTTAGGAGGAACCCTTCAGTACAATCACCATGCAACCCCAGGAAAACCTTTGCACCGTTCTCCTGGGGCTGCATGGTGATTGTACTGAAGGGTTCTTTTTAAAGAACCTATATTGTTTAGAGTGTATAATGGAATCAGCTGAACTAAACGTCGGCTGCCAACTGAGGATGGCAAATGTTTGACAACAAAAAAACAAAACAAATCAGACAATGGCTGCAAGGAGACATCTGATCAATCTATACCCGGCTCGAAATTGTTATTTGACCACTAAAACCTGTGTATAAACACCTCATATGTGCAGATAACTAATAATGGCCGCTATATAATTTTCGGTAATGGTGGAACATCTTGCCACCGACTTTGCCCTTTCGGATAATTTTGACTACAAAATACCCCTCTCTAGATGTTTATCTATTGCATAATGTTTTCATTATTACTATTAATGTGTGCCATTAGTTATTCAGTATAACTAATATTATACTTGTATCATAGATTTTATATATTAGGAATTTACAATTGGTCCCAAGTCATATAATTTGTTGCAAGCGTAACACACTTAGTTCCACTCCAAAATGTAATTTGTTTTGATAATTTTTTATAGTTTTGCCATCTATTAAGTGTAAATGAATAAATAAGAGTATGGAAATGTTTCGAAAACAATTTACTATATTGTAAACTTTCACTGTATTCCAATTTGTTATCGTTGCTAATATGTAATAAAGGCCTATTCTCATTGTTGAGTATTAATATTGTATTTGAGAAGCTAATGACATATAATTTGATTAAGCGGTTCTGCTCAGGGCTTAAAAGGGTTAAAGGGACATGCCCAGGCTTAAGTCATCAATAAATCGGTAATTTTATTTTGGCCTATTAATATGACCATATGATGTAAACATGTCCATAGACTAGAACTGCAAAGTTTTTAAATTTTTGTGCTGCGCATTCACCAGTTAGGCTAGATATAAAGACGAAATTCCTGATTTCTAATTATTGTCCACCATGTCAAAAATAAGAAATACGGAAATTTCGTCTCTATATCTAGCCTAACTATCTAGCACAAAAATTAAAAAAACGTTTGCAGCTCTAGTCTATGGACATGTTTACATCATATGGTCATATTAATAAGCTAAAATAGAATCACCGATTTTTCAATGATTGTAGACCTGGGCATGTCCCTTTAATATAAAATTTGGGATTTAAAATATCATGGATTTAATATATCATGGAGGAATTATAATGATATATGCTGACCTGTATATTTTGTCGTAAGCGTAACGCATTTGTTTCCGTTTTAAAAGGTCAGTTGTGTTGATAAATTTTATTAGTTGTGTTTAATTAACCCTTGTCCTGCTAGACCCGGATATATACGGGGTTAAGGTTGTTTTAGATCAATAAAAATATCACTTAATTTTGATAAAATAGTTTTTAATAGACGCTTTGTTGATCCAATAATTTAATTTTAGACATGTCTATTTTTCATAAATAGTAATATTTTTTGTCATTTGAAGCTGGAAATTACGATAGCAATTCCAGCTTCAAATGACGAAAAATACAATTGAAGCAATTCAGCAAGACAAGGGTTAATAATGCAGATAAATAGATAGCCGTTTCTAAATGTGTCTAAAACTCTAGGAAAAGACGATTTATGTATTCATTTTCACATTGATATATTTACTACAAAATTATTATACAAATTTGCACAAATTTTGACATGTAAATGCTCTTTGTTTCGCACAGAATTGCATCTGAGAAATAAATTATACATCATTCTTTTCGTATTTTCAATGGATAGTTGGATAAAAACACTTGATATGCTAACATTTGACAATGAATAATACAAAACAAAAAATATTGTAAAAAAGTGCATGCAATACTTCCAGGTATTCATTATTGAAATGTTTTTTTCTCAATTGAATTTATCGAACTGACAAAAAATAAAACTGCTACTTGAAAAATATTAATGTGTTTAGTTATTTTATTACAAAGTGTTTTGGAAGAATTGTTTTTTTTTCATGTGGAGCTGCGCAAAATGCCAAAGAGTTTCATCAATAAATTGTACAGTGAAACTCAAGTCTCCGGCCGTCTGGGCATGTCTGGGGGTATATCCCCTAGACATGCCCAGAACCCCTTATCGGGCGAGCGAAGGAAAACGCTCTCAATAACCCACCATGCCCTATCACCCCCACCCTCACATCATCATCTGTACATCATTCATCTCATTAATTGACTACAACGTTTTTATCGTATTATAATGTCACTTAAAAGACCTTTTGTGCCGAAAAGTGACGTAAAGCAATGATTTACTGCTACTACTACTTTCATCCTTGATGTCACACCAGTGTCTTCATTATTTTTGAAATAAGCCATATACAAAATGCAAACATAACAATGAATAATATATACATGAATATAAACATTAGATAATTACACCAGAATACAAATTTAACCATGGTCACTCGACTATGGTATGATTGCTATCGGTAATAAACGGAGCAAATTTTGCACCGATTCCATCAAAGCCAGTCAGTGGCTTTATTTTTTTTATTTTGCAGAGGTATTTGAATACAAACCTATACGAAAGATATGGAATTTTGAAAGCTGTTTTTGTCCACAAAGTTTGATAAGTCATCACATCCTGTAAGAGAGATACTATTGGTATTGCATCAAGCATACAAACGACACCCCTCTATGTCCAATATCGGGTGCGCGCTCATATCTAATATATTCCCGGTCATTTTTTATTCAATGCCATTTCTATTAAAAACTATGACATGTGGCGTATAGCTGCATTGGGGACGCACCATCGGATATATCGGAGGGGGGGGGGGTGGTTCAGGGGCCTAGAAGAAATATGAAAAAAAAGTTCGTCGCCAGAAAATCGAAAAAAAACGTTTCTTGAAATATGGAAAAGAAAAAAGTTTTTTGGGGAATTACTGAAAAATATGTTAACAAGAATAAACCAGCAAATGGTAACGTAGGGCTACAGAATAGGGAAGGCGTAGGACACAATCTGATATTCCCGTTCTTCAACAAACATTAAAAAAAGTTTGTCTGAAGTTGACCGCATTTTTTTTTGTTTTTGTGCATAGATAAAAATATTTGCAACCAACAAAAACTCCACCCAATGTTATTGTTGGGCCACCGTCTGCGATGCTGACCCAGCATTAAATTAGCATTGGGCGAATGTCTTGTATTGTGTTTAATGTGATGAGCTAAAATTACGGCATTTTATAGTATTAACCTAGGAATGGAGCAATGTCCGAAATACAACATATAATATACAATAACCTTTAACAAAAAAAATATAATATAATTTTAGCCTAGTTTAGGCGTAACAGAAGAACACAACATAATTATTTCACACTATAAAAAAACATTATAACAAAACATAATATTAAAACCATGCACGAAACGCATTGGGCACTAACGTTAGTTATCACTCAATCGCCAGGGGTCGCTAGTTTTGTTGATAGACGATCTCAAAATCATCTCATTCTTTGCGTTATTTATTGATTATTTCTTTTGTATTTGCAAAGTAGCCAAAATGTATATGCTAGCAACAAACAATATAAATATATTCGTTATTTTCATTTGGCCTTCAACATGTTTAATGGCCATTTATCAAACAATAACAAATTTTAAATTTATATGATTCGACGGTGAAGCTTATTTTGGCTGCGCTGTCTCTGCTAGACCCTTCACGTCGCCTCATTTTCTAGTCACTCTGGTTTCTCTTCAAACCACGCATAAATCTTTCGCCTTTTACTAAAGATTTCCGTGGAGAGGAACAACACAATGAGTCTATAGACTAATTTTTGTAGCCTTCACTTCTGTGACGGCCAATAAATAAAATATAATTTTCCTTGTAGGTGGTATTGTTGTTTGAGTTGTATTTTTGTTGTTGTTTAGACTCTCTCTAATAAACGTCTTTGTAATAAATTAATTTTGTCTCTACGTTTATATACATACTCTTTTTTTTGTCGCATCTTTCTTCACCTGTTACCTAACTTTAAATTAGTATACTTATATTCTGAATCAGGGCCTGATTCTGAATGGTCGTCTTTATGTATATATATAGTCTATCTGTCCCCGCAACATAACCAGCTTTTCAGAAACATTATTTATTGGGTGGCCTGCGGCTTTTCAAAAGTCTTTTGCAGGTCTCCCTTGCATTTTTACAGTTTTGAAAAACTATATAAAATGTACGTAAAGCACAAATAAATTAATTATAGTGTGAATGTGACATCCATCCGTACACTCATCGGCCCATCAACTAATTATTTCACGAATAATATTCAATCATACAAAGATTATTTTTAATTTAGCAGATGTTTTTTTTACGAAATGAATGCATTTTCACTCATTTCAAACAGGTTATTTTTGCTCATGGATATCACATAATATTTCAGCACGCAAAGGCTTGTTGTAAGTTACCTGTAAACATGCTGCATGCACCCAGCATTGGTGCAACGTTGGTCCTTTGTCTGAGACGCTGGCCCAACATTGATCCAACCCTGGGTGAGCGTCTCGTGTTTGCTGGACTATATAGTAAAAGTGACTTCAAATTTGTCACTTTTGCGTTGCATGCTTTTCGCTAATTACTCACGCAATTTTCATCCGATTGACATGAAATTTGGCAAGCATTATTTTCTTATCTTACGGCAACTTCCTTGAAAATTTCATGTAGTTTAAAAGTTAGACCATTTGACATGTAGTAATTTTGAATTATGACGCTCCTTTATAAACCCATTAATTTCATTCAGCTTTAAAGCTGCATAACTGTTTTGCTTATTTTAATGAAAAGATTAATCCATGGAGAATGGTGTTTTATTTTACTGCTCCGGTTACTAAGTTATTAAGGATTTAAGTTTGTTGTTTTTTGATATTGTTGCCCCACCAAAACAAAGACCTGATCACAGCGGAGTAAGACACATTGTCTGTATAGCCAGGACATTATAAGTACCAAGTGGCGGATAACGGTCATCATTAAAAAAAGAGTGGAAGACTTTTAAAATTATTCTTATTTTTTAAGTGATCATAGATACATTTCACAGTGCAAAGTGTATTGTCTCATGTCAGTTAGACATATCTAGAAGTTATTACTTTGTGTGATATGAGTCATATCTGCATATAATGTCATGTTTAATTTCGGTACCAGTATAGAAAATGTCACTCACTTGAAAAAGAGGACCCTGTTTAGTATGGTGCTTTTAAGTGTGGGCCAGCATCTGAGCTTTGGCCCGCCATTAAGACGCTCTCCCCCGACCGTCGGAAATTGCGCACCGAATTATAACAAATTCAGTGATGTAAATCATCTTTTTTTGCGCAGTCTTTTATTTGATACCTCACGGGCATTTCAAAACATAGTGACAATGCTATGAGTGAATTCAAAGTGAATTTTGAATGACAAGAGAAACATGATCTATAGTGACTATGCTATATTTTATTTCATCGTTAGTCATCACATACAGTTATGTAAATAGCGAAATGCGGTAAAATAAAATAATTGTAAAAGAAGCAGCCTTTACGGTACCGGTAGCTGAGTTCCTAGCAAGCAAGAGGCATTCAACCATTGATGGTTCAATGTTGTACCAGCGTCGTAGAAGCTGGACCAGCATTGAGCCATCAATGGGTCAGTGACTCGTGCCTGCTGAGTTATCATACGGGCTGACCTAGTCTTGGGACACCAACCTGTGGTTTGTGTGAGCTTGGCATCACAGCCAACACAATGCATTGGTCCGGTGTCAAACTAATTGGGGGCCATCGGGGGCCATCGTCTACGGCTCTGGCCCAGCATTAGACCAATGCGGCTCAATGTCTCGTGTTTGTTATTAAGGGGTTTGATGTTGGTCTAATGTAACATTATATTGGCCCACAGTTAACCACTATTAGTATTACGTACATATTGTACACAGACGGACCGATTTACCACACCATATAACTTGATGGTGTATGGCGTCGTGATCTAATCCAACTACATTTACATCGATTTTGTCCATTTATAAAGCCTTTAAAAATATATGAATGATTGTGTTTAGGTTATTTTGGTCGAAATAAACAAAACAGTTATGCAGCTTTAATCTCGAAATTCGACTACATGTCAAATGGTCTAACTTTTGAAATACCGACTAAAAGCTTACGAAATTTTCTGGGTAGGCGCCAGAATAGTTGCAAAGAGTGCTTGCGAAATTTAATGTAAATTAAATCAAGAATTGAGTGAGAAATCGGCGAAAAACACCCAAAATTGTGGAAGTTGACTGCAACTATAGTTACCTTGTTCAAGATTATCCCAGGAAGCACGAGACGCTGAACCAATGTTGATTCAATGTTGGCCCAGAGTCGGAGACGATGGGCCAACATTAAATCAACATTGGCTCAGTGTCTCGTGTTTGTTGGGATACAGCCATATTGTTATGACGTTCATGACATGTAAGATTCAACAGATTTTTTGCAAGGCAGCCAGCTCGAGGCTGTCATGACCACGCGCCGAATAGCTCATCTACCAACCTTATTAGTATATAGTATAGGGCCTATATTTTTTCTAATGATAAGGTTGGTAGGGGAGATCGGGGCACTTGGTCATGACAATATCCACCCTTCACATGTGTATAATATTATTATAATTGTATAGGTGCGTACTAAAAACAACGTACTGACAATAACAGCAGTATTAAATCTCTGACAAGCTATATTGAGTACATTGATCACTCACACAGATCGCACTTTTATATTAGATAGGCCTATGAATAAGGAAGGGAAACGGCATGCATGAGATTGAATAATACGTGCAAACTTCATTTCATAGTAATGTTTTCTATTTAACATTAAAACATACTATTGTATTGTCACCATTGCAACCGTATGTCATATTAGTCAGGGCGTCAAACTGCGATATGTGCCTAGATAACACTTTCGCTAAACATCTTTAGTACAAGATGGAGACCAATGCCAAGACCTTCTCTAGCATCTCTAAAAACCCAAACCAGGTGTCTCCAAGCTGAAATATGATTTTTAAGGTATTTTTTCAACCTTTGAAATTATCACCCATTTTTACAATAGTTAGTCGGTTTATCTCAGGCTAAACAAACTCCAGCCCAATACAATGTTTCATAACTTTGGAATGGATACACAGATACTTTTGAAATGTTCACATCACATTCAAAATATGTCATAGGATGACATACATGTGTGATGCCATTGGTTTATACCAGATAACCTGTCGCTCACAATATGTTTTATCTAAAGACCTTCCGCCGTGGGAGAATTAATAAGATTAATTACATTTTAAATGACCATTGGCCACCTTCTGTAAAAAGGTGAAATAGACCTACGGCTTATAGGCTAATCGAAATAATTAGACAAGTGAAGTTGTCGCACTGCTGTGTAAAAAGGCAGTGGTAATTGAACTCACTACATATAATAATACACGGGTATAAAAGTTACAAACAACAAAGGGAGAAGTGCAATTAACCACAATCAAATCCATATTGAGTTATTACAAATAACAATCTGACAAGTCAAATTGACCTCAACTAAACCTCTGACATGGGCGACTTAAAACAGAGTGACCAGCGCAGGTATCACTTTAGTGAAACATGTGAAAATCGAAGAGAGTGCCATTTTACCTTGTTGCAGGCAATCAATGGTCTATGGTTGCGCAAAATATGAAGTTGATCCATCAATGAAAAGATGCATAACCATGCCATACATACATGTTCTATTAGTGTAGTTCAACAGGAATGAAAATCTAAATGACACACAGGTCAATGCCTCGCATGTCAAGCATCCGGGAGTTGGAATTGATTACACAATTCATATATATACAGCACGATAAACTTAAAATAGCAGAAAATATATATAATTAAAACGGCTTGACGACACTTGACATCTCTGAAGAGATGGTCATGTAAATTACTTTGTAGTAGGCCTACATAAAAAAATACAATATGGCGATAAAACATAATGTTGTGCAAAATATGACATGGGTGTGGGGTGAATAGGTAAAGAGTGTTTTCCTTCCACTGTTGCTCCATTGATTGATTGCCAGTGGCGTATGCTGGCTCCTACGTTCAACAGCGGTGCCAATGCAGCTCCCGTATCAGTGCAGACACTGCCAATGCAGTGTCACTACAGTGCAGGCCCTGATGTTGGTCGTGGTAGCCTTGAAACAACCGGCAATAGAGTGTTTGACATTATATATCACACGTGGGATTAATGGAGTTAGCTATTGTTACTCTGGGGACTATCCGACCCGACGATAGCTTTTCTAGACGTCTGGGCAAGCCTGAGGGTGAATCCCCTAGACATGCCCAGAATCCCTTATTGTGCGAGTGAAGGAAACATTCTCAAAACCCACCATATCCTATCACCCCACCCTCACGTCATCATCTGTACATCATTCATCTCATCAATGGACTGCACCGTTTTTATCATATTACATTGTCACTTAAATGACCACAATTTACTACTACCACTACCATTGATGAGGTTTACCTCATGTCCTGACGGTCACAGACTTTATTTTTATTGTGCAAATTTAAATGTTGAAAAGCTGTAGCCTTTGCTCAGCACTATCACCTATCACCTATTCTAGAGGCTCATAGGCCAAGGGTAGCTTATTTCACTAGTGTCAAACTGGACCGAACTCTTTATTACCAGACTAGTTTATGGCCGCCCACCATGATTGTGTGAATTTACATGTTACACTTATGAGGTAGCCTACTGCTTCAGCCAATAAAAGAGCTCAGAAATACCACCAGACTGCATCAGGCTTTCCAAGATTAAACAAATTCCTTGGGGAAGCTCCCATACCCTACCCGGTATGACTGGGCCTAACTCATTTACTGCGCGAGGACCAGTCACACCGACCGCCATTTTATTTCCACAGCCAGCTGTGTAAAAACGAACCTCGCGCTGCCTACCAAAAAAACTCGGATGCCATGAAATTGAGACGAATATTTCAAGTGTCTGCGAGAACTAGGCCATTTTCAACAGGCGTAAACTTTTGATCGTATTAGAACTATTACATTTAAAAATGGAGGTCACTGTGTCCGAGCCTTGCGATGTCATCAGGGTACCCATACCCTATGTGAGAGGTAATACCCCCTCCACTTCGGCGGCTTGACGGAGGACTGGGCCTAGCTGAATCCCGTTTTCCGGTTTCGAACATACATTTTCACCAAGGTTGCTAAGTCTGCCAAAGACCAATGTGGCATACATAGCTCAACATCATTGATTAAAGGGACTGGCCCAGGCTAAAAGCATAAAAAAATCGGTGATTTTATTTCGGGTTCTTAATATGACCATATGATGTAAACATGTACATAGACTAGAACTGCAAATTTTTATAATTTTTGTGCTGCGCACTTACCAGTTAGACTAGATATAGAGACGAAATTCCCTCATTTCTTATTTTTGACATGGTTGTCAATAATTACAAATCAGGAATTTCGTCTCTATATCTAGCCTAACTGGTGAATGCGCAGCACAAAAATTATAAAAATTTGCAGTTCTAGTCTATGTACATGCTTACATCATATGGTCATATTAAGAACTCGAAATAAAATCACCGATTTTTTTATGATTTTAGCCTGGGCCAGTCCCTTTAATAATGTGAATAACACGCAATTTAAATCATCACATATGTCCCATATTTTGCCCGATTAACATGATTGTTATTTTATTACAGAACATTGTGTGGGTAGCAAATTCGCTATTGCAGTTCTTGCAATTCCTGAACATTGACCTTTCTGACACATTGATTGATGCATCAGAAGAAGCTATTAAAGAACTACAATATCTAGATTACTTCAGCTTACATAATATAAATTTTGATGACATCCCTTGGGATCTCTACTATCAGTTATGAAAAGATGCCGTATAATGTCAATATTTTATTCACACAAACGTGTAAATACATTGTTGTGTTTACACATACAATGTATATGTAAAATTTACTGAAGTATGCAAATAAACGGGACTTACACGCATGTTTATTGCCTTTATCGAAACGAAACGTGTAAATAAGCAAGAAAAATGCCAAATTTTCAAGACTGGGATAAAACAGAAATAATTTCTGACAGGAAAATCATCATACTAGATCCGAATTACCCTCTTTATAGCTCTTTATAACCATATAATAATTACAATATAGAGTTGCATATTTACACAGCTAATGATCATATCCAACCCAAACCCAAAATTTAAATAGAAAAAAAAAAATTCAGAAAATAATTCAACTTTCACAGATTTAATAATTATCTAAAATTTGTACGGTTTATTTTTACAATTGTCAATCAAAAAACAACTATTTATATTGGAGATATCAAGTTATGTATATCACTTGGTAATGACTAGGTTATTTTGAATTAGGATTTAAAAAATCAGGCTAATCTGTGTAGAATGACTTGTGTCATGGAAGAGTATGGCAAAGCAGAGAACCATTAAAACTGCATTTTACCGCTAAAATAGACCAGAAATGAGTATGTTTTTCAAATGCATATAAAATACTTAAAAATTCAATTTCAGTTTGGAGACACCTCAATATGGTATCTAGGAATGTTAAAAATAATATTTAAAATGGTCGCTTGCTTGTACTAAAAATGTTTAGTCACATCATAGTTTTCTAGTTTGACACCCTGACTATATAGAGAACGACAACAGACAACTACACAGCTAATGGAGTGTATGAATGAAAAGCACCATTCTGGATTCTTATCATGTCGGAACTACCATCAGAAGAGAAACTATGGAAACGCTCTGTCCTGTCCACAAATTAGAGAGGAGACTACTCTATGTGTGGTGTGAATAGCTTACCAAAGTTTTTCTTTGTGTATGGGTTAAAGTAAGCAGTTATGCCAGAAGGTAACGTAAGGGAGGATAAACCACAGAAACATGGAGCTGTTGTCTGTTCTACAGAGGATTGTGGTCATCCCAGTCTAAACTACTGCAAGCAATGTGAATTAGTAAATATAGTCACCAAAGCGCAACAATTTAAGACTATGACATCAGATAAACAGGTAGAGGTGACAGGTTCTGTGGCGTCAGATAAACAGTTAGAGGTGACAGGTTCTGTGGCGTCAGATAAACAGGTAGAGGTGACAGATTCTGTGGCGTCAGATAAACAGGTAGAAGTGACAGGCTCTGTGGCGTCAGATAAACAGGTAGAGGTGACAGGTTATGTGGCGTCAAATAAACAGGTAGTGGTGACAGGTTCTGTGGCGTCAGATAAACAGGTAGAGGTGACAGGTTATGTGGCGTCAGATAAACAGGTAGAGGTGTCAGGTTCTGTGGCGTCAGATAAACAGGTAGAGGTGTCAGGTTCTGTGGCGTCAAATAAACAGGTAGTGGTGACAGATTCTGTGGCGTCAGATAAACAGGTAGAGGTGACAGGTTCTGTGGCGTCAGATAAACAGGTAGAGGTGACAGGTTCTGTGGCGTCAGATAAACAGGTAGAGGTGACAGGTTATGTGGCGTCAGATAAACAGGTAGAGGTGACAGGTTCTATGGCGTCAGATAAACAGGTAGAGGTGACAGGTTCTGTGGCGTCAAATAAACAGGTAGAGGTGACAGGTTCTGTGGCGTCAAATAAACAGGTAGAGGTGAAGGAGGTGAGTATGATCCGCTTACATGAAATAGGTCAGGTCTGTTCTTTGGTGGTGCACAATCAGTGTGTTTATGTTATACACAATCTTTCTGGCAGCAAGTCTTGACACAGCGAGGCCGTCAGGCCAAGCCTTGCTGAATTATTCATACCATCCACCTATTGGGGTAGGGAGGAAGATTTAGATATTGAATATTCATTAGTTTTCCAAAAAATGTCTTTTTAATGTTGGCCAGCTGTCTGCGACGTTGGCTCACCATTAATTCAACCGTCACGCACGTGTCGGTGAGATGTGGTGGTCTGTGTCTGAGACGTTTCCGGAGAGCTACTCGGCCAGCAGACATGTGTTGTTTAATGTAGGGCCGCTGTCGTAGACAGTGGCCCTACATTAAAACAACACTCATGCCAGAGGTCAAACTTGGGTCAAACAGAAAAAATATTTTTAGAACGTCCCCACTCCAATAGGGGGATTCAACACTGTTACAGCAAGGTCGGTCTACAACCTCAGGAGTAGCCAGCCTTGCAGAGGAAGATGGTTATACATGATAGGGGGATAATAGTGTACCGCTATGCACCTGATGGTTCACTCAGTCACAAGTATGAACATAAAGGTGGAATAAATGTCTTTGTCGGGGGATGTGTTTGATAATGGATGGCGACACAGCCCGTCTTGTTTTCAGTGACACCGCTAACAACAGCCTCATCTGGATTAGTATCACTGAGAGCACCATGGAGCACCATGGAGCACCATCACACACAAGAGCTGGATTATAAACCTTATGGATTATGTAGTGACAGCAGTGTTCTTACAGTGCATGATCCTAGCCACTACAAGATTCACCGCTACACACATGACGGGAAGACGGTGGTCGTTATCAACCTTGGCGTTATGCAGCTATGAGTGTCGCTCTGGGTGTCAATGACACGTCGTAGTGACCAGTACGTCGTCGGTGATTGTTGGATCAACCAGATTTTGATGATTGATGGAAGGGGCAAGGTGAAGAAAAGCTACCGGGGCAAAATACATGGTGTGGATCTTGGTAAACTACGAGGCATTATCACTGACCTTCACGGCGGTGTCCTGATTGCTGACTACTGTTACAATCAGGTGTTGCTGCTGAGGAGGACAGGAGATGTGGGGAAGATACTGGATCAACACGTGATAGAGCCATGGAACCTGTACCTGAACACTGACCATCACAGACTGTATGTATCTGGTAAAGACCAGCACAATGTACATCATGTGTTTGTTTTCATTTACACACTGCCCTCAAATGATAAAAAGTCAAGGTGAATATTAACAAACTGCAAATAAAAATTAGGCCATGTTCAGGTGGCGCACAGTGCTACATGGTCTTAGTGAGAGTCATCCTGGCAAAGAAATGCCACAACTTTATATTTTGTATTCTTCTGTTTTATATTTAAATTTGTTTATATTTTCTACTTTAATTCATTGGCAAGTAAATATATTTTTTTTTAAGGTGACCTTGTGGTGTTTAAGGGCTATTTTTCAATTTCATAATGCACTGCAGTATAACTATTTTACTTTAAGGGTAGTTTGCGAATCTCATCTTCACAGATGGGAAGCCAGCTTTATTGGGAGCTGCCCCCCCCCCCTCCGAGGGTCCCCGCCCCGTATTTCGCTATCATGCTTTAACTATGTTTTTATTGGCAACTTTCAGATAGTCTTTAGAGCTATATAGGCCTATAAGGACACTACATTTGTATGTGGAAAGAGAAAAAAGCCCGATGATCAGGGACTCATTCTTATTTGTTATTTTGAAAGAGTATATCATGGTCTTAAAAAATACAAGGTTTATTATTTTGCCCATTTGGAGAGCGGTAAAAGGCCCAAGCGTAGAGTTTATAATACATGAAAGTCTATAGGTATTGTGTGTGGTGATACGATTTTTAATGGGCTACACGAAACTCATTGGAAACTAGTTCTCACTCAATCGCCAGGTGTCTCTAGTGTTGTTGGCAGTACTTCTCCAAACCGTTTCAGTCTTTAGCATTATTTGTTGATTATTTCCTTCGTATTTCCACAATAAAGAAAAAATGTAGCTGAATTTCCAGTTTTAGAAACAAAATTTTAAATATCTTTGTCATTATTGTTTTGCTTTCAATGTATATATGTCAAACAATAACAAAATTTGTATCTTTCTCTCACTGAAGCTTATTTTGGCTGTGCTATCTCTGCTAGACTCGTCACGGCGCTTGATTTCCTCTTCACTCTGGTTTCTCTTCAAACCACGCATAAATCTTTCGCCTTTTACTAAAGATTTCCGTGGAGAGGAACAACACAATGAGTCTATAGACTAATTTTTGTAGCCCTGATTTCGATCAGGGCCATTAAATTTAAAATAAATGTTTTGTGTTCCTCTGTAGTTGTGGTTTTTTTTTTTATATTAATGCCACTTTGTTTAATTTCTCTGTTTTAGATCAGAAAAAGTCTATTGAGGAAGGGCGGTAAAAAACCATTGAACATATTTTTTGAAAAGGTAATGAGGGCGACGAAATAAAAAAAACTATAGACCAATTAAGGGCGACAAAAAAAACAAGCTCAAAAAAAACATAGCTAGAAAAATATTTTTTATCTCTCGAAATGAACTTGTTTTTTTCGAAATCTTTTTTTTATCTCCCAAATTGACTGTTTTTTTTACGAAATCGGCAACAATCTAATGGGCGCGCTGGGCAGAAAAAAAACACATGGTTTTCTTGGTAATGCGCAGCCTAAATCTAATGCGTGCGCTCATAGTGGCCTTTGTGGTTCTTTGGGGCTATATTTATATGCCACTTTACAATGTGGAAGATACGACTTTTTGCAGGATATTACCCCTTTAAGCAGGACCTTATTCATTTATAATCTGTTTTATTAGCTGGGTAAATCAGTTAATTTTGGGAAATAAATGAACATCAAGATTCGCAAATGTTTCATCTCGAATTTAACAAATATGACTAATTTTCACACATTTGATGTTGTGAGTCGAGTAGCAAGACTTAACTTCAAGTGAGGGACTTAACTTCAAGTGAGGGGGGGAGTTTTAAAACTTAATTAGAGATGTAATTGTTGACTAGTGGCAGATGTTACCACTCTACACACATAGATGCTGCTCATATCGACCCTCGCTAATCTCTGATGTCAGAATGAGATACACCCCTTCAGATAAATACATTATTATTTTGAAAAAAGAGCATATACATGTATCATAGGCCTACATTAGATACATCGGATTTATACATGTTTCAAGTTATATCATCAGATATGAAATAAAATTAAGCATGTTTAATTTGCTTGCATACACATGATACACTCATGCAGTTTAACATAATGCTGCATGGGCATTAAATTAAACATTGATATTTATTTTCTTGCATAATTTAGTATCATCCAATTTCAGTCCGGATAAATTCAAGTGAAAAGCTAAAAGTTTTAGAATTCCTGAAGATCTGTAGAATATTGAGCCTTGTGGCGGGTGGTCGCCATGTTGGCGCGGACCGCCGGCATCCACTCTCAATCCTCCTCAAACGGCGGAAAGTGATAAAATACTAAATAAAACTCCATGTAATTCATTCCTTGGTTTATTGTAGTCAATCCAACAATTCAATACGCAATACGGGGGCGATGGTCTAGCCATGCTGGCTTGTTCGGCGCTTGGCGGGGTGAGAAGTCAGCCCGCTTGGGTGTCTAGATTAAAAGTGATCAAAAGCACGCGAAATAACGGAGTCGGTGGCTTGACGGGAGCGGAGCTCGTCAGCTCCTATTTCGCCCAGCAAAACCGGCCTGAGTAAACTTGATCAGGAAAACGGCTGTCGCCGGCCCTACAGACATTCTTGAAGGACTGTTTAAGTTTCTAAGATAATTTATATTTATTTAATGCTCTCTAGCAATCGTTGTCTTGGTTGTCGGAGAACTTCACATGTTGTTGGGTTGTCATTATTTTGGGGGTTGAAGTTAACTACAATTATACAGTAATACACTACACAACAATCAGCATCTTTCATTTTTTGCTTCATAATATTTTCTTATTGGTGCACTTACTTATTGTTTGTTTTATTCCCCTGACTTGTCCAGTGTTTTCATATTCTGAGTACAATCTCTTGCAGTATACACAAATCCGTTTTTGATCCAGTTTGGCAAAAACAATGTAGGCCTATATAAGCTTAAATAGTTTGTTTCTCTTTATTTACACATGATATTTTTACAAACTAATTGTTAACGACACATCTCAGCAAATGCACCAGTCAGCTGTGTTATGTACAGTGTATCTAGTTATTCTCACTTTTATTTTTTATCATATTTCAAACATTCATTTCACACTGATTCTTCAACTAATGTTAATGGTGTGTCAAATTCTACAGTAGTCTTCAAGTTATCAGAATAACAAGTGAAAATGTTTTTTCAATTATACTGTAGTATAATTTAATTTCGTAGGTATCAATTTTCGCACAAATCTGATTCACCATTTTGTGGTCTTTTAAATTTGCGCCAAAATATTTTTAAAGTTTTTTTGCCCGGAGACAATAAACCACATCACCTTGACAATTGTCATCACCCGACTAGTCATCACTACTATGACGCAACGCCGTAAGTAAAAATAACGGTATGGTCACTAATTATGGGGGGGGGGGACCGACCATTCCGGCTGATCCCCTTGAGACGTGTGGCTCATTAACCCTATCAATCCAACGGGTTATGATTTATTAGAAGATGAGATCACAGGAAAGATCAATATTGGCATCAGGAGGTCCCAATAAGCACAACATATGTCACAGGAAAGACCAATATTGGCATCAGGAGATCCCAATAAGCACAACATAGGTATAACATTTATATAATGTTGGACCAACGTCGAAGACGTTGGGACGACGTTGTATAAATGTTATATAAATGTTTTGTGCTCACTGGGATAGTCCATTAAGCCCATGGATCCATGTCCGCTGGCTAATAGCAGCCATTGGAGAAATGACACAGAAAACATGCTGTATCAGCGAGGGCTTTGTACAAACAGGTTTAAAATAATTAGGAATAAAATCAGTTACTAGTATGAACTTATGTTTATTTTTATTTTATAATAAAAAATCACCTGGAATAGATCACATGACCACCACAATCTGACAGCGGCAGTCACACCCTTTAAAAACCACGTCCCAAAATGCATGAAATACATGAAAAACTGTTGTGGTGAACACTAAATCGCTGGGAGATAAATTTGCTCTCACGTTCCTAGCGCAAAATGCGCGAAAATTAATTCCACGCGACGTAAATGTATATGACAGTATATAATATCAAGCTGACATTTTTCTTGAAATAAAGCGAGCTTTATATGCTGGGGAGTCTACATTTAAACCTGGTATATAATGTTGTGGGCTGCAGCTTACAGCTTCTAACTCAGTGCGAGTAATCTTATATTGGCTGATCAAATTAGTTAAAAACAGGAATATACGTGCCAGAGCCAACTGTTCACCAATACACATACGGGGACCTGCACCGAATTGTAGCATGTGTTTTCTATTGGGGTGATCAGCTGGTACAACACTTCCATCTTCAGTGAGGTACCTATTTGGACGGTACACCCAGGGATCTCCCCACAATTTCTTATCGTGAAGTAACGCCAGGTAGTTAGCGATGACAGTAGTTCCTTTTGGGATGTCGACACCATGTAATGTAGTATTTTGCAATGTTTTGTGGGGAATTGAACATGGAGTGACAGTGACAAAGCGTACCAGCTCTAGAATAGATGCTCGGGTATACGGCATGTTTTCTCGGTCGGTTAGATTTACTGCTCTATCTTTACCAGCCACACATATTATCTCAGCGTAGATTTTATCCATTTCTTCTGGATGGTTCAGTAGCACATTGATGTAAATGTACAGGCTTCGAGACGTGGTGGCAACTCCAGCTAGTATTAAATCACTAAAGGCACACATAACATGCAAATCTGTTATAATTGGTGTCCCGCTTTCATCTTTTATTTGTTTCTTTCTAGCCAGTAATGCCTCCACAACAGATGATGGCTCCTCAGGATTCATACTTGATTCAATTTTCGGTCTTACATAATCCCAAAGATCAATTAAACCACGCTTAAGCTGTATGATATCTTTATAAGTTTTGTTGCCAAAATATCGAAGCCATGGGAAGGCATCCAAATATGCCGCCTCACCCGAGATACTCAAAGCAGAGGTTGCCAACTGTTCTAATTCAATCACCGTCTTATTGGTGTACTCGTCATTGGCGAAAGTGGGTCCTAAGGTCAAAATAATCATTGTTTTCATTACAAAATGATAGATGATCTCTCTTGTATCTAATGGTTGACCATTACTTTTATTTATAGTTTCAAAAGTGTCTGCAATGGATAAATCGATCACTCTTTGCACTCGCGTTTGGCCACCAGAATGCAGCTTGATGTGACTGTGGACTATTTTTCTCAGTGGATACCAGAATGGATTATCAGAGTCTGCCAGGCCGATAGTTTGTCCATCATAACTATATAGACTTAACCTCAATGTGTTGTGTGGTCGTCCACTATAGACACGACCTTTCTCTACCAGTATTTCTCTGATACTCTCATAATCATTGGCTATGACCAAGTTCTCAGAAAATATCCTTAAGCTGTAGACTGGGCCCAATTCTTTTCCCCAATCAATGAACTGGAAAGTAGGACGCTTTGGATCAATTTGAAGGACGTTTCCAATCAGAGGTAAGCCTTTCGGGTAAGGTAGTTTCAGCCATTTGTCTGCTTTCGTGTACCACCAAGTGAACAACACAGCAAATAATCCTAAAAAAATCGTCACTGAAACACATAACATATTGTCAGGATAACAAATATGGTACTGCTGAAGAAAATACAAATGTATTAGATAAATGATGCAGTTTAATTTAACCTATTTACACAGCATGCCGTGATATGTGTGTGTTGAGATTGCTGTAAAAAAGGGATGTATATTCTAAGAGGGAATGGTAGATTATGGCGTGTTTCAGATAGTAGTGGAATAGAGGGGAGGGTATATTCTGAGAGTGAGGGGTAAATTCTGGGATCATTCGTCGCATGTAGTTGTGGAAAAGGCGGGTGTATTCTGTGAGCGAGATCTAGATCCCGGGGGTCATCGTAATCTACCCTGTAGTTATAGTTCATGATCTACCCCGGATAGATTCTGGGTGCCAACAATCTACCCGGCTATTATTTGGGAGGGTGTATATTTCAAGACTTTACACCTGGTCTATGATCAATTGTAGTTTATTATTTTGCAAGATAAAAGTTGTGTGACACTTTTTGAGTCTGTAGTTGTGTATGTTAGAATATAAAATGTTAATAATAATTTTGTCTTCTTCCCCCTAGCCGAATGAGCCAAGGATTATACATGATTCTCATTTTGTTATTATGAATGAATGAAATGAAAACTTCTATAGCGCTTAACTCTTCAGAGGGCCGAGCTCAGAGACGTAATCCATCCTTATCAAATTCCAAAGAACAGTCGAGGGAAATAAGCATGGTCGTCATCAGGGAGCGTTTTTAACAGTTTTTTGACAGAGGAAATAATTTTAGCTACACGAAGGTGTGCAGGCAGTAAATTCCAGAGAGTAGGACCAGAAACAGAAAAGGCACGCGCACCGAACTTAGTTCGGATACGTGGTACTTTGAGTTTTGTATTGTTTGATCGCAGATGTTTTACGGAGTCTGCAGAAAAAAGAAGGCTAGATAAATAAGATGGCTGACCATCATTGAGACAACGAAATACAAAAGTACATATTTTGAATTGTATTCTAAACTTGATTGGAAGCCAATGTAATGATTTTAATAGAGGAGTAGAGCGACTGAAACGAGGAGCCTTTGTCACAACCCTTGCTAAACAGTTCTAAACACGCTGTAATTTCTGTAGATCTTTAGTTGGAATTTCGTGTAATAAGGAGTTACAGTAGTCCAGTTTGCTTGTCACCAGTGCCACTACAATTTGTTTTGCTAAAGCTAGAGGTAGACTTTTTCTCATGCGTTTAAGATCTCTAATGTGATAAAAACAGGAACTGGACACCTGTGAAATGTGCTGACGAAAATTCAAACCACTGTCAAAAAAGACACCCAAATTCCTTGCGGAATCTGCTGGATTCATCTCATTGTCCAACACCGCAAAAGGGAAAAGGTTAATAAGCTCCCCCCTCTGCGATTTTGAGCAAATGAGAAGAAACTCTTGCTAGGATTGAGTTTTAGTTTGGATTGAGCCATCCAAGCAGATACCCCGGTAATACAGCTCTGAAGGATTTTTAATGACTCAGTAGCTGTGTCACCTGTTAAGGAGATGTAAATTTGTGTATCATCGGCGTATAAGTGATGACTCAATACATAACTTGAAATAATGGTGCTTAGAGGAGCGGTGTACAAACTGAAAGTAGAGGGCCAAGTACAGAACCCTGCGGCACTCCATGCTCGAGCAAAGTAGAGTCAGAAAAAGATTTGTCAATTTTAATTTTTTGATGCCTGCCACAAAGGTAAGATTTAAACCAAGCCAAAGAGACACCATACCACTCTGCTAGTCTATTTGTTAGAGTGTTGTGGTCGATAGTATCGAACGCCGCAGACAAATCAAATAAAGTCAAAGCTGTGACATGGCCCTTGTCAAGAGAAACTGAGATGTCATTGTGAACTTTTAACAGGGCTGTCTCAGTGGAATGGAATTTCCGGTACACAGACTGCATTGGATTGTTTAATTTGTTGGAGTTTATGTGAGCTTGTAAACGGTTGGAAACAACTTTTTCAATAATTATAGAAATGAAACTTAGATTGGAGACTGATCTATAATTTTTGAGGTTATTAACAGGAAGGTTTGATTTCTTTAGTAAAGGTGTGACATGAGCCTCTTTGAATGACAGTGGGAATGTTCCAGATTCTAGAGATAAATTAATTATAGTTGTTATGGGTTTTATTAAAATATCCAACAAGGCTTTAAGAATGTTCGTTGGAATCAGATCAAGGTCACATGATTTTGATGCAGACTTCATAATGATCTTCCTGACCTCGTCCTCTGATGCTGGTTCTAAATTGAAAACTTTATTTCTTATTTTAGGCTTCTGAGCAGATGGTACATCATCCACCTGATTTGAAAAATTGGCCCGGATCGTTCTGATTTTGTCACAAAAATATTTTGCGAAATGTTCAAAAAGGGACTTTACATTATTTGATTCCGGCAGTGCTGCAGCTGGCGTTCTATGTAAAATATTGTTAATGGTGTCCCAAAGGCGGCGAGTGTTTTCAGAATTTTCATCTATGACTAGGGCTTGTAACCTGGGGGTACCAGGTTTGAATCCTGATCGGGTCGGATATTTGTCATCGTGGTTGTGCATATACTGTGTTCAAAACTGTTCAAAGGCTTGGAGTGTACAGTGCTGCCTATGGTACTGTGCACTATGAAGAACCCTTGAAGTCATTCGAAATAAGAGTAGGGCATAGGCCCTAGTCTCGGCTTCAGGCTTCCTTCTGTGGCGACATTGCCATGATTGTGCAGAAAGCGACGTAAAGCAATATTCATATATTCATATATATTCAAATATAAGGAGTGCAGAGAAGAGCAACAAAACACCTGCTGATGATGAAAGATTACGAAGACAGACTGAGCATATTAGATCTACCAACATTAGCATACAGACGTGAAAGAGCGGATATGATAGAAACATACACTTTATTAAATAAACTCCATGGTCCAGAAGTAGCCCATAAATTAGACTTAGCCTAATGAATAAAAGGGAACACAGGAGGCTGAGAGGCCATGACTTTGAATTATTTAAAGTCAGAGCAAAAATAATATAAGAATGAAAGCTTTTCCAAGCAGAATGATAAACCCCTGGAATTCCGTACCAAAGGAAGTAGTGGAGGCACCATAGATCACCATAAAGACATTCAAACGTTTAGGCTCCGCTGGACAAATCATGATTGAATCAAGAAATTTTATACAATTATAAAGCAACACTAAATGTGGGAACCGGAATTAGGAAATTAAGTAAATTAGAAAACCAAAATAGTGATGTGGTCCTGGAAGACCGCGAGAGGACTTGCGACCACTACTAGGCTACATAGTAAGACATAGTAAGTAGCCTATATGAAATTGAAATAGCAATATCATAGTAATACATAGGCTACAGTTCTTGAGTAAATAACTCACCTGCAATGCCTATCATTTTCTTTTTTCGAAAATGTGTTTGACCAGGTAGACCTAGATTTATACTGCATCACCATGTATTGTCATTATAATAACACGATTCTGTCTTATCAGTGAAGTTCTATATCTTGTTCAAGTAGTGATTAGATAGGTATATGCCTATACTGGCCACATTAGATAACGTGGCCTACGTTAGTGGGCTACAGTGAATATATACATAGTTGATTCACAAGACTATACTGTTCATTCCAAAATGATAGTGAGAGGTAGGCCTACAGTTGCATATCCAAAGTAGATCGGCGTAGGCCTATACAGGGTGTGGGGTTAGCGCTGATCGGCCTTACGGTAAGGGGAGAGAGTCGCCTGGTCCACGGCTATGTGTGGGGTGTGTGCGCTCAGGATATTCGAACACCACCCCTCCCCCCCCCACATACACACCTTACCCTTTCAGTGCGTTAGATTCCGACGTCTAAAGCTGATCCCCACACTAAAAGACAGTTATAATGACATAAATTCATACGTAGGTTTTAAATGAAGCGGTAAAAAGTAACTAGGACATTTATCTGAGATCAGCTGAAGACTTACTTTCGTTTAAGAAAGGAGTCAATAAGCATCTCAGAGAAGAGCTAATTACTGAAGCTCGGAGTGATTTTCATTTCTACTAATCACATTTACAATCATACAGCCTTATAAATATAGGCACTGGCAGGTATGTTTGCCGATTCATGTGCTCTAAGAGATTATAAGGCCATTTTATTCAGCTTGTTTTTTACAATGTTTTTAATTAATTTATAACAAGCAGAGTCTGGAAATTGCTCCAGAAACCCTTGTAAATAATAAGGGTTCCATTTGTGTATATTATCATCGATAAAATATATTTCATCATATGCACTATTTATAAACTTTCATAATCTTTTCATATTTCATCTAGTCGAGGCAGTTTCTGCCTGTATTTTTTTGTGAAAATGCTATGACTTTCCTAGTCACCAGTTTATCTGTGATATAACCATTGACGTGTAGCTAACTACAGAATCAATGATATAGGCCTAACTAATGTATTTATTGAAAGTATAAAATAACTTGCTCTTGTCGCCGCCACTCTGGAACAGCATATAGGGACCACTGCGGAAATAAGTGACCTGCACCAGGATACTTTTCAGTGTTTTTATCCCTGGTGTTCCAGAATGGTGGTCACATTGTATTTTGAATACTTAATGTATTTATCATACTGATTGTTAACCCTATTTTATGTGAATGCTGAATAAATTCATCTATCTATCTATCTATCAAATTAAAAAACACAGATAACAAACGATCTACAGATTATCTGTGTTCAGTTGTTTCGGAACAAATGTCAAAATAAACAGTCAGAGGTAGAGTTTTCTAGTGTTTCAAACACTGTTTGCTTGTGAACGCGTGGTGTATTTACTTAATTAGAAGATTAATCTAATTGTAAAAATACAGACTATAGTAAGGACAGTTGAAAAAACTGAAATCTTCACATAATTCGCACTGCACATAATTCAATGTTCAGTGTGGGCGATAAAACGTGATTAATTTACACTGTCACACACTTTACAATTAGGCCTAGACTACAGTTAACCGTTACTTACAGATAGATCTAACTTAGTAGAGTTAGGTACAAAGACTTTTCGCCCCAGACTCAGATGCATAAGATCTGGGCTTTGTGTGCTTGTTGATGCAGAATGTGGATTTAATGCTGGGCCAGTGTCGTAAATGGTGGGCCAAGATTTAAAAAAAAATGTGGTGGGGGTAGCGTCCGAGATTTATGACAGGGCGGTTAATATAGCAAAATTAATAATTCTTGTTGTTTGTATACAATGTCGATCTTTGACGGAAAGCACTCATATCCGTCATTTACCTGTTTACGAAGCAGACCTTCCTGTTGGTTCTTCTATTTTTATTTTGACCAAATGTTTTTTTTTTAAGTTGGGCCACCGTCTACGACACTGGACCAACATCAAAACAACAAACATATATCCAAGCATGAGTTTACTTTATTTTGATTCTGTAGGTAAGGATGGCAGCGCTCACTAGGTGGCCTTGAACTCCACTTTCATTTCTCGCTCCGAAAATGGCATAAGATTTCACCTCGCATTTAGCCTGAAACAGTGCCCTAGGTCAAGGGTCACTTACAGAATGTAATGAGCCTTTTGATTCGATATTAGAACGGACATGACACGTTGACATATTTCTGCTTGCAGCCTTTATTCTCTGGAGATTGTTTGTGGAGAGAAAGACCTCTTTATTTTTTATTTAAAAAATTGTTTTTCTTAAAACTTTCTTCAAAATCCTTCAAATAATATCAACATATTACTCAGATGTTCTTTATCATTTCAACTCCATCATAGATCATCATAGACTTTTATGAATCTGCCTGTCAAAACTACCTGCTTTTTCTGCTTCAGACTATTTATGTACCCGCCTTTGCAGGGCTCGTACCAGTCTATGCCTCTCTTCCCTTTGACCTTGTAGTATACCCCATAAGACATTAGAAAGTCTCAATCCGGAAAAAGTTAAAATTTTACACTCATGTCGTCCAACATATGTAAAACAAGATCTGATGTAGGGGTGATGTTTCATATTTTTATTTGATATGCTTATTTGCATACATCCAAAATGGCCGCCGTCGGCCATCTTGAATTTTAAACTTTTGACAGATTAGTCATAGAATCTTATTAAATACCTCATTTTCCCTAATTTGAATACAATGATTTTATTGGTATGATTTTTTTACAATTAAATGTCATCTGGGATCAAAAGCATGTTGGCTGTCGTCGGCCATATTGAATTTTTAACTTTTGACAGAATAGCCCTAGAATCTTATGTGATATCTCATTTTTTACCAATTGAGATGCACTGATTCCACTGGTATGGTTCAGTGTTCAGCACAGACAAGAAATAGGTGGGGACATTTGTCTCACTACCCTGGAAAAAAGAAGACATTTGACCTCTAAGTGCGTAATTGACACTAAGTGTTAACAGTTTAAGCACAGACAAGAAATAGGTGGGGACATTTGACTGAGCACTACCCTTGTAAAAAGGAGACATTTGACCTCTAAGTGCGTAATTGACGCGATATCGCGGCCTGTGCTGAACACTGATGGTTATTTTCAAGATTCGAGGTCATCTAGGTGTTAAAACAAGATGGCCTGCCTTCTGCTATTTTGAATTTTTATGTTTAGACACAATAGCCCTAGAATCTCATGTAATACCTCATTTTTGACTAATTTGAATACACTGATTCCACTGATTTGATTATTTTTACTATTTAAGGTCATCTAGGTGTCAAAAACAAGATGGCTGATGTTGGGCATATTGATTTTTTAACTTTTGACAGAAAAGCCCTGGAATCTTGTGTAATACCTCAATTTTGACCAATTTGAATGCACTGATTCCACTGGTATGGTTATTTTTATGATTCAATGTCATCTAGGGTTCAAAACAAGATGGCTGCTGTGGCCATCTTGAATTTTTATGTTTTGACATAATAGTCCTAGAATCTCATGTAATACCTCATTTTTTACTAATTTGAATACACTGATTCCATTGGTATGATTATTTTTACGATTTAAGGACATCTAGGGGTCAAAACCAAGATGGCTGCTGTCGACCATATTTAATGTTGAACTCTTGACAGAAAAGCCCTACAATGTTATGTAATACCTCATTTTTGAACAATTTGAATGCACTGATTCCACTGGTATGGTTACTTTTACGTACGATCCAAGGTCATCTTGAGGTCAAAACAAGATGGCTGCCATCAGCCATCTTTAATTTTTATGTTTTTCATGTAATAGCTCATTTTTGACAAATTTGAATGAACTGATTCCACTGGTATGATTATTTTTACGAGTCCAGGTCATCTAGTGGCCAAACAAGATGGCAGCTGTCGGCCATCTGGTATTTTTTTTATCTTTTGCCATAATAGCCCTAGAATCTCATGTAATACCTCATTTTTGACTAATTTGAACACACTGATCCTATTGGTATGATTATGTTTACAATTTAAGGTCATCTAGGGGTCAAAACAAGATGGCTGCCATTGGCCATATATTGATTTTTACCTTTTGTCAGAATAGCCTTAGAAGCTTGTGTAATACCTCATTTTTGCCTAATTTGAATACACTGATTTCATTAGAATGGTTATTTTTACGCTTTTTAATGTCATCTAAAGATCCAAAACAATATGGCCACCAATAACCAAAGCCATTCAGAGGTCACAACCAAGGAAACCGGCCATAACGACAGTTAATATTCAATTTTTAATTGTTGAAATAATAGTATCAGATTGCAATTGCATACATTTTCCCGGTATTTTTCAAAGTAACCCAGTTTCTTTAACAAAACCTAAGATAACTGCTAAAATCCTATGTCACTCTCTAGATAATGATAAAAAAATGAGATTTTTTAACATTTTAGAATTTTGGCGGACATATTTTTTTTTTTCTAATTTTGGCTATTTAATTTGGTAATATTTGCTTTTTTTTGTTATTATGCTCAGTGTTGTTGTTCTTTCAAATTTATGTGGAAAAAATAAATTTAAATTTCCTCAATTTTTAAATTTCACCAATTTTTCATGCTTTGGTACATAAATAAAATGTATTATTAGCACTTGAGAGGTAAAACTAGTAGAATATTGCTACTTTATGTGGACATAAAATTTGCCTATAAGCCCTTGTATGCACAAACATCAATGTTCATTATTCTATTCTCAGATTGAGATTCATTTATTTCCAAATTCGAAATTGACTTCCGGACACTAGTATATGAGGCCTGTGTTTTCACCTTGTGCAGTAGGCCTACTACAGGTGCATGCTTGTTCTATGAGGGCTGACACGAGGATAAAAGGCCTATCCGTGTTTTCACCTTGTGCAGTAGGCCTACTACAGGTGCATGCGTGTTCTAAATGAGCACATGCATGCCCGATCATCAGCATGGCACTGCCACACCAACGTGATTATAAATAGAGTGGGCAATTTCTGCTTAGACAAGTTGTAATTGTAGACAAAGAAAAAATAGGTTTTGTTGTCATAGTGGTAAAGTGATAATAATAGTGAGAACATTAGTGATATTTTTTTTGTTTAGTAGGCTATTTTATTGGCCCTTCACAAATTTCAGCAGCTCAGTGTTAGCTAGGATTAGGCTGACAGGGTGTGTAAAAAAAATTCAGGGTGTGTAACAGGGTGTTTAGCAACCCCTTTACTATAAGAAGGATAGTTTTGAGAGGGTGTGGTAGTAAATTCTAGGGCGTGTTGCGACGGTTTTGGGCGTGCAAAACACGCCCACACGCCTTTCTAGCTAACACAGTGGCCAGCAGCCCTCGACTATGCCTCAAGCTGTTGGCATTTGCGTCGGGCCTAAGGAAACCTATCGCCATTAAAAATCATGTTATTGTTATATTATTTTAAGTCTTTCCATATCTTCAGCTATTTCCTATTACATCCGGACATGGAGACACATGACTTTACCTCACCTGACGTTCTTAGACCTTCTGACTGTGATATTAACAGTGAAGAAAATATTTATGGTTTTGTTTTCAGTTGAAAGCTGGTAGTGACTACAGATTTACCATTTGCGGTATGGATGCGCAGGAGACCTCCACTTCTGACACGTCAACGTCAGAGGGAGAATATGTGGTTAGTTAAACCCTTTAAAGCCTGAATTTACATTGCTATCTGAAAAAAAAAAAAAAATGGTCTATATATCTCATTTTCTTATCCAACAAACCTTTTGGTGCTGAGTGGGGAGTCCGGATAGCCACTAATTTTTCTTCAATCTTAACACTGTCCTGCCAGACCATTGTGTATATATTTTAAGCTATAAAATTCCACTGAAATTGAAAATGACAATGATAACTCGTCATGCTTTAAATTTGAAGCTGAGAATGTAAGAACAAAGCTAGATTTAAAAATACTGATAAATAATATATTACTTCTCCTGTATAATGTTATTATATTTTTTACTCCAGGTAACTCTTTCAATAAACTGGTTTAGTAGGAAAGATCATAACATCTTATATTAGCCTTCATGGCACAATCGCAAAAGCAAATGACAATACCCCTAGCGACTTGTGTTCAATCTGGTTGTTGTTTTTGTAAAATAATTTGAGTAAAATAACTAAAATTATATTGTTAGGTGATGCAGGAGAGGATTTCCACGACAACAGAAAAGAGTGCCAGCTGGCCTAAGTTTGATTGCAGTATGTGGAATGCCGAGAGGTCGACAGGCCTGTCGTTTATCAGCTTAATGCCGATGGGCGGAGAATATAAGGTCAGCTATATCCCTTAAAGCGCTGAATTAATTTGTAAAAAACATCGCAACCAAAGGGTTTTTTCAATTTGAAATTATTATAAATGTCTTAGTTAGCTTTTTTCAGTTCATTTGGATACCTATGTTAGAGGTCTACGACCAGTACAAATATTTTTATTCTTACAGTGTGGGGATCGATTTTAGACGTCAGATTATGACGTCTAAAGTCTATCCCCGCACTTTAAGGGTTGATGCTTGATCATTGTAAATAATAAAACTTAAACTCTTAACAGGGTGTTAATTGGAATACCCCCTGAGTTTACAGGGGGCATGGGCACTTATTTGTTTAGTTTTTTAATGATCATATGGCCGGGCTGGCCAAAAGTTGCATTGTTTGACGCTCTACCCTGATTAAAATGGGCACCAGAAAAAAACTGTGTGCAGCCTATGATGACTTGGATTATTTTGCATCCATACCATTCCATTATGTAGCCTGCCTATATGTATTTGAAAGATTTCCGGAGTCATTTCTTCTCGAGGAATATAACCCTTTGGTGCGTTTTGACCTTGCCTGTCGCTCTGATGCGCAGCATAGCTACAATTGGCCAGCCCTGTATAGTGTACATGATCATGGGTTTTTTTAAATCACAGGGGTGGGTGGGATATAGACATTTATTAGAATAAATCAGTATGTTCCCCCTTAAAGCTGTATACACAAATGATTAATTTTTACCCACTTGATTTGAAATTGTGTCTCGCTTCCACAACCATGACAATTCCTGCAACTGCAAGATAATTTATTATCTTTGTACCCTAAAGTATTTTATCACATGCTGTGCATCTCTCTCTGGAATATACTGTGCCGGAGTGAAAATGTCAGACTTATTTTGAAAAAACATTATTATGAAGCACTGCTAGCTCCATGGCAGTATTTCATGGAGTGTGGTACAGTAGAACCTGCTATGAGCAGCCATTTTTATTAACAGCCAACCTCCTAAGGGAGACCACTTGGTCATTAACCAAAATGGCATTTTGTTTACAAATGAACCTCCTATGGTAGGTTCTACTGTACATGTACCTCTATCTTTTAGACGGCATATAATTTTACATTTTTTGGTTTCCAGTTGCCGAATCAGACTGAGCAGAGTGATGCCCCTGGTAAAACTAAAGTTTCAAGCTGTCATCGTAAGACGCGGCTCAGGGGATTTAGCAGTGGTCAGACTACTGGCCGAGATATCGCTGGTAATGTTTATCTCTGTTTTAACCCTTTAACTGCCGGTCCTGACTATATTCGGGTTTTCATTTTTTTAAAGCACATTTATTACCACCTTTTAACATATTGAAGATAAAACGTGACACCAAGCAGCAAGATTTGAAAATAGTTAACATCCAATTTGTCAAATCTGAATAATTTTCACTCACTTGAAGTTGTGGATTGCATCAGCGAGACAGAACTTCGAGTGGGTAAAAGTTTAAATTAAATAACTTGGCGGTTAACCCTTTAAGCCCTCACGATGCATAAAAGCATCATTTTACATCCATGAAAACGGACTTAATTTTCCTACCACAAGGGTTTTAGAAGAAAATTATCACTAAACTGTGTTACCAATTCATGGCAAGTCTCCTTAATTATTCACCCACTTGAAGTCATCCTCATCCCCTACAAGTCGAGAATTGCGACAGCAATATGCGGCTTGTAGTGGATAAAGATTTGAATGTTAAATTCAGGCTTGAAAGGGTTAAAGGCTTAAAGCGCTGGATTATTTTTCTAAAAACCATCGAGACCAAAGAAATGTTTCAATTTGAAATTATTATGAATGTCTTTCCGATTCATTTGAATACCTATGTTATGGGTCTATGGCTATAATAAATATTTTCTTCTCTTACAGTGCGGGGATCGACTTTAGACGTCAGAATCTGAAGTCTACGGACGTCAGATTCTGACGACTAAAGTCGATCCCTGTGCTGTGAGAGTTAATGTCAAATGCTATCAGTGGTTATTGAATTTATTGTAACTTCTATCTGATATCCCTAATTTAATCTTGGATAAATACTGTATTATTATACTGTATGTTTAATTTTGTGAAAAAAAAACAGGTGTTAAAATACTGATTTTTTTGTTAATAGATGCCAAACGATTGAGACATGCTATCAATGCCAACAACTATCCATTGGGTGAGTTTTAATAGTGTTTTTATAAAGTGGATTTTAAATGGTCATTCTATGTTACCTGATAGTGACACATAATATATATGTGCAATAGAAAATGACTATCCATTTAAGTCCAGATATTTCAAGCTTCTATATGAACTATACAATAATTTATATACATATACATGTACCACTTTTTTTTTGGTTTAGTTTTATTCCTTGTGAGGTGAAAATTGCTGTAGCAACTCAATACTCACACATTAAATGATAATATATATATACATGCAAATTTGCTGTAAAGTAATGGATCAACAACTGACACTTAGCCATCATTTTCTTTTCTCTTGGCTATTCTTTGTTAGCTGAGGAGCTGCTTGACAGTGGTGTCGATCCTTGCACTGCTGACGAGAAGAAACGGACAGCGCTTCATATCGCTGCCACCAGGGGTGATGAGAAGATGGGTGAGTAATTCTCAAAATAAAAAGTCATGCGTAAAAAATCAGTAATGTTGTGTAACGGCCTTTGCTGTTATAAATATAATATAAATGTTTAATTCATTTTTTGTGTGTCGAAACCTTGCTGTTAACCCTTGAAAAGTTGTAAATTTTATTTTTTACCCACTTGAAGTTGTGTCTCACTATCGCGGCCCACAACTTCAAGTTGTTAAAAATACTTACATAATGTATAATTTAAATCAGAACTAAAATTGTCTTCTTTCAAGAAGAAATAAAAAAGACTGAAAATGGCTATTCTGTGAAACGCAGTGACGTCACTCGGTGAAAAGAAAGTTATATAACACCCCCTCCCCCATACTTCATTCGGTGAAACGCAGTGACGTCACTCGGTGAAAAGAAAGTTATATACCACCCCCTCCCCCATACTTTATTCGGTGAAACGCAGTGACGTCACTCGGTGAAAAGAAAGTTATATAACACCCCCTCCCCCATACTTCATTCTGTGAAACGCAGTGACGTCACTCGGTGACAACAAGGTTATATAAGTACCCCTCCCACATACTTCACTGTATTAGACAGCTCGGTGAAAACAAAGGAGGTCAAGGTCATTGAGTTTCATAGAATAGAGAGTAACAGTGCTACTATCTATATCACAAAACCAAGCTGAATTCTCTTACTAAATATTTGCGGGCTCTGCTTTGACAGCGTTGAGAATATACTTATTACTTACATAATGCATAATTGGGTGCTAACTGCTAATTTGTAATCCTTTACCTTCTGATTATTTTTCACTTTTTAAGGTTTAGACATCATTTATCTTACACAAGAATTGTAGAATTTAGCTATTTTACATATTATGTTTCCATATTCAACTATGTAATCAACTGAGGGCAATTTTAGTATCTACTCAAATGAAGTCTCTGTGTGAATTCAAATTGACATACTGTTTGTGAACATGACTTGCTGTGATTATATAATTTGTATATGATGTATATTCACAGTCAGGTTGTTGCTAGACCAAGGAGCCGAGCCTAATCAGAAAGACGTCATCGGGAATACTCCTCTGCACCTTGGTAAGCACTGTGCTATTAAGCTTGTTTAATGTTGGGCCGCAGTCGCAGACTGGGGACAAATATTGAACCAGCATTGGGTTAAAGTCTCTGTGCCAGATTGAAGTGCCAGGACTGACATTTGACATCCCTAATTAAAATTGTTCATATCTACGATAATCATGAGTAGAATGAAACTCTGAGGGTACTGTGTACCCCATTATATGTGTATTAGAAGAGCACATCTGATTTAGGGTGAAGAAGCAGTAGCCTTCAAGGCCTACTGCTTCACTTTCACTGACGTTCGTAGACATCAGATTCTGACGACTAAAGTATATCCCCGCACCGTAAGTGTAGAAATATTTATAACGCCGTAGACCCATAACATAGGTATTCAAATGAATCAGAAAGAGCTAACTAAGACATTTATGATGATTTTAAATTGATAAAAACCCTCTGGTTGTGATGTTTTTCCCAAATTAATTCAGCGCTTCAAGGTTCAAACCAGACTGATTAAATTATCTCCATTATATTTTAACAAAGCCATTTCAGTTCTCTATAAAACTTTCCTATATATTTTTATGTGAGTATACAATACAGTGTTTCATCTATCTCTTTCTAACATGGCACTGCGCCATGTTGCCTTTTGTGAGCGCCATGTTGCCCTTCATGAGCGCCATGTTGCCCTTCATGAGTGCCATGTTGCCCTTCATGAGCGCCATGTTGCCCTTCATGAGCGCCATGTTGCCCTTCATGAGCGCCGTGTTGCCCTTCATGAGCGCCATGTTGCCCTTCATGAGTGCCATGTTGCCCTTCATGTATGCCATGTTCCCCTTCTAATATTCAGACTAACCAGACCATAGTGACAGTGGAAAACACCCCAGTCACTGATGTCGCACGCTCACACCTATGACACAATACCTGATAACGGTCTGTGTACAGAGTGGTAATAACTGGCGATGTTTACATACTTCTCTGATTCTGTTTGTACCCTTGATTGGGGAGGGTGGGTGTTGGAAACGCCTAGCCGGGTCAACTGGGTGCCTGGCGGGCATGATAATGTGCCCTCAATGATAGGTGGCGCCATGCCCCTTCTGAATCCTAGATGAAACACTGTAATACTGTAGATCTTGTAATAATCGTTTTCAAGAATCTCGCGAAAATAATTTTTATAATAGCGCTACTTAAGCAGAAAGAAAATCTGTGAATTCTAAACTTTGTGAATAGTCCTAAAAACTTTGGTTAAGATTCTCACTTCAAGAATAGGTAAACATACGATACAATGTCAGTCAGTTGTTATTTAATTACAGGCAGAATACCATACTTGACAATGATTTCAGGTAGTAGACCAAAGGGCCAGTAACTTTAGATAATTACTGGCCCTTAGCCTTATCATTCTTACCCTTAGTGTACACTGTATCAAGGGGAGTGGAATTTTTTTATGGACCACCAGGGCCAGTATCTCAGGTGATATACTGGCCCTAAGTCATTTTTACTGGCCTCGGGCCAGTGTTAGTGTTGATCTCTGCTTGGGCCGCTGTATGTAAAACTGATTAAGAAATTACCAAGATATATCAAACACTAGTTTTACATTTAGAGCAATCAGCAATTAGAATTACGCTCCTAATATTCACCTACACAATCCTAATATTCACCTACGCATTCCAACTCAAATTATTAGTACGAAATACAAGCATATTACCATAGTTGATATTAAGCAATAAATATAATTCTTTTTTTTTCAGCGGCCTGTACAAACCACGTCACTGTGGTCACTATGCTTCTCAAAGCAGGTCAGTCTTATTATTACGACAAACATCTTAATCTTAACACTTACAGTGCGGGAACATTTATACGCCAGATTCTGATGTATGAAGACCCTGCACTGGAAGAGTAAAATATTTATAATGGCCGTAGACCCATAACATATTATTCAAATAAAGTGGAAAGATCTAGCTAGGACATTTATGATGATTTGGAATTGAAAATAACCCTTTGTTCTCCATGGTTTATACAAAAATAATTCAGTGTTGTAAGGGAGTACTGAATTAAATTGTAAAAAACATTGCAACCAAAAGTGTTTTTTTAAATTTGAAATCATCATAAATGTCTTAGTTAGCTCTTTCTTATTCATTTGAATACTTATGTTATGGGTCTACGGCCAGTAAATATATTTTAATTCTTACAGTTTGGGGATCGACTTTAAACATCAGACGTCAGATTTTGACGACTAAAGTCGATTCCCGCACTGAAAGGGTTGTATCTGTCACTTTCAAAGGTTCCAGATAGGACATTTAACCCCTCCGTATATATCCTGTTTCCAGCAGATTTTAGATCAGTAGAAATATCTTTAAGGCCATTCCATTTTAATTAGTTTGATTACAGACTTTTTGGGGCTTCAGAGGAAGCGTCAGTTGGAAAAAAAAAAAAAAATGTGGGTTTCAAAAACTTTTGTCTTTGATTTTTGTCCCACACTTGATAAAAACAGAAAAATAATCACTTTCCTGGGGCTTCTGCCCCACGATGCTTGCCATCTTGGTCCATGTGGTCTAAGCCTGAGCCCCAAGCCTGCATGCAACTTGCAAAGAAGTACGTGATAGGCTGAGAAAAAGGAATCCCCGGATTTCCCCCGCTCTCAGCCAATGACAGCCCTTGATGCAAAAGGCTGTGTTGACCTTTATTTTCCTGGAATACAGATGATGCAGGACGAGAAGCTGACGTAAGCCTAGTAAATAGTTGAGTAGGCTACCCAAGATTAAATATCTGTCTCATGCAATAATGAATCAAAATTTGAGATTTTTTTTCAGATGTTTATTGCTAGGATATTAGATTGCCGCATATTAAGAAAAAAAAAATGGCTAGAATATTAGAGCCCCGCATATTAAGAAATAATATTTTTTTTTTTTTCGGGGGTGGCTCTATTGTCGTCGGCGGATCCGTAATCCAACTAATTAAAATGGAATGGCCTAAATTGGCCAATACACTGGCAGTTTGTGGTAGATGCTCACTTAGTCAAATAATTTAATTTAGAAGATGTATATTTCCAAAAAATTCAAATTATTTTTACGTTTGAAAATTTCCAGAAAAGAAAATTATGTTTGATCAATTACAAGAAATATAAGAGAAATATATTTAGCAAATATTTTTTCAAATGTGTTTTTACACCCTGAATATTAACACTTTCAGTGTGGGTATCGACTTTAGACGTCAGATTCTGACGTGTGAAGTCGATTCCCGCACTGAAAGTGGAAAATATTTCCAATGAAATGAAATGAAGGGGAAAGGGCTAATTAAGACATTTATGATGATTTTAAATTGAAAAAACCCTTTGGTCTCTATGGTTTATATATAAAAATATTTCAGCGTTGTAATGCCTAAGGTATGTTTTATTTCCCTGTTTCAGATCAGAAAAAAATCAAAATCAAATGAATGAGAGTGGGAAAAAACGTTTAAGAAAAAAATATGTAACCCATTTTTGGACAAATTTCTGGAAAAATAATGAGGGCAATAAAATAATTATAAAATTGACCTACCGTATTTTAATGAGGGCGAACAAAAAAACAAGCTTAAAAGCATACCTGGAAAAATGTTTTTTTGTCTTCCGAAATAAACTTGTTTTTTGCGGAATGTTTTTAATATTTCCTGATATGAACTGTTTTTTCGGAAATTTGCAACTATCCGATGCACTGGGCAGAAAAAAAAGATGTTTTTTTGGTAATGCGCTGCCTGAATCTGATGTGCACGATCATCTAAAACTGAAAAAAACCTAGTTCAGCTCCTGATATCATTTCATACAGGAAACCTTTATTGACTTATTTTGCTAATTGCTGTTATATTTCTAGGCACAGATGTGAATGCTCTCGACCAATCTGGCAGCACACCACTACATCTTGCCAAGTCTCGCCTCAACATTCTACAGCAGAGTCGTCACAGCTCCGAACATCTGAGGACGGAAGCCATGCATGTATGAACATTATGTCACCAATTTAAAATTGTCTTACGCAGATTATGATACCCGCACTGAAAGAAATAAACAAATTCTATTGGTCGTAGACCCATAACATAGGTGAATTAGAAAGAGCTAACTGAAACATTTATGATGATTTTAATTTGAAAAAAACTCTTTGGTCTCCATGGTTTATACAGTAATATTCCACCGTTGTAAGAGTTAAACATATTCATTGGGATTTCCAAATATAGTCTGTCTATTTATTTTGTTAAACTCTGGGATTGCAGTAACTCAATGTTAGGGAGATATTTTGTATTATAGGCTGTCCAACGGTGGAGGATGGTTCAAAATGAAAGTTAGCTTTTTGGTATCCAATCAGTCAATTGATTTTCATGAAATTTTGCAAACCCTATTATATCTGACGCACCCACCTCGGTACAGGCCTGCACAATGATAAATTGTTGTTTGCCTATGGTTACTATACCACTATACCCCTGTAATCTATAATTATCCTTTTGATTGTAGATAGTAGACATGATGAAGGAGTAGTTGACGCGTTCAGGATGTCCTGAAAACCTGGTGAAACTAGACGAGCTGTTTGGGCGACTGCAGAACAGCGAGAAGCGGGAAGAAATAGATGATGTTAACAATCTGCTGTGTGACTTCGCAAGCCTACATCTGGACAGGAAACTAAATCATCTATGACTAGAAGGGGCTGGAGATTGTGGTGAAGGGAAGAAGACAGCGCCATGTAGTCAGATGGACAGTATTGGTTTGAGCTACTCTCCGGACACACCCGAGGCTCTCTCTCGGGAAGTTAGACATCTCTGGCTGAACGAGAGTCAAACTATGCTGAATAAAATCACCAAAAGACTGCACACCGCTTCACTAAGCGAGGATGCCATGTCTGATCTAGGAGACTCGTTGGCTGCTGTTCATATCACGCAGAAAAATCAACAAATTCTACACACCGTTCAGCAAGTACAGGAAGCTATTGCAAGTTTGAAATTACTGTCAGCTGGAGACTCGGCTCAGATGAATTATGTCAGTTTGTTAGTAAAGAATGTCACAGACACTTTGAAAAGGATGGAACTGATGAGTCAGGGATTGGTAGATGTGACTGGACATGAATTGACGGCGGGAATGGGGGCTCTGCAGGTGACGGAGGCAGTCGACCTGCTGGGGGAATTGTCAGTAAATCTGAGGCAGCTTGGAATCGGAGAGGGGGTCAACTATATCTGTGAAAATACAGCACAAACTCCACTAACGAGCAGACATCAAGCGATGCCAGATACATGTATGGCTAGTCAGCAGTCACCTGGTAATAATACTAATGTTGTCGGTGAGAGCTTGATGGCTTATGACGCATGTAAAGTGCAGAGCTTGCAGCCACTCACAGTGAACCAGTGTGAAGGCCACACACATAACTCATTGTTCGATGACACATGTGAAACCGTGAAGCAAAATTTTGGAACTGAAATTTTTTATGTAAATCAGGAACATATTTTAGCAAGTGATGATTCTTCTGAGGCTATTTCAATAACAAAAGCACAATGTGAGAAATTGAAGGATAATTTGCTGCTTAATGTAGAGCAAAGTGAAGCTTCTCTCGTTGATGACCCAGATGGTGCTGCAGGCCTAAACCTGGCAGATAGGCGGACTGCAGGATTAAATAAAAACTCACTAGACAGTGACTTCTGTGAAGAAATGAATCATGGTCACCTTGGTGCTAATCCGTGTGAGCGTCTAAATGTAACCTTACCAGATTATGACGTATGTGCGGTTGCTAACCCACGTGAGCGTCTAAATGACACCTTACCAGATTATGACGTCTGTGTTGGGTTAAGTGGAAGTGAGCGATCTTGTTCGAGATTGCCTGTAATTGGCGCAGCCGGTGTTTCCCACGAGCCGCCAGATCACACACCGCTTGCTGATGTTGTGCCGTCGTTTACACCACATGTATTTACTCTGCCAGACCTTGTTATGGACCATACGGCAGAGACGGGCGACTTGCTGGAGGCTGAAAGACCAGCTGCAGATAATAAAAGAACACATTTCCTGGATTCACTCGGGATTTCATGACAGTAATAATCTCTTTGTTTTGTACAATAAAGTACATAAAACACACACGCATAGTTGACATGTAAAGATGTGTCAATCGTGAGTTAAACCTAAGCACTACGTTTAAAAATTCAACCACTTAAAGTTGTGTCTCGCTGATGGGATCCACAACTTCAAATGAGTGAAAATTTCTCAGATGTGGTTAATTTGAGAGCAAATGTTTGCAAATCTTGCTGTTTGAACACCTATTTTATTGCCAATATTAATGAATTAATCTGCAAACGTCATAAAAATAACTATAGTCGTGCTTAGCGATGTAGAGTTAATTATAACTACAGCTATGAACGGCCACCTTGCACTCAACTAACGCAAGACGTTTACCCAAAGAAGAATTAATGTTGTCCCAGCATCGTACGGTAGGACAACTTTGTGCCTACATTGCGTCAAGGTCTTGTGTTTGTTGGAGAGTGGTATTTCAACATAAGTGGCTGCCGATAGGAGGTTTATATAAGAAATGCCATTTTGGGTGGTGGCCAAGTGTCCTTACATAGGAGGTTGGCTGTCTATAAAAGTGGTTGCTCATAGCAGGTTATACTGTATGTGCACAATACGAGCAGTGAGGATTGACCTTTTATCTTGTGATTGAATAAATAAATAAAATTGAAATAAATTAAAACTAGGCGCATTAGCTGATTAAATGTAGTGTTTTGAGTCAATACATTTTGTATTAGAGTAGAGTGATTCTGTGTTGATACTAACTAACTGTGTTATTTGATATTTCTAATTTATAAAATTTGAACAATGAGTTTTCACTTGTTTGTTAAGGGTGTATTTGTTACCCTTATCCTGCTAAGTTAATTTATTTAAATTTTCACCCACTTGAGGTTGTGTCTCGCTACCGCGACCCACAACCTCAAGTGGTTGAAAATTAATCATATTTCTATCATTTTAGACTAAACATTTACAAATCTTCATTTAAATCTTTTTTAAACAGTCATTTCGTTCCCAGTAACAGTGAATTAATCAGATTAAAAGTGACAATAGTCGTGATCAGGTTAAGATTTAACAATTTTGGATACTTGAAAAAGCAATAGTTGGATGAGCTTCGCAGCAATCCTCAAGATGTGCCTTGTTTCATATTTTTGGATATCGCGAGTATGCCTAGTTCTGATAACAATTACCATTAAGATATCCCACCTAAAGCAAAGTAATTAACCAATGCTATTTCGAGGTTGGTCCAATCACCACATTCATTTCAAGTTTGTGGTGGCAATCAATCAGATCTACGGGATTACAGCCGAGAGATGTCACTTAACTTTATCACTTTTCATGCAAAAAATACTGATTGACTGATAACTAGGAAAAGTTGTTTTTTTGCAATGATAGAAATATAAAAAAAGGGGATATTTTTTCTCCTTTTTCAATTATGACATAAAAAATATGTGCATGATAAAAAGTGGTCAATATATAGTATTTAATTGCTGAATAATCAAAATACCACTGAATTTTCTTGCATGGTCTAGTACTGAATGAGACAAAAATGATGAGGAGTATCAGCTTTATCATTGCATTTTTTTCAAGAGATATAGAATGAGTATCTATGTCAGTAATGATTATTTTTTGTGATATTTTAGTATAGCTTTGAGATGCTTGATCAAAACTTATAATGCTAGACAAATATGTTAGTTGGAAATATGACTTTTGTTTATTTGCAGAAATAAGTGCAATGAAATCAACTTGTCAGTAGATATACACACACTTTGTTTTCTATAATTATTAAAGTTTTTTTTATCCAATAAATGTTGTTGTTCTGTTTGACGATTATATATATAATTGTCAATTTATCGTAAATCTACCACATAACATGTATAAAGTAAATATAAATTATTTGTAAACATTGACAAATAATGGAATAATATTGATTAAATTTGTGAAAAAATAGTTTTTAATTTACTGAGATGACTCGTTTCAGATTATAGGTATAATAGTTCTTCACAAGACTATATTGAATAATAGGCATTATTATCCCGTCAAATTACATCACTTAATTTTTAATCTACAGTCATTATAAATGTGTTATCCCTTTAGTGCGGTGATAGATTTAGACGTCTGTCACCTAAAATCAGTTTATAATGACTGTAGAGCCTTAATAACATAGGTATTCAAATGAAGCAGAAAGAGTCGACTAAGACATTTATGATGATTTCAAATTAAAAAAAGTGGTATATATAAAAATATGTCAACGCTTTAACGCTTACAGCGCGGGGATCGACTTTAGCCGTCAGAATCTGACGTCTGTAGACGTCAGATTCTGACGTCTAAAGTCGATCCCCGCACTGTAAGAGTAAAAATATTTCTACTAGTCGTAGACCCATAACATAGGTATTCAAATGAATTGGAAAACAGGTGTTATCGACCACGAGACTTGTACTGTTAACTTCCTGTATCGACCAAAACTTGTCAACAGTTCGTTTTGCGGTTGCGAATTATTTACGTTTACTGACGCATTGTAGTCTAAATAATTTAATTATCAGTTAAACATGTATGTGGCGACTTGTACCAATCTGAGCCTTTATCGACTAAAAAGCGATGCCATATGCATATCCTCTATTCTGTCGTACAATTATGTTTACTGCCAAGATAAGAATGATCCACTCTGCTCACTGCTGATGGGCTGAATCATGTACATTTATTGTATCTGCAGTTATTACTCAAGAGAGACAATAGAGATACTCCAGTGTTATTTCTCATCCAGTTTTCTCTCTAGCTACTACCCCTCTTCTCTTTTGAGGAGGTATTGTCTACAGGCAATCTACCCTGAGCTACCAGTTGGGTGCTATCTTAATGTTTCAAGATATTCATTTCATGCATGTTGCATAATCTGGCAGATCTAAGAAGTAAGTGGAAGTCCTTCCTCAAGGACGGTGGTGCTGCATCGTTAGGAGATCAATGGGGAGAGCGACCTTTGGGGGTGTCCTTCCTCAAGGACGGTGGTGCTACATTGTTAGGAGATTAATGGGGAGAGCGACCTTTCGGGGTGTCTTTCCTCAAGGACGGTGGTGCTACATTGTTAGAAGATTAATGGGGAGAGCGACCTTTGGGGGTGTCCTTCCTCAAGGACGGTGGTGCTACATTGTTAGAAGATTAATGGGGAGAGCGACCTTTGGGGGTGTCCTTCCTCAAGGACGGTGGTGCTACATTGTTAGGAGAATAATGGGGAGAGCGACCTTTGGATTTGTATTAGACAGACAACCTAGTACAATTGGAGTTAATAATACTGGATGATGTGTGAATTCCATGTCCATGACATGGGTTACCTTCAGGTGGTTTTTGGGCTTGATGAGAATGTGTCGTAGTTATTTGTAATCCTAGTTTGACACAAACATGGATTAGCGTCAGAGATGGACTGCATAGAAGAAGCTGTGGTTTTGTATGCAGTGTAGGCCTACGCTGTGGGTAACCCTATTCTAATGATTAATTCATGATTAAATCCACACTTTAGGATATTATTTAAATATAAATCTGTCATTACAAAATAAGTACACCTTTATGAATGGCAACGAATTACGATCTAAGTTTTCCGGTTGACTGCAAAAAATAAACCCAAATTTTCACAAACAGAGAACGTTGTCATTGCAACGTGTAATGCCACGTTCATTGAAAGTCTTAATTAGCTCATAACTGTCGTACCTGCGATGTAAGTTTCCGTCTTACCCAAGACTGGGCCCGTATTCTCGTACAAGTTACGATAAATCGTAGGCTTCTGATTGGTCGAGATGGCCGCCCAGTGTGCTTTCTGTTGTTCCGCGAAGAAAGCTGCTGCTGTTGTCTTATGCACTAATCACAGTGCTTGTTTTCCTCGGGATAGGAGACTGGCCCCTAATCTTCACATGGCCTAACAGTTTGGGGCTAGTACTTTCACTGAGCTTGCTCTGTCAACAAACTCATAGTAGAAAAAATCAAAATTACGAAAAGTTAAAATCGAAAGCATTTATGACGGCCATCTTGGATTTAACTTAAACGCTCCAGGTGACAAGCTTATCAACTAAGCTAGTTTAGCTCTCCTACACGTGTAAAGTGTTTCTGATCTGTCGCCATGTCGTCAGAATTGACGACAAGCCCCCCCCCCCGACGAAAAAATATTTCATTCTGATGAAATTGCTCACTAAATTCTCAGAAATCATTTCCAGAGATATTTTTTATTGTTTCATTAGTCAACAATGGATTGTTTCAAAGCTTGAAATATACCTATAGATATCTATAGAAGGCGCCTCTAAAAAAACATTCTCGGGGGGGGGGGGGGGGGATGGGACATGCCCCCGAACCCTAGTGTTGCGACCGCTTCCGGTAGCATTCACCGAAAGCCGCGGCGTGCCGCGCCAGGGTGCTGACTCCAACACCAGGTTTGGAGTCAGAATTTTCATATTGCTTGACGCCATTTTTTTCAGAGCCAGAAAGACTGGTGTATAACAAGTTACATAAATGGAAGTTTACATAAATATACATTGCGGGGTTTAGTATAAACATATAGACGGCAACTACACTATAATGTATTAGCTGAAAAAAAAACTAAATTATTTTTTCAATCGGCCCTTTTTTTCAAAATTCTGGATGCGCCCTGATACCTGGATGGCCTGGGGTCACTCGCTGGATGCGCCCTGGATGCACCCGTGGTAACTGGATGGCCTGGAGCCGCTCCTCGTACTTGATGATGGTGAAAACTCTCATTCCTAATTTAGGGATATTGATTCTGCTGCAGATAAAATTGATTTGAGGGGAATTAACCCTCTGAACTCATAGGTACCTATGTAGGCATATTCTTATTTATATCAACCTCGGGAACTGCTGCCGCAATTCCCGAGGTTGATATAAATTGCAATTCCCAAACTCCAACTGGGCTGATTTCGTGAAATATCGAAGTATAACAGCTCAAATAGAATTTCAGTGCCTCATGATTGTGGTGTGTCATGTCATTTTGTAATTAACAATTTTTATTTAAAATATGCCATGCGGAGCATAACTGCGACAGCGGAGATCAAAGGGTTACACTTGCGTGTCGACACGCTCTAGATACATGCTGTGCAATGATGCGAAGCCGATATGCAGTGAAATAAATAATCTCTGGTAACAGCTCACTGACTTATCAACTGTTTTGATGTTGTGCCAGCATCACAGACGGTGAGTCAACATCAAAACAACGCTGGATCATCTTCAGTGGTAGGCCTATTTATTATTAGTCGGCCTATTCATTGGGCGCTCATTGGGCGCTCTTGAAAAAAGATATGCAAATAGGATTAAGGAAAGTATTAGTTGACAATTCAGCCAGATTCGTGTTAATATGTAGACTGCACGCTAAACATGCTAAACACAAAACAACTGAGCGGATTACTTAATCACCAGTTAGGCTAGATACAGAGACGAAATTTGCGTATTTCTTATTTTGGACATGCATGTCCGAAATAAGAAATCGGGAATTTCGGCTCTATATCTAGCCTAACTGGTGAATGCGCGGCACAAAAATAAAAATAATAAAAAGCCAAAATAAAAGCACCGATTTTTTTACGATTTTAGCCTGATTGAGTCCCTAATATCTGTTTTTATTAGTTTTGTTTCTGTACTGTGATCAGTGATTACCAGGTGAGAGGACCCTATTATGACAACACGGGCAGATCGTATTATGGAAATATTGATTACGGTGGTTGCGATGCTAAGCATCTGTCTGCGACGTTGGCCCAACATTAAATCAAGTTTGCTCCCAGCAAACATGATCGGTTGGCCCAACGTTGGTTTACTGTTGGGCCAACGTCGTAGACGATGGGCCAACAGTAAACCAATGTTGGGCCAACCGATCATGTCTGCTGGGCTGGGACTGTAGGCCCGTATTCCTATCTGTATGTTAGGGCGGGGGCCCTAGGGTAGTGGTTAGCACCGCTGCCTTTCACGCTAGAGATCGGGGTTCGTTTCCCGGTCTCGGCGGTTTGTTTCTTCCCCATTCACTCAGTAAAACTCAGTATTATGGGGAGCCTCCGTCACCGAGACGTAGCGTGCTCGGCCTCAGACCTCGAATCATGTTGCTGGTGGGCAGTGTCATCCTATTCATCTCACCATCCTCAGGAGGTTCTCCTGGCCCAGTTTAGCCTATATGTGCACAAAGGTGGCCTAAAGCCCGATTCATTTCATTTCCCACTCATCTCACAGTGTTTTCCTGATCCAATTTAGCTTGTATGTGCACAAAAGTGGCCCGATTCATTTCTTTTTATTTATATGTACGTTTTCTGTACTATTCTAAGCAAGTAATGACGCTGAAAATATAAGTGGAGTGCGCCTAAATTATGGTTATTTTATTCTTTTGTGATTTTTTTGATGTTTTTACTCTCCATCTCGTCCCTGCGGTAATCAACTAATCTATTCGATCTCCAGCTAAATATGAAACATTCGCCAACCGTTGTTCAACCCTTCAGCTGTTAGTGACGCATATAATAGGCCTATATGACGCATATTATATGACGATACCTCGCCTTAAAAAACTGTTCCAATCATACATTTCATTTAAATTTCTGTAATACAGCATTCACATGCATGTCAACGCTCAGATGAGCCCAGAACTGATCTCAGCTGATGTTAAGAGAAATATTGTGCAATATTAACATAAATTATAACGACTGTAGCCTACTTGTGTGTAATGGGATAGCCCTTAGAGCACTGAGCTAAGAAATTTAAATTTTCAGTCACTTGAAGATGTGTCTCGCTTCCGCGACCCACAAATTCAAGTGACTGAAAATTAGTGTTATTTGTGAAATTTAAGTCCCAACATCTACCAGTGTTTCATGATTGAAAGCATATTTTATTATTAACAACTTGTTATCAGGGGTGATAAAGGTGCTAATAAAAATACAGAATGTCTACTGTCATCGACATCAGTGCTCTAAGGGTTTGCACATGGTACTTACATTATACCGCAATTAGGGCATTAAACAACTGATCATTGATAAATATATAATGCCTCCTATTTGATCTACACTGTCGTGTTATTCATTATTACCGGTCCACTGTCTACGACGCTTAACACAGGACACTAACCCTCGCACCACTGGAATATATTTTATAAACCATGGAGATCAAAGGGTTTTTTAAATGTGTTCGTGTGAGTATCGACTTCAGACGTCAGAATCTGACGTCTACAGACGTCAGATTCTGACGTTTAAAGTCGATCCCCGCGCTGTGATGGTTAATCCAGTGTTGGCTGAAGGTAGGTCTGTGAACGTTAGTAGAACGGCTGATGTTTGTCAGGTGTGGTTTGATGCCAGGTTGATGAGGAGGGGGGGGGGTGGGTGGGTGGTGGTTGCATGATCGACCACGATGTGAAATTAGTCTGGCAGTCTGACAAGCAAAACAATAGCGCCATCACCTGATGTTAGTGAGGAAACACTAGCGTATTCAAACCACTCGCTGGTGGGAAAAATAGAATTAGAAAATATAAAGGTAAGTTGTCAATTTATTACTTTTACACTCTGTAACGCTACTGTGATTTTCAGCGTGAGACGCATGCCAGTGTCAGCCCATATCGCGCTCGTGTTGTGCATTGACCTACGATAAATGGGAATTGTACAGAGCTTTTTAAAATGACAAGCTCAGGCTAAAATCATAAAAAAATCGCTGATTTTATTTTGGCTTATTAATATGACCATATGATGTAAACATGTCCGTAGACTAGAACTGCAAAAGTTTTTTTTTTAATTTTTGTGCTGCACATTTACCAGTTAGTGTACTTTAGTGCACCTAATTTAGGCCGTCGTAGCGACGGCCCACGTACTCAAAGGGTTAACACATTACATATAGCTTTTAAATATATTAAAGATAAAAAGTGACAATAATCAGCACAATTTGAAATTTGTTGACCTCCATTTTGTAAAATCTGAATAATTTTCACTCACTTAAAGTTGTGGGTCGCGTCAGCGAGAAACAACTTCAAGTGGTTGAAAATTCTAATTGAATAATTTGGCGGCTAAAGGGTTAATCGCGTGAGAAACACATCATACAAACTCTAAATGTTGATTTAATTTTAACCCTTTGCCTGCTAATCACCATAATTATTATTTTCGATCCGTTTTATCAGCCGAATAAACCATTGCTACTGGGAATGAAATGACTGTTTAAAAATCAAGATTCGTATATGTTTGGTCTCAACAAATATGAGTAATTTTCAAGCACTTGATTTTGTGGATCGCGGTAGCAAGACACAACTTTAAGTGCTAGAAAATTTTAATAAATGAGCTTAGCAGGATAAGAGTTAACCCTTTCCTTGCTAATACCTCGGCCGACAATTATGAATAAAAATGTTTCAAATACAAACGTTAATATACGGGTAAATGCGGCACATGTCAAACGGCATAATCTGACGTATACATACGTCAGATTCTGACGTATAATTGACGTTAATTGAAGCTAATATGTTGTTAACCAAAAGTCCAACCCATAGAGGCATTTTTCAAGATGGCTGCACACAAAGCTATTGAGTCTGATATCTTCTGAACTGCTTATACAATTGCATTCAAATTTATTATAGGAGTTCTTTTTTTCTGCTGCAAATTACCAAGAATTTATGAAAAAGAAAATTCGGTAGGTACTTTTTTACTTGTGCTTCCTTTATTCGACAAGGAAACATTCACAAAACACTGAATGAATATTTATCTCAAAATCGATAACAAAATGCTGATTTCACAGAAAACCACATTATTTCATGCAGGACGAACCCGGTAGTTGTAATTTTGGCGGGAAAAAGGGTATACGAACTTTAAAATGTATGGCAGAAATAGTTTTGACTCTAGCAATAAAATACTCAGTTTCCTTCTTGTAAATTTGGAAATGTCTCACATAGATGTAGAACTGAACATATCTCTATATTAACACTTAAAGTGTTGACATAGTGTTATATAGAGGTAGGTTCAGATGCCACAAGGCACGTTGAACTAATTGTTCAATGATAATTATCTCTCATTTGTAGTTGTATTTGTTAACTCAATTTCTAGCTTAAGATGATAAATCATACAGACATTAAACCATGGACATCCAGAATAAATATTTGTGAATACTAGTTATGTGACACAGAATATACTGTGCATTTTCAAGGGTCGGCTCAAGGGTTGTTTTGACACCTGACGTTTATTGTAGTGTCCCACAGTAAAAGGGTGGAGTGACCCCCCCCCCCCTCCCTCCCCCGACCTTATTCTGTGAAATGCAGTGACATCACCGGAAACCGTTTTAAATGGCTACTCGGTGAAAAAAATGTTATATACGACCCCATCCCCCATGCTTCATTGTATTAGTCAGCTGGATAAAGACATTGGAGGTCAATGCTTCTACTTTATCTAAACATTTTCTTCTAAAAAAAATTTCAGTTTGTCTATGAGTTCTATGTTTTCATTTATTAGGCAGCGAAGATGATGAGACGACTGACACGCTCTGGTCTATCTCTGCATTCTGTGTCATTTTGTCTGGGAATGGTCTTCATTGTGGTGTTGCAAAATCTATCAAACGAGACAATTACAAAAATGATAAAAGTATGGATTGACTCTAGGCTGAAGACAAATAACACAAGGCCATTGGCACCAAGCGGTAAGCTAGAAAAACGAATACTTATCCATCAATAACGAGATGGCAATTCATGGTGTTGTATGCAAAATATAGGGCCTACAGCACTGGTCCAGTGAATGAGGTGCTCGTCTAAAGGCTCACACCTCATTCATTGGGCGAGTGTTGTATTTTCCCATATTGTACTTAAATAAACACCGTTTGCATATCGTATCGATGCTGATGACGTGAAGATATTTACAACAAACAGTAGAATTAGTTAGAAATAGAATCTAAATCAATAACGGACAGGGTTATTCCATAGCAGGTAGGCCCTACTTAAAAGTGTAGTCAACTGTTAAAATTCGCGGGACAAGGGTCCCCCAGAAGGCAATAGTGCCCGTGGGTAGGTCAAGTCCCTATTCCATAATAATACTAAATATGCGTTTCATACCCAAAGCCTCATTAAGAGCAAGTTCTCAAATCACAGCAAGTTCATATATACTTGAGCGACATCTATGAGTTTATAATTCAAAGCTCTTGGCCCTTACCCCTACTTGGTCGCTTGCATGCAAACAAACTGACTGTCTTACTGCGGGGATGTTGAAACTGCTTGACCCAAGCTTGTATTGACATGCCCAGTAAACACAAAACATTTGTATGACTTTATGCAATATTGGACCAACGTCGAAGACGTTGGGCCGTCGTTGTATAAATGTTATACAAATGTCTTGTGTTTGCTGGGCAGGAGGACTTTCGCTCAAACATTGTACATTTATTCAATGTTGGTTCAATATTGGGCCAGCGTCGCAGATGTTGGCCTAGCATTAAAACAGCATTGGATCAATGTCCCGTTTAAGTAGTATCTTGTAATCAGTTCAGTGGCTATATTAATGCCGTCAATCTGTACTCAATAGGCTACTGTTGGCCTACACTTGACCGTCCCAGGCATGCGCGTCTTGCAGTTGAATCATTCTTTAATATGTCCTTGAGTGGCTCCTCGGCTCCACCACTGTCGGGATGACAGAAGCTGTGCTTTATTTACAATATACAGGACAAAAAGCTTGAGTAGAAGGTTGCATCAAACAGATGTATCAACATTCTCCCACACGGGGAAAATTATACTAAATATATTATCTGGGACAGACTTGGTTTACTATTAGGGCGGCGCATGTGATTTTGTTGCTCTGTTTTGTAGGATATTTTTCTCATTATATCATTCAATCATCAGTCTGTTACATTTGGTAAGTTGATGTAGACAAATTATACTAAATATATTATCTGGGACAGACTTGGTTTACTATTAGGGCGGCGCATGTGATTTTGTTGCACTGTTTTGTAGGATAATTTTCTCATTATATCATTCAATCATCAGTCTGTTACATTTGGTAAGTTGATGTAGACACATTCACATGTTATTTGTGTAAACAGTTGGCAAGAACTCCACACACCAAACACATGTGTTTGGTAAATTGTGTATCATTTTAGTGTGTATTGTTTATTTTCAGGTGAGACTCCCACAGCTGATACGCATTCCAAGCAAGTCCGTGTGTTATGCTGGGTGATGACGTCACAGGATAACTTAAACGAAAAGGCAGTGCACGTAAAAAACACGTGGGGCAAGCGTTGTGATATCTTACTGTTTGCCAGTGACACTGAGGATAAAGAATTCGGTACAATGCCCATAAATCCAGGCGAGGGACGCAAAAAACTACCCACAAAAACAAGACAATCTTTAGATTACATTTACAAACACCACATAGAAGACGCTGATTGGTTCATCAAGTGTGATGACGACACCTACGTGATCATGGAGAACTTACGTTACTTCCTGTCGGGACAGAACTCATCAAAACCACATTATTTTGGGCAGCATTTTCTGAATGATGCCGGATTTAACAGCGGAGGAGCGGGTTACGTGTTGAGTCGAGAGGCTTTACAGAGGTTTTCAGGGGGTAATGCCACTGCTCGCGGAGTGTGTGATCCGCGTCATCAGGCTGGGGAAGATGTTCTAGTCAGTCAGTGTCTCAGGACATTGGGTGTCCACATAGGAGACACCAGGGACGCCCTGAACAGGTCAAGGTTCCACTGTTTACCACCTGAGTTTCATATAACAGGAAATTATAACACCTGGTACAAACACTATGAGAAATACAAAGCCAAACACGTAAGTATATACCTACACAGAGCACTCTGCTGCTTGTTCCGACCAGACACAGACGGTACGCGTGTATCAAAATGCGGACAGCTCTCCCAGCAAACACAAGACTCGACCCTATGTTGTTTCAATGTTGGTCCAGCGCCGTTGGCGGTGGGCCAATATTGAAACAGCATTGGGTCAAATGCTCGCGTTTGCTGGGCTCCACACAGGTGTCTGTTCACCCACCCCTCCGCCACCATAATATTCTCGCCAGCCGATTAGGGTACTTTTAGCAAGACAGCCGGCCAATCACAAGCTCACTACAATACTTGAAATTGAGAGCGGGGGACATATGACGTCAACCATCTGCACATTTTAACATGCGAAGGAGCAGTGTCTAGGGTGAGCAGTGTAGTATATACCGTGGTGACATCGTAAGGCTCTGACACAGAGACCTCCATTTTTAAATGGAATTGTTCTAATACGATCTCTAGATCTCAGCTGAAAATGACCTAGTTTTATCACCAGCCTTTCGTGCTAGGCGGCACTAGTGTTATATGCGGTATAATAACAAAGAGAAAAGCTCTACATACATTTGGTATTCTACATTACTATACAGAAATAACCCTTCAAAAACACTTATTTTTAAGACTACGTAGCAAGTAGCGGGCTTTAATTACGAAACCTGTTGTATCATCTGATTTATCATTGTTTGTCTGTATGTGCAAAAAAATGTCCTGAGGCCCAATTTATTCATTCATGTCGTACTAGGTGCTTAATTTACTAGTGAATTCACAAAAGATATCTAATTTTATATTAACATAGACGATGATATATATCATCTTATGGTTTGACTGCGGCACATATTTCACAAATACTTTTTAAACTATTCAGCTATTGAAGCTTACCATAGATCACTAGCTTTTCAAAAGTTTAAATTTTTAGTGGAAGAATACCAGTTAGAAAAAATTATAATAAACTGTGTTTACGTTCCGACATGAGAGATTTCGATAGGTTTAGTGTTTTCTTTATTAAAATATATGTGGGTGATTTGGGGCTCTGATTAACTTCATTTGACCAGTTACTTTCTGAGAGTTCTCGAGGCATCCAAAATACATAAATCAGGGTTGTTTTCATATGAATCGTTATCATGCGATCTAAGTAACTTCAATGCGACTCAGTATGATGACATCAATTTTCGTTTTTAATGTTGTAATGAAGTATCCCACAGAGCATTCTTCAATTTTTTTTCAAGAATTTCAGATTTTTAGAAACATTTTCCAACAATATTTAAAAGAATCCGGACAAAACCCAAACATACAATGAGTTCTCCTAAAAGATGGTTGAATGCTAGCACAGCATTGGGCCACAAGTTGATGCCGTTGGCCCAGCGTTGAGCAGACCATGCTGCAGGTGTGTCCCCCCATGTCCTGACTATAAGACACCAATTAGCGGCGATTTCTTTGATCTTACCGTCCAAGACGTGGGAATATGTGGTGTAAAGTGCTGAATATTGCTGACTTGTTTTGTTTACATGGCAATATACGACCTGGAAATATAACTATTTCACTTTTTTTCGGTGGTTCAAAATTGTTTTTTGATTTTTTTGTATTTTCAGTTAAGATCAGTGGGTTATATAACTTCATATAAATTAAATTTTCAAAATTGACAAAATTGAAAATGTCTCATCCCAAGGGGTCCCTTTAATACTTCATGACACCAACTAGATTGAGAGTTTAACGCTAGCTAGGTCTCTTTGAAAAATTTGTTTAAATAGTCTGTGTCGAGACATTTTGATCAAGCTAATTTATTCCAAAATCACAATATTTAAGCTACTACGTCTATGTTTACCAGTTGTCTAAGCAGCCCATATCTATATATAAAGAGCCAGAAGAGAGATGAAAATATATGCATACGGCATCGTTGGGAATGCGATACGGGCTCATCTCAGCACGAGTTACCACATCAAGATCAGACCATCTCGCCGTACCCAACGATGCTGTATGTATTTTTTTGTATGAATATCTATCCGAAATGTCAAAATTAAACTGAGCAGTGAAGCATATAAGATATAGTGTGAGATGGGCTGACCATACGTCTTGTTGTGAAACCACAGCATGAGTGCTAGAATATGAAGACTAATATAGTATATCATCTCTCTGGTGATTTTATCAGCTGTTTATATAATATATTATTTGATTTTCTGTCTGTTTCAGGGGATAGAATGGATGAGTGACTACCCAATCACATTTCACTACATGACACCACCAAAGATGTATCTGATGGAGTATCTACTTTATCATGTACGCCTGTATGGAGTGACTCAAAAACATCAGCAACTCAACAAATTGAACACTACACTGGCTGATACAAGAAGAGTGGACCGGGGAACTCCTGAGCATAGACTGGGCCGAGGGGAACTCCTCAAGCGAGAACGGGCCGTGGGGAACTCCTGATCCTAGAGCGAACTGGGGGGAAATCTTGAGCGGAAAATATTCATACTATTTTATCATTCCCAAAACACACCAATGCGAACGCGAAAGCAAATGCCAAAACTTTCAAACTGGATTTATTTTTTCACGTTCATAGCAGGTTAGCATGGACAATGCAGGAAAATAAACATTGAAATTTGCATATGTTCGAGTGCCGTCGCTTGTGTTGTCGCTATCGCATTCGCATTGATCTTTTTATGATTTACACAACAAAAGACACGTATGAGCATAACAAGCACCCTGTGCATACTTTTATTTCAAATATAATATTCCACTACATATTTCTTCAAATTTTGTGCGTGAATATACAAAAGCGAACCTTATCTGGGGCACTGGTTGTAATTTCCCTGTTCCCAATTGTCTGTTACTGAGAAACAGGCGGGCCACATTGTGATCTACTGTGGCTGTCCACCCCACGGTGAATATCATTGTTAGTGTCGACGTCGTCGCCGTTGTCGTCGCTATTGAAACAAACCAAGAATTTAACAAATAATTAAAATGTAATTATATTTCCAAACTTTGTTTTCTTACAAATATCATACCTGGTGTACAATAATGTTTTTGCTTTTCAAAAACATCAGATTCCTTTGACAGCGCTTTACATTCTTCTACAAAGTTAATGCCAGAATCATAGTATCCGTGTTCTGCAAATATATCTATAATAGGCTCATTTGGACTGTGGTTCATTTCTACAATCCATACTTTGACAGGGATTGACCAGTCCATGGTTTTTAAAGCTGAATATTCGGATCCTTCCACGTCCAGAATAAAATAATCTATTTCTTCCAGCCCTGCTCGTTTTAACAATAACCCCAGAGGTAAACACGGTACCTGAATTATAGGTTTATTTTCAGCCTTTAAAAAGGTGTTCATCTTTTCATCCACTAAGTGACCTATTCCACTTTCGCCAGTAAAATTGATTGCCCCACCAGGACAATCTCCAGCTGCTGCTCCAAAACTTGTGGTGTTGGGGCGATTTTTTAACACCAGCTCGTAATTTACAGGATTAGCTTCAATCAGTAAACCTTTCCAATTCAGGTGTCTTTCAAAGAAGAGTGAAATGCTAAGATTTAGTCCATCAAAGGCACCCATTTCTACAAATGTACCACCACATTTCAAAGGTTGAGAGAAGAATTGTTTGAAGACAATGTAATCTTCTCCTCCTTGACTGTGGAATGTGTATGGTTTCTCCAACACACATTCTGAAATAAATAAAAAGTAGTGATTTATAACGGCCAAATGGGAAATGTAAGTGTAGCGGATTCAATTTATTCTTGTAACTCTTTGGTATCATGATAAATGTTTAGCGTCGTTTAGCAGTGTAATTGTAACCAAAGCAAAATGTACCCAATTCAATTTAATTTCATACATATACGTGATTAATATTTAGAATCTTGAACCCCACCTGATTCTACTGATGGAAACTGTCCAGATTTTGTCTGGCTGAAACTTGGCCAAAGTTGAGGGAAAAAGCTATTTGTATCTTCTAGATTATCTTGTAGGTTAGATTCAGATTGATGCCACAGGAACAGAACTGATACAAAAGTAACCAGCAACACAACTCTCACAGTTTTTTTATTTTGAGTAAATACACGCATTGTGACTGAAAGAGAAAAAATACAGAGAAAATATTGAAGGTTATTTTGAGACATACAAACTATATCCTATTTGTGAACAGATCATAAAATACATAATCCATATGGTTATTTTCCTTATTTCCATCCTAAACTATCAAGTTGTGAGGTGCACGCAAACACCTTGAATTCAGGAGGAGCTGCTGTGCGTACACACTAAAATATCTCTGGGCCAATCACATCGACCCGAAAGTGCACTGTGCCTGTGGGACTGCTGACATCCTTCACTGCCGCTGATTAATATTCTTGTTATCGGTAGCCCTCTCTGGTCTACGTGTCTGGTATGCATGTGTTGCCAAGTCAAAAGCCTAAAGTGGGTCTTGCGTTTTTCGAATGGGACCTGCATGCAAATATTTACGACCGCCCAACAATATAGGAGCTGAGAATGTGTGGGACGTTTGTACAAATGATGCGAGAACTCAGTAAGAACAACTACACACCATACATAGTTCTTCGGGTTTTCCTAAGGCTATTGTATGTCTACCCTACGCTGAGCTCTTAGTAATGTCCAAGATTGGCTACTAGCCTAATATGAACACTGGATAAGAAATACCTTTTTCTTACGACCGTCTTGACAGGGCTGCAAGAAATGCTCTCATAATCGTTGAGCTTTCCGTTTCGCATATGGGCTTTCACAGGATAGATCTACAGAACTCAATAATAGCACCAATATCTCTACAAAATGCCTCAATGATTTATCAACTTGTTATTACGGGCCTATTCTGTAGACAGTCCTACGATACTCATACGATGCTCGTACCAACGCCGCCATGTGTGAGAAAGGTGGTCTTGTGCTGTTTGGACCTTTATAATCTACACGGTTTTAACTGATTTTCATTCGAAATAGTATTGATAGATACATTGATGATTAGTTTGTAGTAAATGCTGAAATAATTACATACCATGAAGACTAACTTTCAATTTAAGTTTTTATTTGAAGTCATCATAAATGACTTAGCTCTTTCTGCTTCATTTGGATACATGTATATGTTATGGGTCTAAGGCCATTATAATTTTTTTTCAGTGCAGGGATCGACTTTAGACGTCAGAATCTGACGTCAACAGACCTTAAATTTCTGACATTTAAAGTCGGTCCCCACATTCAAAATAGTAATTAAATAGTTAAAGCTGCCAGCATTGATAATTAGGTTGTGGTGGATGGCTAATTGATTAAATGGTTTAATTTGGGAGGTGTATATTACAAAAAAAAGAATATTGGACGATTGAATAACGCTATTTGTGATGTACTTACAGGCTTGTCAGGAATAAATTCGTCCTCGAGGCCTCTCTTGTGAAGATCAAGATGTGTTCTCCGTCAAATTGGCTTACAGTTCATGTTTTTTCTAGATTTCTCAGTCTAGGTAGATTTTCATGATATTTCGGAGGGATTGATTTACATAATTTTGATATATAAATATTGCATAGTTTTAAATTTTTTTTCTGTACAATTTAGTAAGTTGCTAATTAAATTCCTCTATCTATCTATAGCTATGATTAAAGTTAAACTTTTAAGGCTTCAGTTACATTACCTGTCAAATGGCCTAACTTTGAAATATTCACTAACGTTACAGTTTTGGGAAATTTGCACGTTAGATGGCGGAAGACTAGACAAAAGTGCTTCTAAAATGTTGTGAAATTAATGAAAACCTCACCCTGTAGGCTAACTTAACGTGGGGTTACTTCCAAACTAACAAATGTTGACGGAAGAGTAATAACGAATTGACCGTCAAATAGGTGATTATAATATAAATTATAATATGAATTTGCAATTAGTGATAACCCTACGCTACAGGCAATGCTAACTATGCTAAACTAACGATTACAAAAGTTGACAGAAATGATTTATGCCAAACAACTCACTAATCTTATGACTTGTGCAGATGTGACTAATCGATAGTGATCACTGCCCCTTCCTACCACTCACCATCAATTACACACTCTAACGGCTATTATCACCAGCTTATATACAGACGAAGTTAATAAAGTGTGGTATGGTGTGAGCCTTTAGGCGAACACTCTATTACTTGGAAAAGTGTTATATTCCCCAGTTGAGTTTGTATCTCGCTACCACAATCCACAGCCTCAATTTAAAACCAAACATTTTCAAATCTTGATGTTTAAACACTCATTTTATCCCCAATGACAGTGATTAATAAAACTGATTAAAACGACTGTATTCGTGATTAGGACGTAAAGGGTTAATAATGGCTTTAATGTGAGCCCTTTAGCCGCCGGTCCCGATTATAGTAGTTTTTTTTCATTTTTATTAGCACAATAAATACTAGCTTTTTAACATGTCTTTTGGTAAAACGTGACATCAACCAGCAAATTTTCAAAATCGTTGACCTCCATTTTGTCAAATCTGAATAATTTTCACTCACTTAAAGTTGTGGATCTCGTCAGCGAGACGCAACTTTAATCAATTAATTAATTTGGCAGTTCAAGAGTTAATAAAGTTTACATAAAATTGCTACATTACAATAAATAGTAGTATTACCATAATTCATGACGTGTTTGGATTCATTGAGGGCAGAGTCATCTTGTTTATCTCACCAACCTCAGGAGGTTCTCTTGGCTCGACTCACACTGTATCTGCACAAGCTTTGGTTGTTCTCTGTGTGATGCAGACTGCAGTTCGTCACATTGTGAACCACGTGTTTACCATTTTTAAAATACACTGTGATGTCAGTCTATTGTCCAAACAGTAGATTCGGATCTTCAGATATTTATAATACTGACCATGTTGGGCACAATATGCGGGTCTAACGGTGAGGCTGTATGGCTAATATAGTTTGTGTTTTATCATGCTGACAATGAAATTGCGTTTTTCCCTATAAAATTTTGGAACACATCTACTTATTTCGTGTATTTTAAGTTGAGGAAGGAACTCAGTTACGATAGATTCCTAGATTCGAATATACTCGGCGCTTCGCGCCTCGTACATTCGGATCTACGAATCTATCGAATTTTGTCCTTTCTCCTTGACCCTTTCTCCTTGCCCCAGCCTGGGGATCGAACCATCGACACTGACATCGTGATGGCTGAGCGTTACCAATTAAGCTAAAGAGTCAACTCATTGGCCAGAGTGGTATTCACTCCAGTCCATCATAGGCAAATTCGGCTACACATTTAAAACGTATTCACTCGCTGAAATTTATTTTGTTCTTTTAAATTCAATTCACTAAATTGTACGTCGACCTCCAAGTATAAATAAGGTTGGGAAAATATATTACCCGTGTTACACTGATGTTTCCAAATTGCACTTTATATAGCATGAATCCGCTTTCTTATGGTCAATGAGTTAAACCAGGCATTGATCAGGAGAGGTAATAAAATGTCACCATGCTTTGTAATGTTGAACCGCAAGATAAGTGGCCCAAGGTATGGGGCATAAAACCTGTAGGGACATTAATAATATCATATAAGAATTATATTTTATTATAATTTAATTTTAATATGAAATTTAGAATTCTCACTTCATATGTGCATAAATATTGAATTTTTAATGACAATCAGATGATCTGTACTAAAATTACAAAAGCTAGTGATGTTTCATTTAACATGCAATAAAATTATAATATATATGGTAGGCTACGTCACTTTGGACATTGACATTTGGCCATCTGGCACCAAGTTACCTGCAGATGTCACCTCCATATCATTCTACGTCCATATAATACTATATCTTAGGCCACAACTAACCAGTAGCGCATGTTTTTTCGTTGATTTTTCCGAAATTATCAACTGATTTTGATGAAATTTTGTAAAAATTATTTATCAACAGAATCTTAATATCCCTGAAAATTTCGTAAAATTATATTTAGCATTTCAAAAGTTATACCATTTGACATGTAGTAAATTAAAATTATGACGTCCTGCTTTAAACCCATTAAACTAATTCTAGAATTTTATTACACGTCAAATGGTCTAACTTTTGCAATATTAAATATAATTTTACGATTTTTTTTACCGACGTTAGGATATGACTTGAAAATTGTCTGTGCTAAATTTCAAGGAAATTGGTTCATAATCAATGGATATATCGACCAAAAGCATGCGCTACAGAATTACCTAAACGAATGTGGCCCAGGGTATTATAGAGATCAAAGCCGATTAGCAGCAGGAAACAGTTTGCCGTCTAGATTGGTTGGAAGAATACGCGCAATGAACTGCAGATACATTGTTCAACAGATACATAGCTATTATACATAGCTTAACATGTACATAGCTTAATATATACCTAGTTTAACAGGTATATAGCTTAATATATACATAGTTTAACAGGTATATAGCTTAATATATACATAGTTTAACAGGTATATAGCTTAGTATATACATAGTTTAACAGGTATATAGCTTAGTATATACATAGTTTAACAGGTATATAGCTTAGTATATACATTGTTTAACATGTACATGGTTGAACAGATAGATAGCTTAACATATACATATCCCAACATATACATAGCTTAACATATACATAGCTTAACATATACATAGCTTAACAGATACATAGCTTAACAGATACATAGCTTAACATATAGATAGCTTAACATATACATATCCCAACATATACATAGCTTAACATATACATAGCTTAACATATACATAGCTTAACATATACATAGCTTAACAGATACATAGCTTAACATATACATAGCTTAACAGATACATAGCTTAACAGATACATAGCTTAACAGATACATAGCTTAACATATACATACTTAAAATACACATAGCTTAACATATACATAGCTGAACAGATACATATCTTAACATATACATAGCTTAACAGATACATATCTTAACATATACATAGCTTAACAGATACATAGCTTAACAGATACATAGCTTAACATATACATAGCTTAACAGATACATAGCTTAACAGATACATAGCTTAACATATACATAGCTTAACATATACCTAGCTTAACAGATACATAGCTTAACAGATACCTAGCTTAACATATACATATCTTAGCAGATACATACTTAAAATATACATAGCTTAACAGATACATAGCTTAACATATACCTAGCTTAACAGATAGATAGCTTAACATATACATATCCCAACATATACATAGCTTAACATATACATAGCTTAACATATACATAGCTTAACATATACATAGCTTAACAGATACATAGCTTAACATATACATAGCTTAACATATACATATCTTAGCAGATACATACTTAAAATATACATAGCTTAACAGATATATAGCTTAACATATACATAGCTTAACAGATACATAGCTTAACAGATACATAGCTTAACATATACATAGCTTAACATATACATATCTTAACAGATACATAGCTTAACAGATACATAGCTTAACATATACATAGCTTAACATATACATAGCTTAACATATACATATCTTAACAGATACATAGCTTAACAGATACATAGCTTAACATATACATAGCTTAACAGATACCTTGCTTAACAGATACATAGCTTAACAGATACCTAGCTTAACAGATACCTAGCTTAACATATACATAGCTTAATAGATACATAGCTTAACAGATACCTAGCTTAACATATACATACTTAACAGATACATATCTTAACAGATACCTAGCTTAACATATACATAGCTTAACAGATACATAGCTTAACAGATACATAGCTTAACAGATACATACTTAAAATATACATAGCTTAACATATACCTAGCTTAACATATACATAGCTTAACATATACATACTTAACAGATACCTAGCTTAATAGATACATAGCTTAACAGATACATAGCTTAACAGATACCTAGCTTAACATATACATACTTAACAGATACATATCTTAACAGATACATAGCTTGACATATACATAGCTTAACAGATACATAGCTTAACAGATACATATCTTAACAGATACCTAGCTTAACATATACATAGCTTAAAATATACATAGCTTAACATATACATAGCTTAACAGATACATAGCTTAACATATACATAGCTTAAAATATACATAGCTTAACATATACATAGCTTAACATATACATAGCTTAACATATACATAGCTTAACAGATACATATCTTAACAGATACATATCTTAACAGATACATAGCTTAACAGATACCTAGCTTAACAGATACATAGCTTAACAGATACATAGCTTAACATATACATAGCTTAAAATATACATAGCTTAACATATACATAGCTTAACAGATACATAGCTTAACATATACATAGCTTAAAATATACATAGCTTAACATATACATAGCTTAACATATACATAGCTTAACATATACATAGCTTAACAGATACATATCTTAACAGATACATATCTTAACAGATACATAGCTTAACATATACCTAGCTTAACAGATACATAGCTTAACAGATACATAGCTTAACAGATACATACTTAAAATATACATAGCTTAACATATACATAGCTTAACAGATACATAGCTTAACAGATACATAGCTTAACAGATACATAGCTTAACAGATACCTAGCTTAACATATACCTAGCTTAACATATACATATCTTAACAGATACATAGCTTGACATATACATAGCTTAACAGATACATAGCTTAACAGATACATATCTTAACAGATACATAGCTTAACATATACATAGCTTAACAGATACATAGCTTAACATATACATAGCTTAACAGATACATAGCTTAACATATACATAGCTTAACAGATACATATCTTAACAGATACATATCTTAACAGATACATAGCTTAACATATACATAGCTTAACATATACCTAGCTTAACAGATACATAGCTTAACAGATACATAGCTTAACAGATACATACTTAAAATATACATAGCTTAACATATACCTAGCTTAACATATACCTAGCTTAACATATACATATCTTAACAGATACATAGCTTGACATATACATAGCTTAACAGATACATAGCTTAACAGATACATATCTTAACAGATACATAGCTTAACATATACATAGCTTAACAGATACATAGCTTAACATATACATAGCTTAACAGATACATATCTTAACATATACATAGCTTAACATATACATATCTTAACAGATACATAGCTTAACAGATACATAGCTTAACAGATACATAGCTTAACATATACATAGCTTAACATATACATAGCTTAACAGATAGATAGCTTAACATATACATAGCTTAACAGATACATATCTTAACAGATACATAGCTTAACAGATACCTAGCTTAACATATACATATCTTAGCAGATACATATCTTAACAGATACATAGCTTAACATATACATAGCTTAACAGATACATAGCTTAACATATACATAGCTTAACATATACATAGCTTAACAGATAGATAGCTTAACATATACATAGCTTAACAGATACATATCTTAACAGATACATAGCTTAACAGATACCTAGCTTAACATATACATATCTTAGCAGATACATATCTTAACAGATACATAGCTTAACATATACATAGCTTAACAGATACATATCTTAACAGATACATAGCTTAACAGATACCTAGCTTAACATATACATATCTTAGCAGATACATATCTTAACATATACATAGCTTAACATATACATAGCTTAACAGATAGATAGCTTAACATATACATAGCTTAACAGATACATAGCTTAACAGATACCTAGCTTAACATATACATATCTTAGCAGATACATATCTTAACAGATACATAGCTTAACAGATACATAGCTTAACATATACATAGCTTAACAGATACATATCTTAACAGATACATAGCTTAACAGATACATAGCTTAACATATACATAGCTTAACAGATACCTAGCTTAATAGATACATAGCTTAACATATACATATCTTAACAGATACCTAGCTTAACATATACATAGCTTAACATATACATATCTTAACAGATACATATCTTAACAGATACATAGCTTAACATATACATAGCTTAACAGATACATAGCTTGACATATACATATCTTAACATATACATAGCTTAACATATACATAGCTTAACAGATACATAGCTTAACAGATACCTAGCTTAACAGATACATAGCTTAACAGATACATAGCTTAACAGATACATAGCTTAACATATACATACTTAAAATATACATAGCTTAACAGATACATAGCTTAACAGATACCTAGCTTAACAGATACATAGCTTAACATATACATAGCTTAACATATACATACTTAAAATATACATAGCTTAACAGATACATAACTTAACAGATACCTAGCTTAACATATACATATCTTAACAGATACCTAGCTTAACAGATACATAGCTTAACAGATACATAGCTTAACATATACATAGCTTAACATATACATAGCTTAACAGATACCTAGCTTAACAGATACATATCTTAACAGATACATAGCTTAACAGATACATAGCTTAACAGATACATAGCTTAACATATACATAGCTTAACATATACATAGCTTAACAGATACATAGCTTAACATATACATAGCTTAACATATACATAGCTTAACAGATACCTAGCTTAACAGATACATAGCTTAACAGATGCATAGCTTAACATATACATAGCTTAACATATACCTAGCTTAACATATACATAGCTTAACATATACATAGCTTAACAGATACCTAGCTTAACATATACATATCTTAACATATACATAGCTTAACATATACATAGCTTAACAGATACATATCTTAACATATACATAGCTTAACAGATACCTAGCTTAACAGATACATAGCTTAACAGATACATAGCTTAACAGATACATAGCTTAACAGATACATAGCTTAACAGATACATAGCTTAACATATACCTAGCTTAACATATACCTAGCTTAACATATACCTAGCTTAACAGATACATAGCTTAACAGATACATACTTAACATATACATAGCTTAACAGATACATAGCTTAACATATACCTAGCTTAACATATACATAGCTTAACATATACATAGCTTAACATATACATAGCTTAACATATACATAGCTTAACATATACATAGCTTAACATATACCTAGCTTAACATATACCTAGCTTAACATATACCTAGCTTAACAGATACATAGCTTAACAGATACATACTTAACATATACATAGCTTAACAGATACATAGCTTAACATATACATAGCTTAACATATACCTAGCTTAACATATACATAGCTTAACATATACATAGCTTAACAGATACCTAGCTTAACATATACATAGCTTAATAGATACATAGCTTAACAGATACCTAGCTTAACATATACATAGCTTAACATATACATACTTAACAGATACCTAGCTTAACATATACATAGCTTAACAGATACATAGCTTAACAGATACATAGCTTAACAGATACATATCTTAACATATACATAGCTTAACAGATACATAGCTTAACAGATACATAGCTCAACATATGCATAGCTTAACATATACATAGCTTAACATATACATAGCTTAACAGATACATAGCTTAACAGATACCTAGCTTAACATATACATAGCTTAATAGATACATAGCTTAACAGATAGATAGCTTAACAGATATATAGCTTAACATATACATACTTAACAGATACCTAGCTTAACATATACATAGCTTAACAGATACCTAGCTTAACAGATACCTAGCTTAACAGATACATAGCTTAACAGATAGATAGCTTAACAGATAGATAGCTTAACATATACATAGCTTAACAGATACCTAGCTTAACAGATACATAGCTTAACAGATACATAGCTTAACATATACATAGCTTAACAGATACATAGCTTGACAGATACCTAGCTTAACAGATACCTAGCTTAACAGATACATAGCTTAACAGATACATAGCTTAACAGATACCTAGCTTAACAGATACATAGCTTAACAGATACATAGCTTAACAGATACATAGCTTAACATATACATATCTTAACAGATACATAGCTTAACGTATACATAGCTTAACATATACATAGCTTAACAGATACATATCTTGACATGTAGATACTTAAAATATACATAGCTTAACATATACATAGCTTAACAGATACATAGCTTAACAGATACATAGCTTAATAGATACATAGCTTAACATATACATAGCCTAAAATATACATAGCTTAACAGATACATAGCTTAACATATACATAGCTTAACAGATACATAGCTTAACAGATACCTAGCTTAACAGATACATAGCTTAACATATACATAGCTTAAAATATACATAGCTTAACAGATACATAGCTTAACATATACATAGCTTAAAATATACATAGCTTAACAGATACATAGCTTAACATATACATACTTAACAGATACATAGCTTAACATATACATAGCTTAAAATATACATGGCTTAACAGATACATAGCTTAACATATACATATCTTAACATATACATAGCTTAACATATACATAGCTTAAAATATACATAGCTTAACAGATACATAGCTTAACATATACATACTTAACAGATACATAGCTTAACATATACATACTTAAAATATACATAGCTTAACATATACATAGCTTAACAGATACCTAGCTTAACATATACATAGCTTAACAGATACCTAGCTTAACATATACATAGCTTAACATATACATACTTAAAATATACATAGCTTAACAGATACATAGCTTAACATATACATACTTAACAGATACATAGCTTAACATATACATACTTAAAATATACATAGCTTAACATATACATAGCTTAATAGATACATAGCTTAACATATACATAGCTTAAAATATACATAGCTTAACAGATACATAGCTTAACATATACATACTTAACAGATACATAGCTTAACATATACATACTTAAAATATACATAGCTTAACATATACATAGCTTAACAGATACCTAGCTTAACATATACATAGCTTAACATATACATACTTAAAATATACATAGCTTAACAGATACATAGCTTAACATATACATAGCTTAACAGATACATAGCTTAACATATACATAGCTTAACAGATACATAGCTTAACAGTTGCATAGCTTAACATATACATAGCTTAAAATATACATAGCTTAACAGATACCTAGCTTAACAGATACATAGCTTAACAGATACATAGCTTAACATATACATAGCTTAACAGATACATAGCTTAACATATACATAGCTTAACAGATACATAGCTTGACAGATACCTAGCTTAACAGATACCTAGCTTAACAGATACATAGCTTAACAGATACATAGCTTAACAGATACCTAGCTTAACAGATACATAGCTTAACAGATACATAGCTTAACAGATACATAGCTTAACAGATACATAGCTTAACATATACATATCTTAACAGATACATAGCTTAACATATACATAGCTTAACATATACATAGCTTAACAGATACATATCTTGACATGTAGATACTTAAAATATACATAGCTTAACATATACATAGCTTAACAGATACATAGCTTAACAGATACATAGCTTAACATATACATAGCTTAACAGATACATAGCTTGACAGATACATAGCTTAACAGATACATAGCTTAACAGATACATAGCTTAACAGATACATAGCTTAACAGATACATAGCTTAACAGATACATAGCTTAACATATACATAGCTTAACATAAACATAGCTTAACAGATACATAGCTTAACAGTTGCATAGCTTAACATATACATACTTAAAATATACATAGCTTAACAGATACATAGCTTAACATATACATACTTAACAGATACATAGCTTAACATATACATACTTAAAATATACATAGCTTAACATATACATAGCTTAACAGATACCTAGCTTAACATATACATAGCTTAACATATACATACTTAAAATATACATAGCTTAACAGATACATAGCTTAACATATACATAGCTTAAAAGATACATAGCTTAACAGATACATAGCTTAACAGATACCTAGCTTAACATATACATAGCTTAACAGATACATAGCTTAACAGATACATAGCTTGACATATACCTAGCTTAACATATACATAGCTTAACAGATACATACTTAAAATATACATAGCTTAACAGATACCTAGCTTAACATATACATAGCTTAACAGATACCTAGCTTAACAGATACATAGCTTAACAGATACATAGCTTAACAGATACCTAGCTTAACAGATACATAGCTTAACAGATACCTAGCTTAACATATACATAGCTTAACATATACATAGCTTAACATATACATAGCTTAACATATACATAGCTTAACAGATACATACTTAACAGATAGATAGCTTAACAGATAGATAGCTTAACATATACATAGCTTAACAGATACCTAGCTTAACAGATACATAGCTTAACAGATACATAGCTTAACATATACATAGCTTAACAGATACATAGCTTGACAGATACCTAGCTTAACAGATACCTAGCTTAACAGATACATAGCTTAACAGATACATAGCTTAACAGATACCTAGCTTAACAGATACATAGCTTAACAGATACATAGCTTAACAGATACATAGCTTAACATATACATATCTTAACAGATACATAGCTTAACGTATACATAGCTTAACATATACATAGCTTAACAGATACATATCTTGACATGTAGATACTTAAAATATACATAGCTTAACATATACATAGCTTAACAGATACATAGCTTAACAGATACATAGCTTAATAGATACATAGCTTAACATATACATAGCCTAAAATATACATAGCTTAACAGATACATAGCTTAACATATACATAGCTTAACAGATACATAGCTTAACAGATACCTAGCTTAACAGATACATAGCTTAACATATACATAGCTTAAAATATACATAGCTTAACAGATACATAGCTTAACATATACATAGCTTAAAATATACATAGCTTAACAGATACATAGCTTAACATATACATACTTAACAGATACATAGCTTAACATATACATAGCTTAAAATATACATGGCTTAACAGATACATAGCTTAACATATACATATCTTAACATATACATAGCTTAACATATACATAGCTTAAAATATACATAGCTTAACAGATACATAGCTTAACATATACATACTTAACAGATACATAGCTTAACATATACATACTTAAAATATACATAGCTTAACATATACATAGCTTAACAGATACCTAGCTTAACATATACATAGCTTAACAGATACCTAGCTTAACATATACATAGCTTAACATATACATACTTAAAATATACATAGCTTAACAGATACATAGCTTAACATATACATACTTAACAGATACATAGCTTAACATATACATACTTAAAATATACATAGCTTAACATATACATAGCTTAATAGATACATAGCTTAACATATACATAGCTTAAAATATACATAGCTTAACAGATACATAGCTTAACATATACATACTTAACAGATACATAGCTTAACATATACATACTTAAAATATACATAGCTTAACATATACATAGCTTAACAGATACCTAGCTTAACATATACATAGCTTAACATATACATACTTAAAATATACATAGCTTAACAGATACATAGCTTAACATATACATAGCTTAACAGATACATAGCTTAACATATACATAGCTTAACAGATACATAGCTTAACAGTTGCATAGCTTAACATATACATAGCTTAAAATATACATAGCTTAACAGATACCTAGCTTAACAGATACATAGCTTAACAGATACATAGCTTAACATATACATAGCTTAACAGATACATAGCTTAACATATACATAGCTTAACAGATACATAGCTTGACAGATACCTAGCTTAACAGATACCTAGCTTAACAGATACATAGCTTAACAGATACATAGCTTAACAGATACCTAGCTTAACAGATACATAGCTTAACAGATACATAGCTTAACAGATACATAGCTTAACAGATACATAGCTTAACATATACATATCTTAACAGATACATAGCTTAACATATACATAGCTTAACATATACATAGCTTAACAGATACATATCTTGACATGTAGATACTTAAAATATACATAGCTTAACATATACATAGCTTAACAGATACATAGCTTAACAGATACATAGCTTAACATATACATAGCTTAACAGATACATAGCTTGACAGATACATAGCTTAACAGATACATAGCTTAACAGATACATAGCTTAACAGATACATAGCTTAACAGATACATAGCTTAACAGATACATAGCTTAACATATACATAGCTTAACATAAACATAGCTTAACAGATACATAGCTTAACAGTTGCATAGCTTAACATATACATACTTAAAATATACATAGCTTAACAGATACATAGCTTAACATATACATACTTAACAGATACATAGCTTAACATATACATACTTAAAATATACATAGCTTAACATATACATAGCTTAACAGATACCTAGCTTAACATATACATAGCTTAACATATACATACTTAAAATATACATAGCTTAACAGATACATAGCTTAACATATACATAGCTTAAAAGATACATAGCTTAACAGATACATAGCTTAACAGATACCTAGCTTAACATATACATAGCTTAACAGATACATAGCTTAACAGATACATAGCTTGACATATACCTAGCTTAACATATACATAGCTTAACAGATACATACTTAAAATATACATAGCTTAACAGATACCTAGCTTAACATATACATAGCTTAACAGATACCTAGCTTAACAGATACATAGCTTAACAGATACATAGCTTAACAGATACCTAGCTTAACAGATACATAGCTTAACAGATACCTAGCTTAACATATACATAGCTTAACATATACATAGCTTAACATATACATAGCTTAACATATACATAGCTTAACAGATACATACTTAACATATACATAGCTTAACAGATACCTAGCTTAACATATACATAGCTTAACAGATACCTAGCTTAACAGATACATAGCTTAACAGATACATAGCTTAACAGATACCTAGCTTAACAGATACATAGCTTAACAGATACCTAGCTTAACATATACATAGCTTAACAGATACATAGCTTAACATATACATAGCTTAACATATACATAGCTTAACAGATACATATCTTAACATATACATAGCTTAACAGATACATAGCTTAACATATACATAGCTTAACATATACATAGCTTAACAGATACATATCTTAACAGATACATAGCTTAACAGATACATAGCTTAACAGATACATACTTAAAATATACATAGCTTAACAGATACATAGCTTAATATATACATAGCTTAACAGATACCTAGCTTAACATATACATAGCTTAACAGATACATAGCCTAACATATACATATCTTAACATATACATAGCTTAACATATACATATCTTAACATATACATACTTAAAATATACATAGCTTAACAGATACCTAGCTTAACATATACATAGCTTAACAGATACATAGCTTAACAGATACATAGCTTAACAGATACCTAGCTTAACAGATACATAGCTTAACAGATACCTAGCTTAACAGATACATAGCTTAACAGATACATAGCTTAACAGATACATAGCTTAACAGATACATAGCTTAACATATACATAGCTTAACATATACATAGGTTAACATATACATAGCTTAACAGATACATACTTAAAATATACATAGCTTAACAGATACCTAGCTTAACATATACATAGCTTAACAGATACATAGCTTAACAGATACATAGCTTAACAGATACATAGCTTAACAGATACCTAGCTTAACAGATACATAGCTTAACAAATACATATCTTAACATATACATAACTTAACATATACATATCTTAACATATACATAGCTTAACAGATACATAGCTTAACAGATACATAGCTTAACAGATACCTAGCTTAACAGATACCTAGCTTAACATATACATAGCTTAAAATATACATAGCTTAACAGATACATAGCTTAACATATACATAGCTTAACAGATACATAGCTTAACAGATACATAGCTTAACATATACATAGCTTAACACATACATACTTAAAATATACATAGCTTAACAGATACCTAGCTTAACATATACATAGCTTAACAAATACATAGCTTAACATATACATAGCTTAACATATACATAGCTTAACAGATACATATCTTAACAGATACATAGCTTAACATATACATATCTTAACAGATACATAGCTTAACATATACATATCTTAACATATACATAGCTTAACATATACATAGCTTAACAGATACATACTTAAAATATACATAGCTTAACATATACATAGCTTAACAGATACATAGCTTAACATGTACATAGCTTAACAGATACATAGCTTAACATATACATAGCTTGACATATACATAGCTTAACATATACATAGCTTAACATATACATAGCTTAACATATATATAGCTTAACAGATATATAGCTTAACATATACATAGCTTAACAGATACCTAGCTTAACAGATACCTAGCTTAACATATATATAGCTTAACATATACATAGCTTAACATATACATAGCTTAACAGATACCTAGCTTAACAGATACATATCTTAACAGATACATAGCTTGACAGATACATAGCTTAACAGATACATAGCTTAACAGATACATAGCTTAACATATACATAGCTTAACATATACATAGCTTAACATATACATACTTAAAATATACATAGCTTAACAGATACATAGCTTAACATATACATATCTTAACAGATACATACTTAAAATATACATAGCTTAACAGATACATAGCTTAACAGATACATAGCTTAACATATACATAGCTTAACAGATACCTAGCTTAACAGATACATAGCTTAACATATACATAGCTTAACATATACATAGCTTAACAGATACATAGCTTAACAGATACATAGCTTAACATATACATAGCTTAACATATACATAGCTTAACATATACATAGCTTAACAGATACATATCTTAACAGATACATAGCTTAACAGATACATACTTAAAATATACATAGCTTAACAGATACATAGCTTAACATATACATACTTAAAATATACATAGCTTAACAGATACATAGCTTAACAGATACATAGCTTAATAGATACATAGCTTAACATATACATAGCTTAACATATACATATCTTAACATATACATAGCTTAACATATACATATCTTAACATATACATACTTAAAATATACATAGCTTAACATATACATAGCTTAACATGTACATAGCTTAACAGATACATAGCTTAACAGATACATAGCTTAACAGATACATAGCTTAACAGATACATAGCTTGACATATACATAGCTTAACATATACATAGCTTAACATATACATAGCTTAACATATATATAGCTTAACAGATAGATAGCTTAACATATACATAGCTTAACAGATACCTAGCTTAACAGATACATATCTTAACAGATACATAGCTTAACATATACATATCTTAACAGATACATAGCTTAACATATACATAGCTTAACATATACATAGCTTAACATATACATAGCTTAACATGTACATAGCTTAACAGATACATAGCTTAACAGATACATAGCTTAACATATACATAGCTTAACAGATACATAGCTTTACATATACATAGCTTAACAGATACATAGCTTAACATGTACATACTTAACAGATACATAGCTTAACAGATACCTAGCTTAACAGATACATAGCTTAACAGATACATATCTTAACATATACATAGCTTAACATATACATAGCTAAAAGATAGATAGCTTAACTGATACATAGCTTAACAGATACCTAGCTTAACAGATACATAGCTTAACAGATACATATCTTAACAGATACATAGCTTAACATATACATATCTTGACATATACATAGCTTAACAGATACATATCTTAACATATACATATCTTAACAGATACATATCTTAACATATACATAGCTTGACATATACATATCTTAACAGATACATATCTTAACATATACATAGCTAAAAGATAGATAGCTTAACTGATACATAGCTTAACAGATACATAGCTTAACAGATACCTAGCTTAACAGATACATATCTTAACAGATACATATCTTAACATATACATATCTTAACATATACATAGCTAAAAGATAGATAGCTTAACTGATACATAGCTTAACAGATACCTAGCTTAACAGATACATATCTTAACATATACATAGCTTAACATATACATATCTTAACAGATACATATCTTGACATATACATAGCTTAACAGATACATATCTTAACATATACATATCTTAACAGATACATAGCTTAACATATACATAGCTTAACAGATACTTAGCTTAACAGATACATAGCTTAACATATACATAGCTTAACAGATACATATCTTAACATATACATAGCTTAACAGATACATAGCTTAACAGATACCTAGCTTAACAGATAGATAGCTTAACATATACATAGCTTAACATATACATAGCTTAACATATACATAGCTTAACAGATACATAGCTTAACAGATACATAGCTTAACAAATACATATCTTAAAATATACATAGCTTAACAGATACATAGCTTAACAGATACCTAGCTTAACATATACCTAGCTTAACAGATACATAGCTTAACGGATACATAGCTTAACAAATACATATCTTAAAATATACATAGCTTAACAGATACATAGCTTAACAGATACCTAGCTTAACATATACATAGCTTAACAGATACATAGCTTAACATATACCTAGCTTAACATATACATATCTTAACAGATACATAGCTTAACAGATACATAGCTTAACAAATACATATCTTAAAATATACATAGCTTAACAGATACATAGCTTAACAGATACCTAGCTTAACATATACATAGCTTAACAGATACATAGCTTAACAGATACCTAGCTTAACAGATACATAGCTTAACATATACATATCTTAACAGATACATAGCTTAACAGATACATAGCTTAACATATACATATCTTAACATATACATAGCTTAACATATACATACTTAAAATATACATATCTTAACATATACATATCTTAACAGATACATAGCTTAACATATACATAGCTTAACAGATACTTAGCTTAACAGATACATAGCTTAACAGATACATATCTTAACATATACATAGCTTAACATATACATACTTAAAATATACATATCTTAACATATACATATCTTAACAGATACATAGCTTAACATATACATAGCTTAACAGATACTTAGCTTAACAGATACATAGCTTAACAGATACATAGCTTAAGATATACATAGCTAAAAGATACATATCTTAACAGATACATAGCTTGACAGATACATAGCTTAACAAATACATATCTTAACATATACATAGCTTAACATATACATACTTAAAATATACATATCTTAACATATACATATCTTAACAGATACATAGCTTAACATATACATAGCTTAACAGATACTTAGCTTAACAGATACATAGCTTAACAGATACATAGCTTAAGATATACATAGCTAAAAGATACATATCTTAACAGATACATAGCTTGACAGATACATAGCTTAACAGATACATAGCTTAACAGATACATAGCTTAACAGATACATAGCTTAACAAATACATAGCTTAACATATACATACTTAAAATATACATATCTTAACAGATACATAGCTTGACAGATACATATCTTAACATATACATAGCTTAACATATACATAGCTTAACAGATACATAGCTTAGCAGATACCTAGCTTAACATATACATAGCTTAACATATACATAGCTTAACATATACATAGCTTAACAGATACTTAGCTTAACAGATACATAGCTTAAGATATACATAGCTAAAAGATACATATCTTAACAGATACATAGCTTGACAGATACATAGCTTAACATATACATAGCTTAACATATACATAGCTTAACAGATACATAGCTTAGCAGATACCTAGCTTAACATATACATAGCTTAACATATACATAGCTTAACAGATACATAGCTTAGCAGATACCTAGCTTAACAGATACATAGCTTAATAGATACATAGCTTAACATATTATCAACACCCAAAACCATTAAAACAGCAAACGCTTTTATACAGCATTTATTTTTTGCCGATAAATATCTACATAAGTAAAATACATAATAAATACATACTATATGACTAGATTAAACAATAAACGAAAATATGAATTACTTTCTTTTCAATGTCAGTTTAAATTTAACAACTACAATGCCACCTGGTGAGTGAATTTTAACTAATCTTTTAAACACGACAGCACAGTCATACGAATGTCACCAAGAATATATAATAACGTCGCTTTCTGCACATATGACGCTATATTGCGAGAAAAGAAAGACCGAATTCGGGACTATGCTTTACTCTTATATCGAATGACTTCAGCTCCGCCTTGAATAAGTAGGCCTCCGCCAACGTTCATACACCACTCGACCAACAATAAAATTAGGCCGATTACCATGTCTTCTCCCAGCAAACACGAACCGTTGACCCAATGTTGGCTTAATGTTGGTCCAGCGTCGCGGACGGTGCGCCAACATTGAGCCATCATCGGGTCAACGGCTCGTGTTTGCCGAGTAGTGCTGTGACTATCAGAGCTACATGACACATGGTGACATCGTATACACAAGATTGAACCACTAAAGATACAGAGAAGAGAATCTGAAAAATATTGAAAACTCGGAAGTGTTATGATAAGACAACAAAAAATATTTTTTTATTACTGACATTTTTAATTTAAGTATTTTCGGGATTGTTCCGGATCACACGGATACAATGTGGCAGTGTTATTTGTGAGGAAATCAATCAAAACATGAATAAGATAAATAACAAAGTCGCTAATGCATTATGTTTGGGACTTCTTGTCACATTTATACCAAAAATTTAAACATTATGTATTATTAATTAAACTTATTTGTACTCTGAAAGATAGATGATTAGATCTTTTAATATAGGTATCCCAGCAAACACGAGGTGTTGACCCAATGCTGTTTTAATGTTGCGCCGACGCCACGGTGGGTCAACATTAAAACAACATTGTGTCAACTCATCGTGCTTGCTGGGTATAGCATAGCGCCTTTGTACCCTAGGCTTGTCGTGGTCATCTTCACACACAAGGCTCGCTGCTCCTCGGATCATTTGTTTGCTATCCATTTGGCCATACACATTTCAAAAACGTTTACAATTTGATTTAAAAACGTACTTATATAAGTATACAACAAGATGCGTGATTTTAATACACGACATTCACAAGTTTTTCTGACGAGGCAACCCAGTTAACACAAAACATGTGTATATCATTTATACAACGTTGGCCCAACGTCTTCCGATGGTCCTACATTGAATAAATGTTATACATATGTTTTGTGTTAACTGGGAATGGCCCATTAGATATTGTTTTATTGTTGGCACATCGCTCAGGACCTTATTGTGACTGAATGTTTACACGGAATAAAATTTCTTCCTTTGATCATTTTCAAATGACTTTTGGATAGCACCTGACATGTCGTCTCCAGCTTCTTTGCTTGCCTGTTCGTAGACTTGTTCTAGTGCTTTCTGTGGTATGGCTTGAACAAATTCCTGTAGTTCTTGACTTTGCTGGTCACTCAGATCCAGGCTTATAGCCTCCATCTGTTTTTCATAACTGCGTAGTTGGGCAGACTGTTTTCTTGTTTTTTTTGCGGATTATGTAGTCGTATATCCTTGCTACGTGGACTCAAAAGGTGGATAGGATAGTTGGAAGATGGTCTTGTCCTCTGTAGTCGCTCTTTTAACGGAATGTCTAGATTTTGTTTACTTGTAGATCTTGCACGGCGATACATCTGGTTACATTCAGCACACCTGTTATCTCTTTCTAGCACAATGTTCCTCTCATCTCTGGTGGCATTTGTGCGAAGTGTGTACCATTTTAAACATTTTTACTGGCAACTCGATTGTATGGCACATTTTTCTCAACTACTGAATCGGGAACATATCCCACACCAGAAAAAACAGCCTGAAATTCCGTTTTAGACACACCAGCACAGAATACATAAGCTGGACCCAAGTCTTTCCAGAAGTTTGCCAGTTTTTTCCGAGTTGACAAAGTTACCTTCATTAAAGAGACCTGATACAGACTCTATGACGTCACCAGCAACAATTAGATCTGCTTATCCTGCGTCAGTTACGCGTATAACAGTAATAGTTGCTGGTCCACCACGCTGAGGTGGAATGTCGGCCTTTATGCGCGTAATCTCAATGGCATGATGCTGGTCAAACTGACCCCAAACTAGAGAGTGCACTTGTAGAACGGGAAAGTTGACACTAACATAAGAGGCTATCTTGCATAATCCTGGATTAATTATATGAACTTTTCGAAGTCCCACAGTTTGACAAGAACGGTCCATCGCTCAAAAACAAAATACACTAAGTACTTATCCAACAATAGTTTTGACAATGAAAAGAAAAATAATGAATTCGGTTTACAGGTAGGATTATTAAATACACGATCGAGAACCGTCTCAAACTACCAAGTTGACAGACTGAGCATTTCATTAACGTGGGCTTATATATATATATTATTAGTGTATGCTACAGAATCATAAAAAAATTGAGAACATCTAAACAGATTTTGTCGGTGGATGTAGGCCTATCCACTAATATAATTGTACTAAGTGACTAATGAGTTTCAATTGAATTTCTTTGATGTGATTTACACTTCCCCAGCTAACATGTCGACCCGTTGTTGTGTTAATGTTTGCCCACCGTCTTCAACGGTGGCCCAACATTACCCCAACATTGGGTGGAGGTCTGGTGTTTGCTGGGCTGCCATAACCCCCCCTGCCACCGTTTGCAACACATTGGCACAGAGTTTGAAATATTAACGTTCGGTCAACGTATCTGTCGTGTTTGCTGGGCAACATTGGAGACTAGCAGTTACAGTATGTGTTTTATGATCTATCAGTGGGGGTCAAAGAGGGAGCATCACAGGGTCATCTTAGCGGGCAAATTTGGCACAGCTGCATAATTAGAGACTGCAGCGCACCGTTGCGAGAAACTAGCGTACCGAGACAGCATTCGACACCCTTAGTTTTTGATGGAATAAACGGCTGAGAGTAGTCCCCTTTCAGAGAAGTTATACCCTCCGATGTATCAGTTAGCGACAAAAAATACCTTCCATATGTAGACAAGATGATAATCTACAAGTGGATATGTTTGATATCGCTGTGCGTTGTATAGTTTTTATCACAGGGGACATAAGTTTTTGGCATTTTACAGCGTCTCAAGTGATACATTCTCTGTTATTATATATTCTTGATGTCACGGAATATTTATCAAATTGTGACACAAACATTTATTTAATAGATATTTAAGTCTGACGATAATTCGCTTAAATATGAAAGGAATATAACGACATAAGACCTACATTTACATTACAATATACAAGGTAAGAATCATTACAGAATTAATTTACTTCACACTTTAGTGAACATTCGCTTGTTGTTCTGCTCTGTACTCTTAGCCAGCATATATAACAAACCGTATTGAGAGGTTTTGACAGCTGAATAAAACTTGAAATGTAGGCCTACCTACTTTGAACTCGCTAACTTACATAAATAATAACAGTGATTACCTTATTTAATAATCCATTTTCAAATAAACAATTCTTTTAAACTTATTAAATGTAGACCTATTTTATAGAATGCACTTTATAAATAAATAACTGTAGCTTTAAATTAAACCGAAACAGTATAAAACTAATGTTAAATAATTATAAACCAACCGGTTGCTTTCTTGAGTCTTGCGAATTAGATGTTGATCCCTTGACTTCTGGACTAAAAGTGACTGAGACAAACGGATTTCAAACCGACACTTTGACCCCAAGGTGAAGGACATTGACCCCCACCCCCAATTGTGCCACATCACGAATCCCATGATCATTTCCTGCCACGTCGACACTGACGAGTGGTAAAAAAAAATTAGAAAGCAAACTGAAAGTTATAAGCTAACGACACATAATGACTTAACTGATATTTATTTAATAACTTAACTAATACGTGTTTACACATATACATAGCTTAGCAGATACATAGCCTAACAAATACATAACTTAACAGATACATAGCGCAACAGATAGAAAGCTTAACAATAGACAATAGACAATAGACAATAGTTTATTCATAGGACCTGTTATTTAACAGAGATATGTAGATATAAAGCCAGGTGGACTTAATGACAATATTATAGTTATTATATACATGAATTGATTGATTTTTGTACAATTCTGATATATGTGCAAAAGTTTTTCAATTCCAACATGCTCGAAGTATTCATTAGTTTATCAAATGTGAAAGACGATGAACGAATCGTATGATGTCTTTTAATTAATTGGCTTCGAAGAGTGTTAAAATTTGAGCAATTCATAATAAAATAAAACTCGTCTCCCAGTTCACTCACACACCAGTTACATTTTCTTTGTTCTCTGGGTATACCTCTATGACATCCGGTTTCAACTGGAAGGTTGTGGTTTCTGCAACGGAATCTCGCCAGTAATCGTCTGTTATTGTAGGTTAATTTTGTCAAATAGCTTTCAATTTTGATGAGATTCTGTAGTTTAAGCACTTGCTGCTTTGTTGGATTTCTGCTGCCCATTTTTGTCTAAACTGATCGAGTACTCTTTGTTTGATTTGTTGTTTGAAGCATTCCTTACTATGATGTCAGGGATGACTTGACTTCCCCATATACCAGGGAAACCACAATCTTCCAGAATCGTTTTAACACAAATTAGCCAAGGCGATTTATACACATTTACCTTGTTCAATTTTTGTACATTAAGTTTGAAATTTTAGTTTTCTCGGTGTCTTGAAACATGTTGGCCCAGAAAATAATCATTTTTTTTTTAGCGGATAGCGGATGGAGTTTTTCAAGAACTTCTGTTCCATCATGGGCCCAAATTTCACTACCATATAAGAAAACAGGTTTTACAAGTGTATCAAATAGGTGTATCATAATATATACTGGTAATTGCAATTGTCTGCCTCTGCGTAGTAGTGCAAACATCGCTCTGGTACCTTTGTCATACAATAGTTTTTTTAGTTTTAGTAAATTTACCGTTGAAATTTAAAATAAGGCATAAGTATTTATATTGGTCGGTTACTTCTAATTGTATTTCACCAAATTGAAATTTAGGGGTATTTCGTTTTTTTCCTCTTGAGAAAATAGTTATCTTGGTTTTGGATACGTTAATATTTAGTCTCCAAAGATCGCAATAGTTTTTCATTAGGGTGATTGATTTCTGTAAAACTTCTGCCGATTCAGCAACTAGCACAGTGTCATCTGCGTAAAGTAGTACATACAGTTTAAGGTATTTCAATAAAGATTCGTCTAGTCTATCTTTGGTCATTTTATTCACAACAGTCATCCCCTTGTGCGCATCTTGTAAAAAAGTTGCAGGTCACCAGGGTATATAGAAAACAATAAGGGAGATAAATTTTCGCCTTGTCTTACCCCAACAAGACACGGAAATGTATCAGAAATCATCACTGGAAACAGACTTATTTTCTTACAACTAGGGGTTTTAGAATGAAAATTCCCATGTAACTGGTCAACCAATACATAGCAGTTTTCTTTAATTTTTCACCCACATCAAATCATCTTCATCCACTACAAGTCAGCAATTCGCGGCTTGTAGTGGATGAAGATGACTATGGTAAATTCAGGATTGAAACGGTTAAAGCCTTATACTAATCACGACTTTAATTTGTTTTATTAGCTGATTAAATCACTGTTATAAACATCAAGATTTGCGAATGTTTGGTTTAAAATTTAATTAATATCAGTAAATCAATGTAGCGCGTTAGGCTCTAATGGTTACCTTAGCCCTTTGAGCCCTCACGATGCATTAAAGCATAATTTTGCATCTCTGAAGAATAACTTAATTCTCTACATCTAGGGGTTTTAGAACGAAAATGTTCATGGAAATGTTTGAATAATAGCAATATTTTTTTTCATTTGCCACCCACTTCAGATCATTTTCATCCACTACAAGTCGAGAATTGCGACAGCAATTCGCGGCTTGTAGTGGATGAGATGACAATGGTAAATTCAGGCTTGAAAGGGTTAACACACGCGGCCTTAACCCTTTTAACGCTGAGGTAGTTTTGTATAAACCATGGAGACTAAAGGTTTTTTTTCAATTTGATGTTAGCTCTTTCCGCTTCATTTGAATACCTATGTTTTTTAATTCCTTAGATGTCATAATCTGACGTATATTTACCCGCCGTCAGATTAACTTGTATCGCATGTTTTTAACCGATTTTGATGAAATTTTGCAGGGACTATTTTCGAGTCACTGTAAAATTTTCATCGGGAAATATTGTATAGCTAAAAAGGTAGACCATCTGGCATGTAATGAAATTCAGGGCTAAAAACAATTTTCAATTTCTCCAGCTTAATAGGTTTATATGGGGATGTTGTAATTACAAATTTACTACATGTCAAATGGTCTAACTTTTGAACTATATAATATTTTTTGATGAATATTTCACGGTCTCCGTCCTGAAAGGGTTAATAACCCTTTCCACTGTTTCATAGGTCGTTCTCACAATTTTATAATTTTACATGTTTCACCTGACAAGCTCTAAATATACTGTAGATCAGGTAATATTGACGAGGTTTTAATTTTCGTGAATTTTGCGAAAAGGATAAATTCGCGAATTTAGGAATCTCGTGAGATTTTTTTAGAGTAGTGCTACCTATCATCGAAATCGATAATTCGCGAATTCTAGACATCGAAAAATGTCATAAAATCACAAATTCGCGAAAATCTAAACACGCGAAAATTACCAGATTTACAGTATATAAATACGCCACGCAGCAAACACGAGATGTTGACGGAATTCCGCTTAAAATATTAAGGTCTAAAATCATAAAAAAATCGGTGATATTATTTTAGTTTAATAATATGACCATATGATGTAAACATAGACTAGAACTGCAAATGTTTTTTAATTTTTGTGCTGCGCATTTATCACTTAGGCCGGATATAAAGACGAGAATCCTGACCATGTGTCAAGAATTATGGTCCACCATCTGCGACGCTGGCCCAGCATCAAAACATAATTGTGTCAAAGCCTCGTGTTAGCTCGCGGTCTATACTTGTTTAATTCCAGCCTTGACCTTGTAGCCGCATCTGGGCGCATAATAAAGAGAAACTCACTGTGAAAATTGTTTGCAACGATAATAAAATAAGAATACTCTAAGTCCCCTGTTTAACCCTTGTGTTGCTGAATTATTTCTATTGTATTTTTCATTCATTTGAAGCTGGAATTGCTGACGCAATTTTCATCTTCAAATGAATGAAAACTTGTTATTTTTAACCCTTGAATCGCTAAGTTAAATAATTGAAATTTTCACCCGCTTGAAGTTGTGTCTCGCTACCGCGACCCACAACTTCAAGTGGGTGAAAATTACTCATATGTGTTTAATTTGAGACGAGAAATGCGCAAATCTTGATGTTTAAACACATATTTTGTTCCCGATAACTGTGAGGTAAACGGGTAATAAAAACGGATTAAAACGACTAAAACGTTCATAGTCGTGCTTGATAGCGGGGACCGTCTTTAGACTTCAGAATCTGCCGTCTTTCAGGGGCGGATCCAGATCATTCACTTGACCAGCTCAAAATCGAGATTTTGTGTAGGGAACATTTTTAAATCAAATGTGAATGTATGGATGGCTGACCGGTTCACGTGAACCGTTGTGACACCCCTGGATCCGCGCCTGTCTTTATACGTCAGAATCCGACGTCTTTATACGTCATATTCTGACGTCTAAAGACAGTCTCCGCACTTATGGCTGCACACCCATAACATAGGTATTCAAATGAAGCAGAAAAAGCTAACTAAGACATTTATGTTTATTTCGATTGTCAAAACCCTTTAGTCTCCATGGTTTGTACAGAAATATTTTAGCGCCGTAAGGGTTGATATCAACATCTTCCAAAGTGTATTTTTTAGCATTTACCGCAACAGATTTTGACCCTGCTCAAAATCAATGTCAATACACTGGTTTCGTCCTTAACCCTTTCATTGCCAAATTATTCAATCTGAATTTTCACTCACTTGAAGTTGTGGATCGCGTCAGCGAGACACAACTTCAAGTGGGTAAAAATTCAAATTGAATAATTTGGCGGTTAAAGGGTTAAATTTATTTTATTGCCGATCACTGTTAATTATAACGAAATGCGTGTTCAAGCATCGAGATATGCAAATGTTTTGTCTTAAATTGAACAAGTATAAGTTTCAAACATATTTTATAAATGGTGAATTATATTTGAATCATACATTAAGAAAGGATACAGAAGGGAGATCAGATAGTCTTGCCCCCTCTTTTCAGAAAACAGGTTCTTTAAACAGTCCTTCTCGTGTCTGACATAAGTGTTAAAGAGTGCATGGAGCACACAATAAATGTTCAAATCAAAAAACCGTGATGACCTTTATATTTCTGGAACAGCCCCCGGTTCCGAACATGTCCAAGCTATGAGAGAGATGCTAAAAATCAGAGCAATCGGTTGAATAATAAAGAAAATAATGTATCGTGCTTACAACAAATGTTTATGTTTTGTTATTATGAAACAGCCCTGACCTACAAACCTGACAGAGGTATGGAGAATTAGGCTCACGTTTTTTTGCTTACATTTTATTTTCGTTTTAATTTCGTTTTAATTTGTAGTGAAGTGCAACCCAGCTATTTGAAGATACGTATGTCTGAAAATTGTGAACTTATGCGACGCCCCTAATAAATAAAAGTCCTGTAGTTTGAATTCGAGAAAACATGATGTCTTAGTTACCTAATTCTAATTTTTTCACTCTAACCCCACCCCCCCCTTCTTAAATTCCGGATCAGCTCCCAGCGGGTAAGATGCTGTGCCAATGCGTTGTGGTTTTATTTTGATCCACCTTCTGCCACTTTATCCTTTACTATGCTGTAATATTTTTGGTATAAACCATGGAGACGAAAGTTTTTTTCATTTTGAAATCATCATTTCTTTCCGCTTCATTTGAATACCTGTGTTATGGGTCTACGGCCACTAGAAATATTTTAATCTTTTCAGCGCGGGATGACAACTTTCGACGTCAGATTATGACGTCTAACGACGATCCCCGCAATGAAGAGGTGAATTCATCGTTTTATTTTGGTCCACAGTCTGTGACTGTGTGATTGACGATCGCTTGATAACGCTTATCTGGGAATAAGTCCGCGCAAACCCAAAATGCAGTATCTGCTTACTTTTAAAGTAAGCAGATATTGCCTTTTAACTTTACATGGCAGAATACTTCCCATAATGCACAGCGTGTAACAGTGCGCCTAGCGGTCGGATGCGGGTTGCTGCACCAGAGTGGACGATGGCTTGTTGGATGTTATGTGTTTTTCTGGTAGTGACAGGGTATTACTTGTCTGTGAGTCGAGCACAGGAGTTTGTAGACCCTCCTTGTTATGATTCAGATGGTCGCCCTCAGTTCTGTATGCCTCCCTTCGTCAACGCAGCCTTCAACATGCCCGTGGAGGCCAGCCCTGGATCTACGTGTGGCTCCGACGGCCCGTCGGAATACTGTAAACTTGATCCATATTCTGGGCAGGCCACATCGTGTCAAATGTGTGATTCTCTCCACCCCCATCCGTCCTCATATATGACTGACTTGGAATACACCGACAACTTGACGTGGTGGCAATCCGAGACCATGATGCTTGACATGCAGCACCCTAACACTGTCAATATCACACTACATCTGGGTAAGTACATAGTGAGCACTAGATAACCTGTCGTTCACAATACGTTCGCAATATTGCAATTGTGTAAGGCAGCCTTTTATTAAGGATTAATAATAATTATGACAATTCTGGTAGTTTTCATTGCAGACGTTTCACCTTTTCCCAAGATGTTTTTTAATTTATTTAAATCTAGAATCGATAAAGCAATTTCCAGCGCTTAGAAAGACGAAAAATGTTTTTATTTATGCAAACAAGGGATATCACAAACTCAAGCATCTGTCCCAAACACTATTATCATTATCAGTGGCATTACATTTGTTTAAAGATTTTCATTTGAGGGCGACATTGCAAAATAAATCATTGGCTAAATTAATGAGGTGTGAACCTGAACCCACAGGCAAAAACCTTGTTCATTGGACATGTGCTGTATTTTTCAATATATATTGAACAACATCTTTGTATTTTCTCACACGACCAAGTCAGACATGACATAGCCGCACAGTACAGCTCAAGCTAAAGTCAGAGTGTGATATGTGCTGATAACGATACATCTCATGGTAAAAACCACTGTGGGCCTACAGAGTGCGATATGTGCTGATACCGATGGACGTCTCATACTGAAACAACATTGTACAGAGTGTGATATGGGCTGATACCGATATACGTCTCATAGTAAAAACCACTGTACAGAGTGTGATAAAGGCTGATACCGATGTACGTCTCATAGTAAAAACCACTGTACAGAGTGTGATAAAGGCTGATACCGATATACGTCTCATAGTGAAAACCACTGTACACAGCGTACAGTGTTTTTTCAGTATGTGCATTATACACGTGTAGTACACTTTAACTCCTGGGGCCGTATTCTCGTACAAGTTACGATATATCGTAAGTTTCTGATTGGTCGAGATGACCATCTCGACCAATCAGAAGCCTACGATATATCGTAACTTGTACGAGAATACGGGCCCTGAGCTGCTGAATTGTTTGCTTCTATTTTCATTCATTTAACCCTTTAAGCCCTTACGATGCATAAAAACATCATTTTACATCCTGAAAACAGACCTAATTTTCATACGACTAGGGGTTTCAAAAACTGTGTTACCAATACATGACAATTGTCTTGAATTTGTCACACACTTCAAGTCATTGTAGTGGATGAAGATGACAATTCAGGCCTGAATTTTACCTTTTTAAACATCTAACACCCCCTAACCTTATTTTATTTCTGGATACGCCACTGTGGCTGCCATAGCGCCTAATCAGACAGGAACAGTTTGGCGGGCCCCCATAGCATAAATATTCAAATGAAGTGGACAGAGCTAATTAAGTCATTTAATGTAATGATTTTTAAATTGAAAAAACCCTTTAATTTATCCCCAGCTGGTAAATATACGTACTTGTACGTGACCCTTCAAATCTGACGTCTATAGACGTCAGATTCTGATGTCTAAAGTCGATCCCGACACTGAAAGAATAAAATATTTATAATGGCCGTAGACCCATAACATAGGTATTCAAATGAAGCGGAAGGAGCCAACTAAGACATTGAGGGTGATTTTTAAATTGAACAACTCTTTTGGTCTCTTGGTTTATTTAAAAATATCATATTTCAGCGCTTTAAAGGTTAATCATATAGCAATTGGAGGTCGCGATAACAGCCTCCAGCAAACAGCTGACATTGACCTAATGCTAGTTCAATGATGGGTCGGCATCGAAGACGATGTATCATCATTAAAACAACATTGGGTCAAAGTATATTGTTCGCTGGGAGTATACATGCTTATTCTGTGAAACGCAGTGACGTCACGGGAAACCGTTTTGAATGGGAACTCGGTGAAAATAAAGTTATATAAGACCCCCTCCCCCATACTTCATTGTATTAGCTAGCTCAGTGACAACAATGGAGGTCAAGGCTATTAATTTTCACAGAATTGGAGAAATATATTGACTCCGAGATGGAGACTATAACAATTAGGCCGCAGCGCTGAGCACAGTTCGTAAACCCTCCCTGATCCAGATAACTCTCACTGATAAGCCATGTGGGTGATAGAATTCATGACTAGTAGCCCAACTAAGTGTTTGGCCTTGATAAGCTCGTGTTAGACCCGAAATTTGTCAACTGTACGGCCACCTTAAAATATAACGGTGCCAGTATATTTAGAATTATAAATAAATGTTCAACACCATCACTTTAGCCAGTTCGCCCAATCTAACCACTTATCACAGTGACAGGCGATATTTGAGTAAACATCTTTCACTTTCAGTTGATTGTTGTAAAACAGAGATGTCATTGTTGAACGAGTAGTAGTCAGTCGGGGGCGTAGAAGGGATGACAAAGGAAGTCTTATAGCCTAGCCTCGGTTAGAGGCCAGTGTTATGTATTAAATTGTATTTTCTCTTTTTAATATTGTCGAATATACTGTCGAATAAACAAGTCTGGGTCTGAGTCATATACGTGACGTTTGTAAGAATAAGTCGCTTTTTAACACCAGCTGTTGCTAAAACACTTATTGTAACTGATAGGAAGCAAGCTATTGTAACTGGTGTATCTATTTTCAGTTTATTTGGTTGGGGGCTATGAACTATTTAGCATAAATATTTATTTTTAGTTTCATGGGTTGGAGTTATAAACTATTGAGTATGGTTTACCTATTTTAATGCAATCTGCTGAAGGTGCTGCACCTGTTTCACCTCTTGTTTCAATTCCTCACCTTGTTTCGTGATAGAGTGACGTTGTCTTAGTGTACACTCGGATGTGTTAGCCACGAACACTAGGCTTTATATTGAAAATGACAATTTAACAGTTCACTGTGTTGTGTATTTTTTTAGCGAAGTTGTCCTCAAATTTGTATAATAAAGATTAATATTATTTGACAGACAATACTAGCCTTTTTGTTTCCCTTCGAGCAAGATAATTTGAAGGAAAGATTAGAATTACATTTTCTAGATTGGAATAAGTTTTGATTTAAGTTGTACATTATAAGTCATTTAATTGACGTCGCATAATTTTTTAAAATCATACATTTATGACATACTTCTATTTTAGTACCTCAGTTGTGGGTCTTGGCAGCGAGACACAACTTCGAATGATAAAAAAAATATATTTTAATTATTTGTTTTCAATATATTGGTATATATTTGTTACTATAGGACGTTTTTGTTTCAGGTAAAGCTTTTGAAATTACGTACGTAAGATTAAGATTCAAGTCAAGCAGACCTGAAAGTTTCGCTATATACAAAAAAACTAGTGCAAACTCGGACTGGATACCATATCAGTTCTACAGCGGCTTCTGTCAGCAGACATATGGACTCCCTTCTGGGGATTTCATCACGGCCCAGGATGAGACTAAGGCGCTGTGTACAGATGAATTCAGTGATATTTCACCTCTTAGTGGTGGTAGTGTGGCTTTCAGTACCCTCGAAGGTCGACCCGGTGCCTGGAACTTTGACTACACTAATGCCGTGTTACAGGTTTGTACCACCAGGGGCGGTTCCAGAGAGGGGGGAGGCAGAGGGGGTCCTGACCCCCCTTCTAAAACCAAAGGGGTTTTTTCACCTTGACATCATTATAAATCATGTAAATGTCTTCGTTAGCTCTTTCCGATTCATTTGAATACCTATGTTAAGGGTCTAGGGCCATTATAAATATTTCTACTCTTACAGTGCAGGGATCGACTTTAGTCAGATTTTGACCATGAAAGTCGATCCCTGCACTGTAAGACGTTAGATTCTGACCGCTAATATAGTAATAAGTGTCAAGCCATCATATATTAGCTGTCACCTATTTTTAAATATTTTAATCACACCCACCCTTTTAAAATTCTGTATCTGCCTGTGATAAAATGCAAGTAAGACTTTGGCTTCAAGAGTAAAAGATAATTTCCCATGGCCGACTGAATGGATTCATGGATTATTCTTCGAGTGTGATTTCTATAGATTTATAGTGGCATACAAATTGATCTACCATTTTAAATGGTGCTGTATTGGGGCATGCCAAAGATATAGCACTGTTCTGGAGTATACATACACTGCCAGCCGTAGGCACTGCTACTCGGCATGTTCAATTTTGCAGATGTCTGACGTCATATATCCCCCACTCTCAATCTCAACGTATTGTAGTAAGCTTGTGATTGGCCGGTTGTCCTGCTAAACGTCCTGTGATCAGCTGGCGACAATGTGTTCACATCGCACAGAAGGGGAGGGGTGGCTGCACGCATACACCTGTGTGGCAAGCTGTCTGCCCTTTGAGATGGACATGGCGTCCGTCTCCATGTGGAGTATAAAATACATATATTCTAGTCAAATATCAACCAATCATTCAGCTAAACTATATTGGGTCAAGCCTATTCAGGGAATAAATGTATTCAGATTGTTATATTACATGTTTTGACCCATATGGCCCTTAACGTTATTATATAGCTGCAGATATAATATTACATTTTAAAAATATTACGTAATATTCAGGTTTACCACCATTAGGCGTCAGTACCTTAAATAAGTTTCGAAGATATTTTAGTCGAGTAATCTCCTACATTGATTTGTTTGGAATACTTTTTGTAAATTTAAGGTGAACGTTATGATAATGTTTAATTGCAGGAGTGGGTAACAGCCACTGATATAAAGATAATGCTGAATCGCATCAACACTTTTGGAAACGAGGTGTTAGGAGATGAGCAAGTCCTAAAATCCTATTATTATGCCATCTCTGATTTCTCTGTTAGTGGCAGGTCAGTATCAGCATTTACGTTTATAATAAATATGCACATGGCACTGTTTTTCGCTCTCTACCCGCGACAAATACCGATCGCGGCCTGTATCGCTAAAAAAACAGTGGCATCTGCATTTTATTAAACAGCGCTGAAATATTTTTGTATAAACGATGGATACGAATGTGTTCCTTTGATGGTATGTGCAGTACATCCTACAACCTCAAGAGAAGGCCAGCGTTGCGTCGAGATGCTGAATCACCTCTACAAACGTAGATGTGAAGACAATCAACATCTACACTTTGTTGAAACAGGTTGCTCAGCCAGAGACCTTACTGAGGTGTATTGAATATATATCTATATATTTAGCACAAATGGCACCTTAAGTGATCGACCTATGAACGATAATCTGCGAATGTTGCATTGTGTTGTCTGCCTGGCTCGAATTCAGGCCGGAGACAGTCTCTGATACTGTTCGGAGCAGACCGACATCACTCTACATGATCACGCTTGTCATGATCTGACTTAGAGCATTACCACATGGCATGGATGGCTGTTCCCCTCAAAATTATTATTTGTCTTTTTTCTGTTTTATTTTTAGGTTTAGTGATTTTTCAGTAGCCTTTGTTTCCAGACAAGGTGGGTCCTTATGCTGAATTTCAAAGATCTCTAATCAACTGATTTACTTCTTGAGTTTGGGATTATTTTTCCTCGAGTCTAAAATTGCATATGTGGTACTACTCAGCATATTTCGGCTGCGCGACGGCTATATGAGCTGACGTCAGTAGATGTATTTCAGGTTTATAGTATTACTTTTATTTAGGGATGTATGTAGGCCTATGGTAAAATTAAGAGTGCCATAAGTTTTTACTGTTTTTCCTTTTCACATATCCTAGTTGTATGTCCTTTGATATAATAGACAACTAAAGCATTTAGAGGTTTTAATTAGGTTTCTACGCTTTCCAGAGTGTCCTTTTTTGCTACACGGTGTAGAGCACAGTGTAGCTATTTTATCTCTGGTTTTGGTGCGGGAAACAGATGACAGACAATTGTCGGTTATTTTATTTTATGTGTACAAATAGTAAACTTTATAATCTATACTATGTACATTTTTAAATTGCTTTTGCTATTTTAAACAATGGATATTATTTTATTCTATAATTTTAATTCACTTATATGGTTGACAGGCATTGTAGAGGTCGTCTCGACCTGTTCCCGTCAACCAAAGTTAATACCATGTTCAAAAATGATAATAATAATTATAATGTACCATTTTTGCATGTTCTTAACTGGAAGTCAAATAAATAAATAAATAGATTGGTGACATCAGTTAACTCAGATAAACTTGAACAACTTATAATTTTGTTAGAATGTAATAAGCCACCGGTTGATGTATATGGTATATGTGAATCCTTTCTTAACAGCTCGATTCCTGATGATTTTGTAAATGTGAAGGGTTTTAGAATGGTCAGAAAAGACCGTTCATATAGTATTGGAGGGGGGCTTGTTCTATACATTAAAGAAAATATTGAATATAAAAGAAGGGTTGATTTAGAAGATAATTTATGTTTTACAGTTGAAACAATTTGGGTGGAATTAAAATTAACTTGTAAACCTATATTATTATGTCTTGCATACAGGCCACCTAAATATAACTCTACGTTTACTAATCAATGGATTCAATCAATAGAACAGTGTCTCGTATCCGCCTACTCTGAAAACAAACCGATTGTTTTAATGGGTGACATCAATGTTGATCTTGCCAATGATCGCACCTATGAAAAGGGGTTTAAGAATGATTGGCTTGATGTCATAACCAATTTTGATGTACAACAATATGTAACCGAATATACTAGGGTCACTGAAAACACTGCAAGTTTGATTGATCATATTTATGTTTCCAACGATTTAAAAGTTGTAAATTGTACAGTTGTAAAAAGTGGTCTCAGTGATCACTATATACCGTTTGCTGTTTTAAACACTAAACTGACACCACCAAGCGATTCTATGTCTGGTCAACACAAACTAATTAGCTATAGGAATTATAAAAACTTTGACAATGTGAAGCTAAGTAATGATTTGATGGTAGCCAAATGGCACGATGTTAACCTTGGTATTTGTGATGATATCTCCATTGCCATTTCGTCCTTTGTGTCTGAATTTACCTCCATAGTTGATAAACACATACCACTAGTACAAAAGAGAGTTGAGAGGATTAAACAACCCGGCTGGATTACACCCGAATTACTAAAATCATTTAGTCTTCGAGACTCTGCTAAAGCTAGGCATGATTATGAAAATTATAAATACTGGAGAAACCATTCTACATACTTACTTAGAAAATCTAAGCAGGAATTTTACTATAACTTAATTGAACAAAGTCAGAACAACCACGCAGCAAATGCGAAAATTTTAAATGAATTATCTAATAAATCTAAGAAATCAACCGTATCGTCCATAAAACAAGAAAATATAAAACTTACAGATGAACAGGATATTGCAAACGCATTTAACCTACATTTCACATCTGTAGTAGATCAATACATTGATGTTATTCCGCCATCAAGTAATAATGACACTGCCCAGCACGATTTCCAACCATTAACACATTTTGTTAAGACTAAGCTGCCGCCTGATAACATGTTTCAAATACCGCTTATCACCAAACAGGCTGTCTTCAAGTTTTTGTCGACATTAGATGTTAAGAAATCAGCAGGAGTAGATGGCATCAGTGCACATATGTTAAAGTTAAGCGCTCCTTACATCACACATATAATCACACACTGTTCATTATAAATTGTCAATATTGCGAAAAATAAAAAGATTTGTCCCGCTTTCCGGACGTCTAACATTTTATAATTACTTTGTTAGACCCCACTTTGATTACTGTTGTTCAGTGTGGGGAACTGCATTTAAAAAAGATATCCACACCCTGATAAAATTACAGAAAATGGCGGCTCGTTTAATTCTTGATGTAGATTATACCGTCCCATCCATAGAACTATTCAAAATTCTTAAATGGCTACCAATCGATAAAAATGTTCAATTTCGTCAAGCCACATTAGTATATAAAGCCCTCAACAATATGACACCCAGTTACATGGCCGATATGTTCACCAGATCCAGTGAAACCGCACCATTCAGTTTGAGATCTGTTAGTAATAAAAAGTTATTCATTCCCAGAACGCACATAAAGAGTTTACGTTTTTTAGGACCTAAAGTATGGAATTCATTAAGTACCAATAGCCGTAAAGCTTCTACCCTATCACAATTTAAGAAATCATATCTATTGTCAGATTTATGTGTGTAAATATTACTTATCTATGGATAGTAATGTGCTATTTATTAACATGTTTGTATAAAATGTATGTATTTGTTTCATTTATCTCTGACTGCAATGTTTTCACATAGCACTCTAATACAATGGGTTATGGGAAGGGGGACATAAATCAAATTGTTTTCACTGAGTAGCCATTCAACAGAGTTTCTTCAGGTGACGTCACTGTGTTTCACACAATGGTGTTCATTGCTGGTTTCAGGTGTAAATGTAACGGTCACGCCAATATGTGTGTGAAGAACACAGGGGATAATCAGGAGGATGAGCTGGTCTGTCAGTGTGAACACAATACAGAGGGTGCGGATTGTGGACAGTGTCAACCATTCTACAACGACAGACCCTGGCAGAAAGCCAGTGTCACCGACGCCAATAAGTGTCTGCGTAAGTTACCCATTCAACTGTAGCCGGAGGAGGGACCAGGGTGCTCCACTATACCCCATGCCAGGTTAACAAAAAACGCTGGGCTCTCCCTGATTTCTCAAGAAAGTCTCAGCCGTTTTCTTGATTTTTTGCAAATGCCATTTTTAAGTCTAACATGTATTGCGTTTGAACAGAGAGACTGTAATTTTATGAAAAGAGGTTGAGAAATGACTAAGAAATCAGGGCAAATCATGCACGCCTTTCACCTGTCGTGCAGTTGGGGTATAGTCATGGATGAGAACTGACTGAGAAATCAATGCAAGTCATACACCCCATTTATCCTGGAGTGGGGTATAATCGAACACTCCCTTTAATTTGCAACGTGATTAATTTTAATCTAATTAATTTTAAATAGGCTCTCATATGTTTTTTTACAGCAAAGGTAGGCTACTATAATTTTAGGATATATGCAGACATATTTTGAAAAAGTATATTTGTTAAGGAGGAATATAAATTCTTATAATAAAATCAAATTGGAGGATGTCTATTTTTCAAGAATTTTAATATTTTTCGTAGTTTTCCACTTCAAATGAATAAAAAAGATACAAAGAATTCAGCACAGGTGTTGAGTTGATTAGGTTAATCAATAACCATAGATACAAAAAATCCAGCACATGTGTTAATTTGATTAAGTTAATCAATAACCATAGATACAAAGAATTCAGCACAGGTGTTAAGTTGATTAAGTTAATCAATAACCATAGACACAAATAATTCTTCACAGGTGTTAAGTTGATTAAGTTAATCAATGTGCTTCTGAATTGTTGTTATCTATTTCTCATTCATTTGCAGCACTCAATTTTCAACTTCAATTGACGAGAAATATGTCTAAAAAAGCCATATTGCAAATTGAAATACTTGATGAACAGAGTACTTCTTCTAGTTACATTCTATTTTGTTTGATTTGGTTTATGTTACAGCCTGTGATTGTAACCAGATGTCAAACAGATGTTACTTTGACCAGGATCTGTATCAATCTACTGGACATGGTGGTCGCTGTATAGAATGTCGTGATCATACAGATGGCCTCCACTGTGAGCGCTGTGAGGACCACTACTACCGCGGGGCAGAAAACAGATGTCTCCCTTGTCATTGTGACCTTGTCGGTATGTATACCTCTTCAGTAGTGTCATTTATCCCTTTTTTAGACACTCTTCATC